>CM021102.1:285492816-285524896 GCA_007115665.2 Sequoiadendron giganteum | reverse complement strand
GGGTGGGAGGGAGAGAGAGGGAGAGGGATAGATATGGAGTGGGAGATAGATAGAGAGAGATAGATGGAGAGATAGAGATGGAGAGAGACTAAGGGGGTGTGAGGGAGAAACTAGAGAGTGTTTGTGTGTTTTCTCTAGTTAGCATGGGGAGAGAGACTTGAGAGAGGGGGAGGGGGTGGGAGGGAGATACTTGAGAGAAGGGGAGGGGTTGGTAGGGAGAGACTTGAGAGAAGGGGAGGGAGTGGGAGGGATACAATTGAGTGAGAGGGAGGGGGTGGGAGGGATAGACTTGAGAGAGAGGGAGAGGAAGAGAGGGAGATAGGAGGGAGAGACTTAAGAAATGGAGAGAGATAGACCTAAGAGAGAGAGAGAGAGAGTTCTCTAGTTAGGTTGGGAGGGAGAGACTTGAGATAGGGAGAGGTGCTAGGAGAGGGAGAGGGGGTGGCAAAGAGAGACCTAAGATATAGGGGCTCAGAGGAAGAGAGAGAGATTCTCTAGTTAGGGTGGGAGGGAGAGAAATAGGAGAAAGGGAGTGGGAGAGGGAGAGAGAGAGAGAGGGGGGGGTGAGGGAGAGACCTTAGAGAGAGTTTGTGTTCTCTAGTTAGGGTGGGATGGATATAATTGAGAAGAGGGGAAGGGGTGGGAGGGAGAGACCTAAGAGAGAGAGAGAGAGAGTTCTCTTGTTACGGTGGGAGGGAGAGACCTAAGAGAGATAGAGATAGAGGGAGTGAGAGATATACCTAAGCGAGAGAGAGGGGTGGGAGGTATAGAAGGATGGATAGACCTGAGAGAGAGGGGGAGAGAGAGGGGGTTGGACCTAAAGCCTAAACCATAAACCATAAAGCCTAAACCCTGAATCCTAAACCAAAGAGAGAGAGATGGGGGAGGGAGAGTGTGTGTGTGAGAGATAAACACATAGGGAAGGAGGAAGGTTGGGAAATTAAGAGAGAGGGAGAGAGGGAGAGGGAGAGTGGGAGGGAATGAGGGAGGGAGAGGTAGAGAGAAGTATATAGGGAAGGATAGATAGAGAGGGGGAGGAAGGAGGGAGAGATAGAAGTAGAGAGGGGAGGAGGGAGGTATAGAGGGAGATAAGTGTGATAAACAAAATGCGAGAGAGAGGAGGGAAGGAGGAAGGGAGAGAGATTGAGAGAGAGAGGATGGAGGGTGAGAGATAGGCAGAGAGGGATATGTTAGATAGAGATAAGTAGAGAGGGAAGGTGGTTGGGATGAAGGAAGAGAGATAAAGTAGGGAGGGAGAGAGATAGGTAGAGAGGGATAAGTTAGATAGATTGAAGTAGAGATGGAAGGTGGGTGGGAGGAAGGAAGAGAGAGAGGGGGGAGATAGATAAAATTAGAGGAGAGGAGGGAGGGATAGAGGGGGAGAGAGAGGCTAGATAGATAGAAGTTTAGAGGGAAGGAGAGAGTGTGAGAGAGGTCTAGAGAATAAAGGATAAAAAGTGAGTGAGATAGAGAAATAAAGATGATACAACTTGCTGATTACTAAAATTTGACATGTTGATTACTTAAATTTGACTAAGTCTAAAATTTTTGAGATCTTCCAAAAACTAGAATTTTCATTGTAACTCCTAGATATCTGAAACCACTCTCAAACATCTTGCCTATATACATGAAATATAACTTAAAGTATAAGAAAGTAAACATCCATATGTAAATGTCAACTTATACTTAAATTTTTATTTCATGTATATAGTTTCCCTAAAAGATAACAAGAAGAAAGAGACAAGAAAAAGAGAAGAAAAAAATTTCAATGTAGACCAAAACGCGAGCGCATTATAACATGCTCACATTTTGGAAATGTTTTTTTGATTTCAAAAAATGCACAGTTTTTGAAATCAAAATGCACACGTTTTTTGAAATTTAAACGATAACGCGAGCATGTTATGGCTTGGTAATGACCGATCCTAGGCTCGGTCATTACCAAGCCATAACGTGAGCACATTTTACTATAACACGCTTGTGTTTTTGCTATTTCAGGATGAAAAAGTAAATTATCCAAAAAATTGCTACCCATTTCCATGCACTTGCCCCTCACACTTTTCTAGGCTTGTCATCAATAGTTACACCTTTGTTATGCTTGAATTGGCCCCATTAACACTTATAGACCTTATTTAAGTGTCTTTTTGAGAATACACTTGATAAGCATTATTTAATACATCTTAATTCTCGATACCCACTTAAAATTCCTAAGTGGGACCAAGTTGAAACTTGGGGAGACTTTTTCCCATTTGGCTCAAAAATAAAAAATATTTCAAAATTCTAGCGGGGTATTATTTTATAAGACCTAAGGTCAGCTTGTGATGTGGTATTATTTATCATTCTTCTCAAGCAAGCTAGGGTTTTGGAATTCTAAGTCATCAAGATAGCTTTCTAAGGCATTCAAGGGCAGATTCTTCATCCATTACTGCAGAATTTTTCATCATGGAAATTTTTTAATTCCTTCACTTAATTTTCATGCTTCATCTTATTTCTTCATTTGGTTTAATTACCTAAAAGGGGTTTGACCAAGGCAAACCCTCATGCCTTAACATTCAACATTTATCTTTCTCTCTTTGTGTGTTTGCAAATTTAGGTACTTTGAAGGCTTAAAGATCACTAAAGGATAGGTTACAAGCTTCTTCAAGACATATCCTTTTTGGATAAGTAAAAATATCCACTAAAAGTCACTTATAGTGTCAGAAGTCATAGTTTCAGATCTAGATACTTGGAGGAAAAAAAAGTGAAGACAGAGAGCTTCCGTTTCCACTTTCAGATTTTTAGAGAAGCCAAAGTGGACTAAGTCACCATTACTGGAAAATTAGTCCCACTGCACATGATTTTTGGATTTTTATATAGATTTAGATACCCTTTTGTCTAAAATGGGCTTTGGTGCAGTTTTCCAAATCTGGGACTAGGTCGCCTAGAATGGTGGAAGTGTCCTAGTAGGTCAAAAATTTAGCATCAACAACATTTCCAATCTTCATTCCATTCTGCAACACATTTCCAAGTGCACACCTTCTATTTCACGTATTTCAATTTATTTTTCTTTTCTTTTCTAGGTCATTTAGTATATGTTTGCATTTGGGTAAGTGCATGGATTTGTGACACAATTTTGGCTCTTAAGATGCCACTTTTTTTCTAAAATCAGCAAAATCTGATTTGAACGAGAAAATGAAGTAGTTAGGCTCAAAATTTCAAGATGCAACAAGAACAAAATTTGAAGTGCTCTAAGTCTAGTTCCTAAGCTACTAATTCTTTTTTAAATTAATGAAGACTAAGGGTCTCAAAAAGGGGGGCCAAAAACAAGTCCTATTTTTATAAAAAAAATAGCATAGCAGTTGAGGGCTCCCCCCTTTTTGATTAACTTTTTTTTAGAATTTAAAAAATCTCAATGGTGAGAAATTAGCTAACACCATGTATTTTATCCTCATTCTTTCAGATAATTTTTTAATGAATATATAGTATTTTATGAATTTTGAAAGTGGCTGACACATCCTAAAAAGTTGAAATTTGAGCATGCTCCCCCCTAATATTTTTGTAAAGTAATCAAAAATTGATATTTTTTCATCTGTAGAATGGAGTATAGTTTTAAAAAATGTAATTTGTTTCACGTTTCTATGAACAAGTAAAAATCTATCCTAAAACTAGCACATGTTGGTTTTTGACCAAAAACAAAGGCATTTACAATAAAAGCTATGGATCAAAACCGTAACTGAATCAAAACTAAAAAAGAATTATACATTTAGATAGCTAAGAGAGAGATTAACATCATCATGGTTTTTTATAAAATTACATTGAAATATTTGCAAACGTGATGGTGAGCACATACGAAAAATATGAGGAAATTTGGAAAATCTTGTTAATTAACACATCCAAAGCAGGTCATTTAGCGAGTGCCAAATTTGGTGCTTGCCAAATAAATTTCTTTGAACAAAACCTTAATTTCCTCTCTCTTTGGTCAATGACTTCGATAATTCTTAGAGTGCATAGTTTATGATCGTAGATGGATAGTTGAGGTTTTACCTTTCATATGCTCTCTAACTCGTTACCCTAATTGGATAACTCTCTATCCCTCTAAATTCTCTCTCTTAGGTCTCACTCCCTCCCATGCTACCTAGACTACTCTCTCTCACTCAAATCCCCTCTCCCAGGTCTCATTTCCTCCCACCTCGGCACCTAAATAAATCTATCTCACTCCAACCCCCTTTCTCACTTTCCCTCCCAACTCCTCTCCCTCTCTCTCACACACTCCCTCTCTCTCTCTCACTCCCTCTCTCTCTCACTCCCTCTATCTCTCTCTCACTTTGTCTCTCTCCCTCTCTTTCAGGTCTCTCCCTCCCATCCCCTCTCCATCTCTCATTCTCAAGTATCTCCATCCTACCCCCTCTCCCTCTCTCTCTTTGTCAAGTCTCCCCCTCCTACCCGATCTCCCTCTCATAGTCACTTCGTCTATCTCTCTCCCACTCTCTCCCTCTCTCACTCCCTCTATCTCTCCCCCTCTCCCTCTCCCTCTCTCAAGTATAGATCCCTCCCACCACCTCTCCCTCTCTCTCTCATTCCCTTTATCTCTCTCCCACTCTCTCTCCCTCTCCCTCTTCCTCTCTCTGAAGTCTCTCCTTCCCTCTCTCTATCTCAAGTCTCTCCCTCCTACCCCCTCTCCCTCTATCAGGTCTCTCTTTTTCTCTCTGACTCACTCCATTTATCTCTCTCCCACACCCTCTATCTCTCTCTCACTCCCTCTATCTCTCTCCCAAACCCTCTCTCTCTCTCAAGTATTTTCCTCCCACCCCTCTCCTCTCAAGTCTCTCTCTCAGTCCTTGTATCTCTCCCATACCTCTATCTCCCACTCCCTCTCTCTCCTACTCTCTCGGGTCTCTCCCTCCCACCCCCTCTCTCCCACTTTGTCTCCCTCTCCTTCTCTCTTAGGTGTCTCCCTCCCACCCTCTCTCCATATCCCTCTCTCTTAGGTTTATCCCTCCCACCCCTCTCCCTTCCTCCCTTCCTCTCTTTCTAAAGTCTCTCCCTCCTACCCCCCTCTCTCTCTCTCACTCCATCTCTATGTCTCTCTCTATCTCTTAGGTATCTCCCTCCCACCTGCTCCCTCTCTCTTAGGCATCTCCATTCCACCCTCTCTCCATCTCCCTTTCTCTCAAGACTCTCCCTCTCTCTCTCTCTCTCTCTTTCTTTCAAGTCTCTCCCTCCTACCCCTCTCCCTCTCTGGGTCTCTCTCTCTCTCTCTCTCTCTCTCTCTCTCTCTCTCTCTCTCTCTCTCTCTCTCTCTCTCTCTCTCTCTCTCTCTCTCTCTCTCTCTCTCTCTCTCTCTCTCTCTCTCTCTCACTGAATCCCTCTATCTCTCTCTCACTCCCTCTCTCAATCTTTCACTCCCTTTATCTCTCCCTATGTCTCTCTCACTCCCTCTGTCTCTCTCCCATCCCTCTATCTCACACTCCCTCTATCTCTCTCCCTATCTCTCTCCCCCTCTCTCATGTAGGAGGGGGAGACTTTAGAGAGAGTGAGAGGGAGTGAGAGAGAGAAAAGGGGTTGAGGGCTTAGGGTTGAGTGTTCAGTGTTGAGTATTTAAGGGTTGAGGGATTAGGTTTGAGGGTAGAGGGTATTGGGTTGATTGTAAAGGGTAGAGGGTAGAGGGTTTAAGGGTTTACAATTGAGTGTTTAAGGGTTTAATGTATAGGGTTGAGGGATTAGGGTAGAGAGGGAGGAATGGATGGAGGGAGAGATGAAGGGAGAAGTGAGATAGAGAGAGGGAGAGAAGAGGAGGGAGGGATAGAGATAGATGAGGTTTGATGATACAATGTTTAGGTTAGAGGGTTAATAATTGAGGGCATAGGATTGAGGGTAGACTATTTAATGGTTTAGGCCTTATGGGTTTAGGGTCTATGGTATAGGGTTTACAATTTAAGGGTAGAGGGTTTAAGGGTTAAGGTTAGAGGGTTTTAGGGTTTAAGGGTTGAGGGTTGCGGGTAGAGGGTAGAGGGTTTAGGGTTTATGGTTTAGGGATTAAGGGTTAAGGGTAGAGGGTTTAAGGTTTATGATTTATAGTTTTAGGGTAGAGGCTGTAGGGTTGAGAGAGAGAGAGAGAGGGAGGGGGTAGAGGGTAGAGGGTAGAGGGTAGAGAGTAGAGGGTAGATGGTAGAGGGTAGAGCGTAAAGGGTAGAGGGTTTAGGGTTTAAGGGTAGAGAGTTTAAGGGTTTAGAGTAGATGGTAGAGGGTTTGCATGTGAAGACAATGTAGGACATGTTTATGCGGTGATTGAAGATGAAGACAATGAAGGACATGTTTATGGGTTTAGGGTTTATAGTTTAAGGGTTTAGGGTTTAAGGGTTAAGGGTAGAGGGTTGAGGGTTTTAGGGTTTAAGGGTTGAGGGTTGAGGATAAAGGGTAGAGGGTTTAGGGTTTAGGGATTAAGGATTAAGGGTAGAGGGTTTAGGGTATAGGGATTATAGTTTACAGTTTAAGGGTAGCGGGTGTAGGGTTGTGAGAGAGAGGGGGGTTGAGGGTTTAAGGGTTTAGGGTTTAGGGTATAAGGGTTTAGGGTATAAGGGTAGAGGGTTTAAGGGTTTAGGGTAGATGGTAGAGGGTTTAAGGGTTAAGGGTATAGAGTACAGGGTTGAGGGTTGAGGGTTGAGGGTTTATGGTTTAAGGGTTGAGGGATTATGGGTTGAGGGTTGAGGGATTAGGGTAATGAGTTTAGTTGGGTTTAAAAGGGTTTAAGGGTTGAGAATAGAGGGTATTAGGTTTAGGGTTTAAGGGTTTAGGGTTTAGGGTTTAGGGTTTAGGGTATATGGTTTAGGGTTTATAGTTTAAGGGTAGAGGGTTTTAGGGTTAACGGTAGAGGGTTGAGGGTTTTAGGGTTTAACCTGGTTAAGGGTTGAGGGTTGAGGGTTGAGGTTTTTAGGGTTAAGGGTTGAGGATAGAGGATTAAGGGTTAAGGGTTTAGGGTTTAGGGATTACAGGTTAAGGGTAGAGGGTTTAGGGTTTACAGATTATAGTTTATGGTTTAAGGGTAGATGGTGTAGGGTTGGGAGAGAGGGGGGGTTGAGGGTAGAGGATAGAGGGTTAAGGGTAGAGGGTTTAAGGGTTTAGGGTTTAGGGTTTAAGGGTTTAGGGTTTAGGGTTTACAGTTTATGGTTTTAGGGTAGAGGTTTTAAGGGTTTAGGGTAGATGGTAGATGGTTTAAGGGTTAAGAGTATAGGGTACAGGGTTTAGGGTTTAGGGTTTAGGGTTTATGGTTTGAGGGTTGAGGGTTGAGGGTTGAGGGTTGAGGGTTGAGGGTTGAGGGTTGATGGTTGAGGGTTTAGGGATGAAGGTTTGAGGGTTGATGGATAAGGGTAGAGAGCTTAGTTGGGTTTAAAAGGGTTTAAGGGTTGAGGGTAGAGGATATTGGGTTTAAGGGTAGAGGGTAGATAGTTTAAGGGCTTAGGGTTCAAGGGTTTAGGGTTTAGGTTTTCTAGTTTAAGGGTAGAGGATTAACAGGTTTAGGGTTTAACCTGGTTAAGGGTTGAGGGTTGAGGATAGAGTGTAGATGGTTTAGGATTTAAGGTATTAAGGGTAGAGGGTGTAGGGTTGAGAGAGAGAGAGAGGGGGGTTGAGGGTAGATGGTAGATGGTTAAGGGTAGAGGGTAGATGGTTTAAATATTTAGGGTTTATGATTTAAGGGTAGACAGTTTAAGGATTTAGGGTAAATGGTAGAGGATTTAAGGGTTAAGGGTATAGGGCACAAGGTACAAGTTTTAGGTTTTATGGTTTAAGGTTTCAGGGTTAAGGGTTGAGGGTAGAGGGTTGATGGTTGAGGGTTGGGGGTTGAGGGTTGAGGGTAGAGGGTTTAGGGTTTAAGGTTTGAGGGATTAAGGGTTGAGGGTTGAGGGATTAGGGTAGAGAGTTTAGTTGGGTTAAAAAGGGTTTAAGAGTAGAGGGTAGATAGTTTAAGGGCTTAGGGTTTAAGGATTTAATATTTAGGGTATAAGTTATAGGATTTATAGTTTAAGGGTAGAGGGTTTAAGGGTTGAGTGTTGAGGGTTGAGGGCTTTAGGGTTTAAGGGTTGAGGGTTGAGAATAGGGGGTAGAGGGTTTAGGGTTTATGGATTAATGGTGAATGGTAGAGGGTTTAGTATTTATGGATTATGGTTTATGGTTTAAGGGTAGAGGGTGTAGGGTTGAGAGAGAGAGGGTGGTTGACTGTAGATGGTAGAGGGTTAAGGGTAGAGGGTAGAGGGTTTAAGGGTTTAGGGTTTAGGGTTTAAGGGTTTTGGGTTTAGGTTTTTGAGTTTACGATTTAAGGGTTTAGGGTAGATGGTAGAGGGTTTATTGGTTAAGGGTATAGGGTATGGGATTTAGGGTTTACGATTTATGGTTTAAGGGTTGAGGGGTGAGGGTTGAGGGTTGAGGGGTGAGGGTTGAGGGCCGAGGGTAGAGGGTTGAGGGTGTAGGGTAGAGGTTTTAGTTGGGTTTAAAAGGGTTTAAGGGTTTAGGGTAAAGGTTATTGGATTTAAGGGTAGAGGGTAGATATTTTAAGGGCTTAGGGTTTAAGGGTTTAGGGTTTAGGGTTTAGGGTTTAGGGTTTAGGGTTTATAGTTTAAGGTAGAGGGTTTAAGAGTTTAGGGTTTAACCTCGTTAAGGGTTGAGGGTTTAAGGGTTTAAGGGTTGAGGATAGAGGGTAGAGGGTTTAAGGTTTACAATTTAGGGATTAAGGGTTGATGGTTTGATGGTTAAGGATAAAGGGTAGAGTGTTGAGGGTTTTAGGGTTTAAGGTTTGATGGTTGAGGATAGAGGGTTTAGGGTTTAGGGTTTAGGGATTAAGTGTTAAGGGTAGAGGGATTAGGGATTAGGGATTATGGTTCATGGTTTAAGGGTAGAGGGTTTAGGGTTGAGAGAGAGAGGGGGGTTGAGGGTAGAGGGTTTAAGGGTTTAGGGTTTACAATTTAGGGTTTACAGTTTAAGGGTTGAGGTTTAAGGGTAGAGAGTTTAAGGGTATAGGGTAGATGGTAGAGGGTTTAAGGGTTAAGGGTATAGGGTTTAGGGTTTAGGGTTTATGGTTTAAGGGTTCAAGTTTTAGGGTAGACGGTAGAGGGTTGAGGGTAGAGGGTAGAGGGTAGAGGTTTTATGGTTTAGGGATTGAGGGTTTAGGGGTTGAGGGTAGATGGATTAGGGTAGAGGGTTTAGTTGGGTTTAAAAGGGTATAACGGTTGAGGGTAGAGGGTATTGGGTTTAAGGATAGAGGGTAGATAGTTTAAGGGTTTAGGGTTTGAGGGTTTAGGGTATAGGGTTTATGGTTTATAGTTTAAGGGTAGAGGGTTTAAGGGTTTAGGGTGTAAGGTTTATGGATAAAGGGTTGAGGGTTTAAGGGTTTAAGGGTTGAGGGTTGAGGGTTGAGGATAAAGGGTAAAGGGTTTAGGGTTTAGGGATTATGGTTTATGGTTTAAGGCTAGAGGGTGTAGGGTTGAGAGAGAGATTATGGGTTTGAGGGTAGAGGGTAGAGGGTTAAGGTTAGAGGGTTTAAGGGTTTAGGGTTTACGGTTTAGGGTTTATTGTTTAAGTGTAGAGGGTTTAAGACTTTAGGGTAGATGGTAAAGGGTTTAAGGGTTAAGGGTATAGGGTAGAGGGTTTACGGTTTACGATTTACGGTTTAAGGGTTGAGGTTTGAGGGTAGAGGGTTGATGGTTGAGGGTAGAGGGTAGAAGGTTTAGGGTTTAAGGGTTGAGGGATTAAGGGTTGAGGGTAGAGAGTTTAGTTGGGTTTAAAAAGGTTTAATCATTGAGGTTAGAGGGTATTGGGTTTAAGTGTAGAGGGTAGATAGTTTAAGAGTTTAGGGTTTAAGGGTTTAGGGTATATGGTATAGGGTTTAGGGTTAATAGTTTAAGGGTGGAGGGTTTAGGTTTAACCTAGTTAAGGGTTGAGGGTTGAGGCTTTTAGGGTGTAAGGGTGAGTGTTGAGGATATAGGGTATTGGGTTTAGGGATTAGGGATTATAGTTTATTGTTTAAGGGTAGAGGGTGTAGGGTTGAGAGAGATGGAGAGGGGGGTAGAGGGTAGAGGGTAGAGGGTTAAGGGCTAAGGGTATAGGGTAGAGGGTTTAACAATTTAGGGTTTAAGGTTTAAGGGTTTAGGGTTTATGGTTTATGGTTTAGGGTTTACAGTTTAAGGGTTGAGGCTTGAGGGTAAAGATTAGAGGTTAGAGGTTAGAGGGTTTAGGGTTTAAGGCTTGAGGGTTGAGGGTTGAGTATAGAAGGTAGAGGGTTTAGGGTTTAGGGATTACAATTTATGGTTTAAGGGTAGAGGGTGTAGCATTAAGAGAGAGGGGGGGAGTTGAGGGTAGAGGGTAGAGGGTTTAAGGGTTTAGGGTTTAAAGTTTAAGGGTTTAGGGTTTAGGGTTTAAGGGTTTAGGGTAGATGGTAGAGGGATTAAGGTTTGAGGATAGATGGATTAGGGTAGAGGGTTTAGTTGTGTTTAAAATGGTTTAAGGGTTGAGGGTAGAGGGTATTGGGTTTAAGGGTAGAGGGTAGACAATTTAAGGGTTTAGGGTTTAAGGGTTTAGGGTCTAGGGGCTTAAGGTTTAGGGTTTACAGTTTAGGGTTTAAGGGTTGAGGGTTGAGGGTTTAAGGGTAGAGGGTTTAATGGTTTAGGGTAGATGGTAGAGGGTTTAAGGGTTTAGGGATTAAGGTTTGAGGGTAGAGGGTTTAGGGTTTAGGGATTATGGATTACAGTTTAAGGGTAGAGGGTGTAGGGATGAGAGAGAGAGAAGGTTGAGGGTTTAGTGTAGATGGTAGATGGTAGAGGGTTTAGGGTTGAGGGTTTATAGTTTATGGTTTAAGGGTTGAGAGTTGAGGGTAGAGGGTAGAGTGTAGAGGGCTGAGGGTTTAGGGCTTACGATTTAAGGGTTTAGGGTAGATGGTAGAGGGTTTAGGGATTAAGGGCTAAGGGTAGAAAGTTTAGGGTTTAGGGATTGGGGATTATAGTTTACGATTTATGGGTAGAGGTTGTAGGGATGAGAGAGAGAGTGTGTGTGTTAAGGGTTGAGGTTAGATGGTAGAGGTTTTAAGGTTTTAGGGTTTAAGAGTTAAGGGTAGATGGTAGAGGGTAGAGAGTAGAGAGTATTGTTTTGAGGGTAGAGGGTAGAGGGTTGAAGGGTTTGGTTTTAAGAGTTTAGGGTTGGGGGTTTAGGTCTGTCATCCCTCTATATCCCACTCCCTCTCTCTCCCACTCCCTCTGGTTAGGGTTTCCCACCCACCCTAACTAAATAAATCTCTCTCCCTCTTAATTATCTATCTATTTTGGGTCTCACTCCCTCCCACGCTACCTAGACTAATTGATGTCACTATAATGCCCTCTCTCACACTCCCTCTCTTTCAAGTCTCACTTACCTCCCACCCTACATAGATAAATATATTTTTCTCCAACCCCCTCTCCCACACTCCATCTCTCTCTCTCCTCCTTTGGTATTTTTGTATCTCTCAAGTCTCATCCCTCCCAACCCCTCTCCCATTGTCAGGTATTTCCCCCAACTTTAAATGGATAACTCTCTATCCCTCTCAAGTCTCTATTGCTCTCAGGTCCCAATACCTACCACACTACCTATACTAATATCTTTCACTCCTATCACCTCTCTCTCCATATCAAGTCTCACTCCCTCTCTATGAAAGGTGAAAATTTCAAAGCAACACATTTGGCATGCACCAAATTTGGTGCTCTCAAAATTTGGAGAGCGCCAAATGGGTTTTACCTTGAAATGGTAAAATAGGGGCTGACCTTGTGATTTAGGCCCACATGCTTTTGCATTTTTCTGGTTGAACACTTTATCCAACTCAAAAATGAGCTTTTAATGCAATTGACTCCCTGTTGTACAATTCTATGTTTGATCCATCACCTTTTTACCACCAATCTGCATGCTAGACAACATAGAAGAAGACATTTTGAATTTTCTACATCATTTTACATTATCTCATGTAATATATTCATTTTGGTATATTGAAATATTTATATTTAGTATATTTGTTTGTTTTTGACAATATAAACTAAATTCCTTTAATTATTTTACTAATCATAACAATTGGACATAGAATTCAACATTGAATTAGATGGGAGTTGCATAAAAAAGGTTAATTTTTATGAGTTTGAAGAACAAAAAAATAAAAAAACATGACATCTAATTTAGATGAGTTCATGTTTAAACTTATATAAATGACATCAACATAACACAAATTTTCTTATTAATTCTATTTGCATTGCTTATAGTAGTCCATTTCTAGCATGGCTAGTGGAATTCACTCTATTTCATTTTAGGTAGATGTTTATATTGATTTTTTTAATTTTGTTTTCACAATTTTTAGACCATTCATTTGATGATTTTATTAATCTTCATTGTTACACATAGAATTCAACATTAAATTATATGGATACTACATGTAAAATTTTAAATTTTAGGAGATTGAAGATATAAAATGGAAAACAAGACATAATAGATTCAAATTCATTATTAGTTATGGTTGTGGGAAAAATTTTATTTTCAGAAAATTTGGAAAATCTCATAGCTTTCATCAATGTTAATGCAAGTTTCCATTATTTTTTTTGTTCCATAAAAAATTCACCTTCATCACATGTGCTTAGATAAATTCAAGTGAGTTGACATAGTTGTTAATGCAAGTTTCCATTCATTCATGCCATTTACCTTTCCAATAAATTAAAAAAGGGAAAATTTTGTGCAATTGAAAATGCTTATATTGTCTTTCTAAGTTACCTCATTGCCAAAGAAATAATGAATAATTCGAAGATATAGCATCATAAAACCTTCTTTGAATTCATCTTCTTCATGGCTTCGTTGAAAATCATAATGTGGTTTTGACAACAATAAACACAAGATTCTCTAGTTTCCAAAGGTGGCAGCAACTTATACCCTAGGTTTGACAGTTGTTTTCTCCTAAGAAATTGTCCACACTCCAAATAATACCCTCAAACCCAAGTATTGACATTGACCAATGCTTACATTAAGCAATTTTTGTACAAATCCTTCAAAGTACTAGGTTTTACATAGTATAGTTGCAAAAAGAAACAAACTGTCCTCAAACACTCTCACAAAATGGTGATTTAGCAACCCTCCTTTTTTCAACACATGCATATAGGCATATAGAAAATTAGTATCAAGTTTCATATATTTTAACCAGATGCATCAAAAGTTATGGGTTTTTTTAAGCTCACTATAAACCATAGGTTGGAGACAACAATGTTTGATAAGATATGTAATGTTTGATAAGTCACATTAGTTATGAAATGTAAATTAATTCTTTGAGTTTTAAAGATATGCAATGCAATGTTATCAGCGGTATAAATATGTTTCATAAAATGCAATGTAATCAGCGGTGCAGATATGTTTGAAAATTTATGCATTACTCACTTTTCTTGCAGTATGGAGGTAGATGTATGTATGAAAAATGTTGTAGCATAGACACGTTTGATAATTTTAAACAACTCACTACTTTATTTCATTAAATTCTTTGGTGTGTTTCATATTTAATGCAATGTAACCAATGATATCAATATGTTTCATAAAATGCATTACTTACTTTTGTTCTATGTGTGTTTGCGGTTATATGTGTGTTTGTGAACATGTAGCATTCAACGTCATGCTGAAGAAATGACCAAAGGATCTAACATTGGAAGAACGTGCAGTTAAAATTGCAAGGAGAAGAGAATCAAAAAATGTAGCTCATGAAGTAAAGGAATTTCAGCCCATACAACAAGAAATTCTCGTGCAATCTAAGAGAGATGTCCAATTGGAAAAACAAAGGGCACGAATGAGGAAATTTCGTGGAAGGATAAGAATGGATATAAAAGTTGGGGGCACATCATCAACCATAGGTGAAGTTCAATGCACATCTCTAGTTGAAGACACATCGACAACAACATGTGGTTTTCCAAGTACATCAGAAATGGCATCTCCAATTGAAGACACACCATCAACAACATTGTGTTTTGAAAGTACATCAACAAACGCATCTCTATTTGAAGGAACTCAACAAATGACATCTCAAGTTGGAGGTACAACATCGTTTACATGTCAATATCAAGGTATGTAATTAATTGCACCTCCGATTGAGGGTACGCGATCTATCCCCGATGTTGTTTACCTTCCTAATGTTGACACAAATTTACATTTGAGAACTCCTCCTAGATTTTTTCATAGAAAACCTACATTTTTTATTGATATTGATTCCAATGTTTTTAAATGGATGCCTAATAAGATTCCAAAATGTACATGTCAAAGATATGCATAAAGGATATCGATTTTATTTTTTGTGAAGCTAAGTGAGGGTGGAAGATTCCAACTTTTTGTTGAAATGATGAGGAAATTCAAATTTATGCCCACCATGAAGGCTCTTGGGCTAAGAGTTTTGAATGACTCAAGTGAAAATTCCATTGTAAATAACTCGATGAGTGCATACGAGATTGTGGGTTGTACCTCACGCATAAAGGATAGTTGTGCCACATGATGTGTGATGACAAAAATGTTAAGCAATCAAACAAGGAACAAGGTGAACTTTCCAAAAATAATAAGTCTTTGAAAATAAGTAGACCGTATCTAATGAGAGCCAAAGGAAGGTGTGGAAGACTAGAGGATCCAAATAGCAATGAGTTATGGGAATTCTTGGGTAGAGTCCCATGGAAAGATAAAATAATTTCTCAAGGCTTGAGATCTTTAATAATGAATTATTGGAAGGATAACACAAGGACCTCTCCTAATCAAAGAGAGAGGTAGAAGGAGAATTGGTAGTAAAATCCATGAGCCACATCCAAAGCATTATTTGGATACCACTCAAACCCAATTTTTTGTTGTTTTGTATAGAAGTTTCCTAAAATTAAAATGTCAAAGGTATTTTGAAATGCTAAATCCTTTTTATGTCAAAATAAATCACACATGCACTACTTGTTGTTATAGATTTCATATTGAGTTTTCTAACCATTATGATGTTTATCAACATATATGTGTAGATATGCATATTGACAATGTTTTGCAGGAATGTAACATAAGGTCTCCACATAAATCCTCAAGGCCCGAATTCTTATCTTCCATTTTAGGTGAAAGAGAGGATGGTCAAATTTTTTACAAGTCATGTTTCGATGGAACATGTGATCATTGTGGTGGCATGCAATATTTTCCAATTTTCCAACACATGGCTAGTACACACATAATTGGAGACAAAATTATGGAGTTTTGCAAATACACAACAATGTCCTATAGTCTAAAAGATGGGAAAGAAGAAAATAAGTATGAATTGGTCAGTGATAAGATTCCAGTGTATCTTTTTATGGGCATTTTATATGAGTAGGTGGTCTATGAGTATGCAAGGAATACAAATAGAGCTCAATGGTTGGACTCACAGTTCAAGTTATGAAAGGACATGTTTTCACTTCATAGCATCGTTTTAGTTGTTGAATTCAAGGAGAAATACACACTACAACCACAAAATGAGGTACAATAATAGTACTACAACTCCATGTAGGTTTCTATATTTGTGCATATAGAATTCATTCATGCAAATGATAGTACAGAGGAAAACAGGAAAGTATTGAGGGAGTATCACTTTTACATCAGTGATGATTGCACACATTCTATAGAGTTTGTGCAAGGTTATTTTTAGATGTTCTATGTTGATCTGGCTAGCAAGGGCATATCATTCAGTCAACATATCATATGGTTAGATAACTATACATCACAATTCAAGAACGTCAAAATTTTTTACTGGTTGAGTAGGATGCATAGGATCAGTGGTGTTCAGGATATGTGGAACTTCTCAGAGGTCAGGCATGGAAAGGGGGGGCATGATGGAGCATGTGCATGTATCAAAAGAGCCCTAGCACAAGAAGAGTCAAATTAAAAAGATAGTGTAAAGTTGATAGATGCAAGATCAATTGTCTAGTGGTGCAATCATGCAATGGGTATAGGTAGTGAAGGTAATTCTTTAGTTCATAGATTTTTTCATTTAGTAGATGATACTAACATTGAAAAATATGAGGATTTTTGTACACTAATAGGATTGAGTGAGCTACACACTTTTAGAAGCTCCAATGTAGGTACATGGACTATCCATATGTGAAAGATGGCATTCTTTTGTTGTGCATGTACACTTCAAGCATGGAATGATTGTGAGTCAATAAAGTGGGTTGACGAATGGTCTATAAGAATTCTAATGCCACTTGACACTTATCAGCTCCCGACAGCTCTAAAAATCATGGAGATTCAATCATCTATTGAATTTGATCATGTATCAGACCTACTAGAGCTAGGTAATATATCTTGCTTACAAGTTTTATTGTGATGTTTAGTAAATACATCCAACACAATGAACATATCAATGTAGGGCACATTTATGTGGTGATTACAGATGAAGACAATGAAGAGGGTACAAATTATTACTTGTGTCATTGTATCGAGGCCAAAAAGAAATTGGAGGCCCCAGTTATAGATGGAGAAAACATAAAATATCCTACAGGTTCGGTGGTATTTACTGGAACATGGATTAGAAGGTACCTAGTCAAGAATGTTGTAGTTTGGTTGTTTGAGGGCTTCAACATGCATTGAAAGATTCTTCACTAATCAAACCTTGTCACCACCAATGTTCATTTGATCAAATATAAGGGAAAATCTATGAACAAGAACTTGTGGAAAGTGCGTGAGTCTGACCACAAGGCAATACTTGACACAATAAAGAGTAGAGCAGACCTACATGGTTCCGTAGATTAATTTGTAAGTATGCACATTGAATTTTTAAATTCATGTTATTGTTAATTTCTTTCTTTCAAGCATTTAAGTTTGATTGTAGAAGGGTTTGCAAAATTGCATAATGCAAAATTATGGTTATATACTACTCTCTATTGACCACCTATAAGTTGGTATTCTCTATTGGTGTTTGATTTCATATGCATTTACGACTGTCATTGATCTATTTGTGACTATAGGTAATACTTAAGTTTGTCAAATTTTAAGAAAAGAACAACATCAGTTTCTAGTGCAAGTGCTCAGTGGTATGAGAAACATCGGTTGTTGGTGCATTTTTTGGTTCTCAATCTTCTCTTTCTTTTCCATCTCATAGATTTCTTGGATTCTTATATGCTACATGTTTTATGTTAATTATGTCAGTGATATATTTGAAATTTATATGTACAATCATCGATAGATGAGAAAGTAGCGAAAGATGGGCCACATCACCATTGTAAGACCTTCAATAGATCTACTTATAGCATCCATGAAGGTGATAATAGATCTCGCGAGGTGTATGTCTGACATTATTCAATTATTTCTCTTTTAATTATTTTTATGTGTCTAGGTCTAAGATTGATAGGCTTTTGTAGGTTTTTTGTGGACCAAATTTCAGTGAGAGTACACAACCAAGGAGAGGCTACTACCCATTTGTTTCCAAGGGAGTGGGGGATGTACATGTTTTGAATAATTTTTGAATGCAAATAACTGGGCCACCTGAGGTGGATTGGAGAAAAGAAACTAGGTAGCAACTTCTTTTGTTTTCTCTTGTAAAATATATTTCATGATCTGGGTTGCAAATGGGAGGATTATTTCCCTGCATGTATTTTTATAAGTATTGAAAAATGGGAATATTTTCAAGATTTTCTTCCATCACTATTGTAATATTTGTTATTGACTTTGCGTATTTTTTGATATACACTAATTATGAGAAATTAATACATAAAAATGTGTATATTACATTTCAAATTAGTTGTAATGCTTCATGAATTACATTTAAAGTTGTCTTCAAGGAAAAGCATGTGGATTTATGACAAAATATGAAACAATGTCTTATATTTTCTAAAGGCATATTTTATTGCCCCTAACTTGTCAATCCTACCGAATCGACAAGCTAATGAACTCACTGGCTTTCCAATTTGGTAGGCTTGAAAAGGTAGGGGCAGCGTATTCCTCATAGAAAAGGGGTCTCACGGTGATGTGAGACCCCATTTCTATGAGGCATACACTGCCCCTACCTTGTCAATTGTACTGAATTGGCAACTAATGAGCTTGGCAAGCTAGTGAGATCACTAGCTTACCAATTTGATAAGGTTGACAAGATAGGGGAAGCATATGACTCATAAAAATGGGGTGTCACAGTGATTTTTTGATATGGATTTAATAGATGGATAGATAGATATGTGGCAATGTCTTAATTTATTGCAATATTTTGTGATGCTCTTCTCATTTTTTTCATGTGGATGGTTGAAGTTCTACTAAGATTATTAAAGAATGTCATCATTTAAATGAAACTATGAGACACTTGTCTCATAACTCCTATATTCCCTCTAACATCATAATAAGTAAAGACTCCTTCTAAGGTCCTTTTCCTTATGGTCTTTGTGAGCAGTGTGAGAAGTGGCTTCTTCTCCCACCTTTCACTCCACCTTGTCAATGTAGGAGGAACATATTCCTAGTTTATCTTGCTCATCCCAACTGATGTAGAGTAGGGAGGATTTTTTCAAATCAATCACAATCCAATCAGTCTTGAACAACTTTTTCACTTGGAAGATCCTAACTTGGTGTTTTCACTTAGTTTTCTCAATTTTGCTTGTGGCACAACAAAAAATGAAATTTGGGAATATCTTTTAGAGAAGGCCTCAAACCCATGAAATAAATACCATTTAGGATACCCTTTATGCTCTTCTTGAACATACCAAATTTTTGCATAGGCTTGTTTCGGAACATTCTCTCCTATGATGGACTGCTACGCTACCCCTTAAGCCTAATTAGGCCTCTTTTACAAAGCAAGTGTGATATTCTTTCCCTAGATCACCAATATTCATTCCTAGAACTTGGAAAGATCACATGGGGTCTGAAAAAATCTATTTTATCACTTGAAACACCCACCAACTATTCTAACAACAAAACCCTACCTCTACCTATCAAAACTAGCCTAATACATTGGAATATTAGGCTAGGGCTTGCACAAACAATGCCCTAACTCCATCCCCTACATCTACAATCCTAATAAACATGAAAAAAACCCTATATAGTGCCATTCCATTGATTTTTAGCAATTTCCACTAGTGGAATGGTTCAATATGCCATTTTTTTCTCTAAAACCCTCTTGACTTAGTGTTTTTAGACCACTTCTAGCAACTTGCTTATAAAAACCTTCAAAATTTATGAAAATAGCTCAAACCAATGCCAAAAAAAAGCTAGTTCATGCCTCCATCAAATTCAATTCACCTTATGTCATTTAGAAATTGTATGGAACCGTACCAATGCATGTAGTAGCAGATCTACACAAAACTTTGTAGAAAACAAAGCTATTATTATTGCTTGCACTTCAAAATCAACTTCAAAACCTTGCCTTGAAGTTTTTGAGGCCTATTTGAACTTGTACCACAACAAACCAATGGTTCTAATCAACCTTTGAACTACATGACCGTTCAACTTCCAAATATGACAAAATTACAAAGTTGAAAGAAACTTTTGACAACATTTGCAAAACTTAACAAACCTTGACAACTTTATCTAATACTGACCCCACATGACTTATTACATGTCACAAGACCAATTCTCCAACCATTGATCTTGTGCCACATGCATGTACAATTCCTTAGCCTATAAAAGGAAGCTCATCACCTTGATTTTTAACACACACAAGAGCTATCATACTTACATGTTGCTTAAATGATGCAGAGAAGGGAGGAAAACCTTCCAACAATCACAATCTGATCAAACTCAATCAATCTTTTTGCCCTCAAAACCCCAACTCAACAACTTTTCATAGTTCCTTCACAAACTTCTTGTAGCATTGCAAACAAAGGTTTTTTTCAAAATCCTTCAAAATACAATAAAGACCCACAGACCAAACATCATTGTAGATACCCATTATAGAATTCTTCAAAATATATCAATTGTGCATATGCTTGTTTTAGACTATCACCTCTTAAAATTGAATGGTACGTTGCCCCTTGAGCTAATTAGGCCACTTTTACAAAGTAACTTCAAGGGATCCTTCACTCATACTTCGGAAATCTGTTCCAACACTTTCAATAGGGTTCAAAACCTAAGAATCAACTATTTTCATTAGGGGAAACAATCACAAATTTACCAAAGCATCAAACCCTTGTTCTAGGCCATTTCAAGCTTTTACAATGAGGGTGTATTGAAACTATGTTCTCTAGAACCTATCTCACCCTATCAGCACCTCAAAAACATAAAACTAAGCCCGCCCAAGCTTATTCCATCAACTCCCAACCTTTAACATCATCTTTTCACCAAACTTCAACTCTTACCCACCATTTTCAAGCCAAAATTCATGAAAATACACCTAGGACAACAATCAAAATCCATCGAAACACCTTCGATGATCTTAAAACCTATGCTAACATCTAAACATACCTTAGTGCACCCATTCCAACAAGTTTCAAGAAAATGTAATGGTGGAATGGGTATTTAATTCATTTTAAGAGCCTTCAAACCCTCAAAATGGGATTCTTAACCCATTCTCAGAAAAAAGATCACAAAATCCTTAAAATTCAACAAAATGACACCAAATTTGAACCAAATGGAAGATACTTCATATATTCATCGAATACAATCAAATTTGATCCAAAATAAATTGTACGGAGTCATACAACCACTTGGAACAACAAATTTACCAGAAAATTACAAGGAAAATAGTGATTTTTTATTGATGCAACTTTAAAAACATCTTTCCCACCCCTACCTCAAGGTTTACGAGCCTTTTTAAATGTTTCTCACCTCAACCAATGGTTACAACTACCCTTTGAAAACTAAATGACTGTTGGGCTTCCTATTCTGCATTTTTGCACTTTTGAACATGACCACAATTTGAGAATATTGCAAAATATGACAATATGAACTCAAACTGACCCCTAGACGACTTAAACCTTAGAAATGGTCTATTATGACCTTATTTAATGAGAAAATAAGACTCAAACACTTCACAACCTATTACATGACCTTATTCACAAAAAAATGGACTTGGTGCCCCTACACCATAAATCTCATATCAATTATCCAAAAGCATGCCTATCATCATTATCATAGAATTAGCATTATCATTATCATTACATTATCATTATCATAGCATGGAAATATCCATAGCATCGTAGTTACAACTAATTCATTGTAGGATCATATCCTCATCTCCATCTTAGCATCATCAATAGCTTCATCAATCTCATATCCATAGCTTGCATTGTAGAAACAATTCACACTACATATCTAGCTTGGAAAGCTAGTTAGCTCACTAGCTTTCCATATGCCACCCCTACCTTGTCAAGCCTACCAAATTGGCAAGCAAGTGATCTCAACAAGCTAGTGAGGTCACTAGCTTGCCAATTCGGTAGGGTTGACAAGGTAGGGGCAGAATATGCCTCATAGAAATGGGGTCTCACGATGACGTACATCACCATGTGTCCCCATTTCTATGATCCATATGCTGCCCCTACCTTGTCAAGCCTACCAAATTGGCAAGCTAGTGATCTTGGTAAGCTAGTGAGTTCACTAGCTTGCTAATTTGGTAGGGTTGACAAGGTAGGGGTAGTGTATTCCTCATAGAAATGGGGTCTCATAGTGATGTACATCATTGTGAGTCCCCATTTCTATGAGCCATACACTGCCCCTACCTTGTCAAGCCTATTGAATTGGCAAGATAGTGAGCTTGGCAAGCTAGTGAGCTCACTAGCTTGTGAATTCGATAGGGTTGATAAGGTAGGGACATCGTATGCCTCATAGAAATGGGGACTCACGATGACATACATCATTGTGAGTCCCCATTTCTATGAGGCATACACTGTCCCTACCTATTCATCTACTTCAACAAGGAAAATTTTAATGGGATAACACCCTTTACCATCTCAAATAAATCTATAAATCTATCCTTCTAGTCGGTTGAGATAATAAATATATCTTGAAAAAATATTTTAAAAGAGTTTGGGGAGAAGAAATGGTCCGCAATTTGAGCACCAACGGGAATTTTTCAAAAAATTCTTACCGTTTTGCAATCTTTCGGCCCTCCAATGGTGTTCATCAGGCACACAATCACTCTCACTGGGATGCAAATGGTGCTCAACATTCCTATTTTGTGATGGGTTCTTCCTCTCAGCCTCAACGTCCTTCGAAAACACTTGTGTGTAAATCCCAATCCTCTTTTGACATTTGCGCATCTGAATCGGGCTCGTCTAGGTTTTATTCTGCTTTTAAAAGATCTTATGCTAAAGTTGTTGTTGATCCCTCTCCGGCTTCCTTTCCTAATAATATTCACATTGTTGGATCTCCCTTCATTCCAAAATCTAATTTATGGCCTAAAAATTTTCCTAATAATATTCCTTTGCGATCCCTTATGTCCTTTCCCAATAATATTCCTTTGCGATCACCAACATCCCCTCCAGTGGTTTTGCATTCAAGTGATCCTATTAATCTTCAGGAGAAGAAGCAATCTAAAGGTCAAAAACAGGGGAAGGCTCGCATCGAAAGCCTAATGACCACGTTATTGTTGTTCTTCCTAAGGATATGCTTTTCCCTCAGATTTAGGATCTCAAGGAAGTAGCATTGGTCTGTTAGTTTTGGAATATTTCTCCAGATTTGGCTTTTCTGAAGAGTTGGGTTTTTTAGCATTGGGTGGGAGCCAAACAGGTATTCTTCTTAAATAAGGGAGAAGGTTTTTTTGTTGTCATTATCTTTGATAAAGATTATAGAAATGTTATTTTTAGGAAAAAGGCTTGGATTTGTAAGGGGCATGGTTTATTCTCCACGCTTTAAATGCCAAATTTTTCTCCTTCCCAAGCAAAAGTAAAATTTATTCCTTTAGTGTGTAGTTTCAAGGGTTACCATTGGAATATAGAGAGCCACATATTATTGAAATTTTGGGTAACCAATTGGGGATTTTTTACATCATGATATGCAGTTTTTTTCCAATCCTTCTCTTCCAGTTAGGGTTTGCATTCTTATGGATGTCACCAAAATACTCCCTCTTGTTATTGACATTAAGTCAATTCATGGTTTGTGGAGCCAAAATTTTTTTTATGAGGACCCTAAGTGTTTTTGTTTCAATTGTCACTTTCTTCTTCATCCTTTCAAAAAATGTGTGCTTTTGAAGGATGAGCATCTGGTACCAGCAGATGTGGGCTCTACAAAATCACAATTTGATACTTTAGACATTGTGTGTACCTCTTCTGGCATGGAGTTAAATAGTTTTTTTGAAACTATTTTTAGGTTTTCTATTATGGACTTTTGTTATAAGTGGTTTCATAAATTCAATTATTTTTCTATGAACCAAGTTGAGGCTCATTGTAATGTAAATTATTTTTGGTGCTCAGAGATTGATTTGCAAGTTTCCTCAAAAATGGTTTTCTTTGCACCAGATAGTTTTCCTTCTTTAGAATCTATTTTTCCTTCCACTAGTTCGAGAAGTGTCAGTTTAAATTTTCTCATTTTTATACCTGAATGTTCTAAAAATTGGCTCTCACCAATCAAGTTCTTTTGGCATTCATTGTATCTTGTTGTACCTGATTTCAAATCTATTAATGTTCAACAGTTAAATATGTGTGCTTCAATGTTAACCTTGGGCATTCATAATAACTATGATGAGTCACTAAGAATGTTTGATAATCAAAGTGTTGAGAAAAATGTCAGCCAACAAGTGTATCGATATTTGATTATATCAAAATCTCAAGATCCAAGTATTCCATTAGAAATGGAGCTAGAAAAATTTGTTGGAAAATGTGCCTCAATTTACTGGCTTGGACCTCTGGTAAAGGCTTGATGAATTTATGCTCTTATCACTTTACTACAGAGTTCTCATTTGGTCAGCTTGACTCTTTGGTCGCTGAGACTCTATCTGATTGGTGAGGCTTCGAAGGTTGTCATAGTGATGGACCGACGGGCTTGGAGTTGGTGGTTTGTTTGAAGGATTTGGCTTTATTGGAGGATCGATCGCCCATCGGTGGGAGGATTTTCTCTATCATGCTGATGTGCCAATGCCTTGTATCAATGGCTGCTATCAGCTTCATTCGACAGTGTTGGCTACTTTCTGCAACTTCTGAAGGCAAGTACCATTGTTTACCTTTTCATTGAGCAGAATCGCCTGTGCGCATGATGCATGACTACTTGTCAAAGTGGTGAGTGCAGTGAATAGTTGGTGGGCCTCGAGATGCTTTATGCGAAGGTTTTTTCGGGCATGGAAACTTGTCTGCACCTCTGGAGTTCCTTGGGGAATCTATCAGATTCCACTAGAGATTCCTTGAAGGAGCTCCAACGACTTCCAAGTAGGCCAAGTGGAGTGGGCGAGTAGTGGACACATGGTAGTATCAGAATCTCGATTCGGGTGGGCTCATAGGAATCTTAATGATTCCCTCTTGGATACCCCAAAATCTCCTGAGTGGTGGACATGTGGCTTGTGGGACCCAATAGTTTTGGTGGTCGGTGTTTAGGCGATCATGGATTATTGTTGGCCCAGAATATGATGGAACTGTTAGCGATGGCGAAGGGTTTTTGGAGCCCAATGATAGTTGATTGATCACTGCTCAGTCAAGTGGCGGAACGAATGGTAGCACAACACGTAGAATTTTCTCATTGGTTATTTTTACATCATTGTTGCAAAACAACATTTATTGTCAAATGCTAAATTGGTGAAAAGCGATTATTATGTAGTCTCTTGTGATCGGATTTTTTGGCGATTGGCAGAGCCTGAATTATTTTTTTCTCTACAACAAATTTATTATGGGGGTGGCTCGATGCAGGTTTGTAGGTGGATCTGATCTGAGATTGAGTTGGCATGTCAGTGAAGAACTGAATTTAATGCACCCTAATTGGTGGTTGTAAAGGGACTGGTAATAATTGGTCTTGACAAGTAATCAATGCACAGATTTGTAGAAGTTGAGCATGAGAATACTGAGAAGAGGAGTCGGTAGAGTTTTTTATTTGCTATATGTCGTAATAGCATTGTAACAGTGAGTGCATGAAAAATCAAGTACAGTTGTGAGCTAACTATCAAAAAGTGAGGACTGTAACTTTGTATGTAATTGTTTGCTTACTGTAATACAAAGTGTCTTTCTCTTGGCATGGTGGGTTTTTTTCCCAGAAGGGTTTTCGCACGTAAATCAGATGTTATCTTGGTAATATTTTTATTTCTCTTACTCATGTTACCCTACATGTGTTCATCTTGAGTGTTCAAATGTTTTAAGACTGGTCTTTGCATGTCTCCTCTATGGTTTTAGCTTTAAGAAAGCAAATCCGCACCTTTGATTTTCCTTACAAGTGGTATCACAACTTGGCCAGTTGTGTTATCCTTGTTAGTAGGGCTGGTTTTTTGTGCTAATACTGTTCCAATGGGAGTTGTAAAGTTAGAACTTAGTTCTGTCTAAGATGGCAATTACATCAAGAAGAGTTCATATTGAGAAATTCAATGGCGGAGACTTTGAGTTGTGGAAACTCAAAGTGGAAGACCTATTAGTGGATAGAGACATCTGTGTAGCCTTGCCTGGAACTATGCCACAAGGTATGAAGCAAGAAGAATGAGACCTAATAGATAGAAAATCAAGAGATTTGATAAGAATTTTTATGGCCAATTCTGTACTCCTGAATGTCCATGAGGATAAGTCTACAACTTCATTATGGAAGAATCTTGGCGGTATTTATCAGGGAAAGTCTCTGGTAAATAATTTATTCCTGAGGAAGAAGTTGTACTCCTTGAAGATGGAAGAAGGTGCATCTATTGCAGACCATTTAAACTCGTTTAATGTGAGTGTTTCTTAGTTGGCATCTATCAATGGAAAGATAGAGGGGGAGGATCGTTGCATGCTCCTGTTATGTTTGTTACCTAACACTTGGGATCATCTATTGATGGATATTGGAAGTATGACTTCTACTTTCAAGATGGAAGATGTGGTTTCTTCACTGTTATCTGAAGAGATGTGGAGGAAATCTTCTGAGATGGCCAAAGAGGCCCTTGCTATCCTAGGTAGATCAAAGGAGAAAGACAAGAAGAAGGACAAGAAGTCCAAATCTAAATTTGTAGGGAGATCGAAGTCTCCACGTAAAAATTCCAAGGTGAAATGATGGAATTGTGGGCAGCCTGGTCATATCCGAAAGGATTGCAAGGAGGAGGAGAAGAAGAAGAGTAAATATTTAGACTATGACTCTTCTTAGAGTGATGCAGATGCCTTCATTATAGCCTTGGCAACTCAAGTATCAGATGATGTCCAGTTGGTTGACTCGGGTGCATCCTTTGACATGACGACTTATAGAGAATGGTTCACTAAGTACAAGAAGCATGATGTTGGAAAGGTGTACCTTGTGAGTGATTCAACATTGGATATTGTTGGTCGAGGTAGAGTCAAGTTTCAGTTTCCTGACGAGAGAGTCAAAGGGATTGGTGGCATACTACACATACTAGGTCTAGCTCATAACTTACTTTTTGTCAGTAAGTTGAATGATGCTGGTGTAGAATTTTCTTTCTAGAGTAAAGGATGTAAGATGGCTCGAGGTGCAATGGTGCTAGCAAAGGGTGTACATACTGGCACTTTGTACAAGCTGGATGCATGTCCTGTTCAATCCAACAATGCCTTTGTAAAGTCAAGCAAAGTTGTTCCTGTAGAGAAAGATGAAGATGCTTCTCTTGCTACAAATGCGATGGAGGTGAAATTCCCAGTAGAGAATACCATGATGTGGCATCATAGACTTGATCACATAGGTGAGAAAGGTTTAAAAAACCTAAAAAATAAAAAGGGCTTGTAGATTGTAATCTTCATTTCGATTTATGCGAACACTGCATTTATGGAAATAAACAACATGTTTCCTTTTCCTCGAGTTCTCATAGATATTTTGGTGTACTAGACTATGTTCATTCTGATGTGTTTGGTCTAGTGAATTTTCCTTCGTTATCGAAGTCTAGATATTATGTTTCATGTATTGATGACTATTCGAGAAGGGCATTTATATACTTTCTTAAAAGTAAATCAAAAGTGTTCTGTCATTTTAAAGAGTTTAAAAAATTGGTTGAGAATCAGACAGGAAGGAAAATAAAATGTTTGAGGATGGATAATGGTGGTGAGTTTTGTTCTACAGATTTTGATAGATATTGTAAAGACCATGGGATTAAAAGGCATAAAACTACACCTTATACTCCACAACATAATGGAGTTGTTGAAAGGTTGAACATGACGCTGATGGAAAAGGAAAGGAGTATGTTGAGCAGTGCTAGTATGGAGAAGATGTTCTGGGATGAGGCCATGGCTACAACATATTACTTGGTAAATCATTCTCCTTGCTCTACTCTTATTGATAAGACACCTTTGGAAGCGTATTCTAGTAAGAAGCCCTCTCTGAGACATGTTCATGTTTTTGGCTGTGAAGCATATGCATATGTGAAAAATGAGAAAAGATATAAGCTAGAGAATAAGGTTGTTTAATGTATCATCATCAGATACGACGTTGGTGTGAAGGGATACAAGCTTTGGAATCCTAATACTAAGAAGGTTTTGTATAGAATAAGTGTAATATTTCGTGAGTTGAAACCTTCTACAGCTGATCCACAGCTAGAGATATATCAAAGAGAAAAGAAAAATAATGTAGTTGAGATTCCTCAAACTATAGAAAAGGGAGAACTGCATGGTGTACCTAAAACTGAGGAGAGCTCTAGCAGCTCTGAGAGTTCCAAAGATGAAGAACCACAACCTCAACCAGTGAGAAGGTCTACATGTCAAAAAAAAAACCTAACAGGTATGGTTTCTTCATTTTGGATTCACACTGTGCCTACGCTTTAATTACTAGCACTGAGGAGCCTAGGACTATTAAAGAGGCAATTAATATGCCCAATGCAAATTCTTGGTTGGAAGCCATGAATGAAGAAATGGAATAATTGGAAAAGAATGAAACCTGGGATTTGGTACCTTTTCCCGAAGGAAGAAAGTTTGTTGGATGTAACTGGGTATTTAAGAATAAGACTGGTCTTGAGGGCAGTGTTGAGAAGTATAAAGCAAGGTTGGTTGCAAAGGGGTATTCCCAAGTAGAGGGAATTAATAATGGAGAAATTTTTTCCCCTGTAGCTAAGCTAACATCTATCATATTTATGTTGTCACTTGCAGCCACATATCACTTAGAGATTTGAGCAGATGGATGTGAAAACAACTTTTCTCCATGGTGAGATGAAAGAAGTAATTTACATGTCCCAGCCTGAGCACTTTGTTGAAAAAGGTAAAGAAAGCCCGGTCTACAAATTAAAGAAATATTTGTATGGTTTGAAGCAATCTCCTAGAATGTGGTACGAAAATTTTGACACATTTGTGTTGTCTATGGGATTTGTGAGATCAAAATATGATCATTGTGTGTATAATAAAATTGAAAATGATCATGTGTTTATTATCACCCTATACATGGACGATATGTTGTTCATAGGAAATAGTAAGTCTATGATTTCTAATCTTAAATCTCAGCTATCTGCAAAGTTTGGAATGAAAGATCTAGGTGCAACAAGGTATATTCTAGGGATGGAGATAACTAGGGACATAAATGGCAGAAAGCTCTGGGTCAGCCAGAGTAATTACATCAGCATAATTCTCGAGAGATTTGATATGAGTGATTGCAAGCAACTTGTTGTTCCAATTACATAGGGAACAAAACTATCTATTGAAGATTGTCTAAAATATTCTATTGAGGTGGAGGACATAACCAAAGTGCCTTATGCAAGTGATGTCGGCAGTTTAATGTATGTTATGGTCTATATAAGGCCATACATTGCCCAAGTAGTGGGAGTACTGAGCGAATTTATGAAAAATCTAGGAAGAACTCATTGGGATGTTGTAAAGAGAGTGTTTAGATATTTGAGAGGTACCTCAAAATGTGCTTTTTGTTACCATGGAAATTTGGTTGCATCGCAAAGAACTCTTAGCATTCATGGATATGTGGACTCTGATTGGGTAGGGGACATTAATAGCAGAAGATCCACTAGGGGATATAATTTCATGTTAAGTGGTGGTGCAATCAACTGGATGAGCAAGTGATAGGCTATAGTTGCTTTTTCTACAACGGAGGCAGAATACATGGCAGTGACTCATGCCTACAAAGAAGTTGTTTGGCTCATCCGCTTATGTTCTAATATTGATTTTAATGTAGGGCAGATCACTATTTTCTGTGATAGTCAGAGCGCCATTTGTTTGGCAAAAAATCCAACTTTCCATTCCAAGATGAAGCATATCGACGTACAGTATCACTTCATGAGAGATATGGTGGATGATGGAAAGGTTTCTTTAGAAAAGGTGGATACTCTGAAAAAATTTCACTGATTCATTATCAAAGCCAATAAGCTCCAACAAGTTCAGATGGTGTGCAAGTTCAATGGGTCTTAGGGCCTATGATTGCAAATGAATTTGAAGTCTAGAGGAAGCCAATAAGTCTTCGTCAAGTGGGAGCTTGTTGGAAAATGTGCCTCAATTTACTGGCTTGGACCTCTGTTAAAGGATTGATGAATTTATGCCCTTATCGCTTTACTGCGAAGTTTTCATTTGGTCGGCTTGACCCTTTGGTCATTGAGACTTTGTCTGATCGGCGAGGCTCTAAAGGTTTTCACAATGATGGGTCAACGGGTTTGGATTTGATGGTTTGTTTGATGACTTCGGCTTTATTGGAGGATCGGTCACCCATCGGTGGGAAAAATTTCTCTGTCACACCGATGTGTCAACGCCTTGTATCAATGGCTGCTATCAGCTTCATTTGATGGTGCTAGTTGCTTTCCATAGCTTCCAAAGTCAAGTATCGTTGTTTACCTTTTCACTAAGTGGAATCACCTGTGCGCATGACGCATGGTGGCTTGTCAAAGTGGTGAGCACAACAAACAGTTGGTGGGCCCCAAGCTGCTTTATGCGAAGGGATGTCTAGCCATGGACACTTGTCTACACCTCAAGAGTTCCCTGGGAAATCTAGTGGATGCTGCTAGAGATTCCCTGAAGGAGCTCCAACGGCTTCCACGTAGGCCAAGTGGAGTGCACGAGCGGTGGACATGTGGCAGTCTTGGAAGCTCGTTCTGGGCAAGATCATGGGAATCTTGGTGATTCCTTCTTGGATGCCCCAAAATCTCTTGAGCGATAGACACATGGCTTGTGGGACCTGATATTTTTGGCGGTCGTTGTTTAGGCAATAGCAGATTATTGTCGGCCCAGAATATGATGCAACTATTAGCGATGGTGAAGGGTTTTGAGAGCCCAATGACAATTGACCGATCACTGCTCAATCAAGTGGTGAAATGAATGGTAGTGTGACACATGGAATTTTCTCATTAGTTTTTTCTGCATAGTTGTTGCAAAACAACATTTATTGTTAGAAGCTAGATTGGTGAAAAGGAATTATTATGCAGTCTTTTGTGATCATATTTTTTTGGTGATTGGCATAGACCGAATTGTTTTTTCTCGGTAACAAATTTATCGCGGGGGTGGCTCAATGTAGGTTTGTAGGTGGATCCGATCCGAGATCGATTTGGCGTGTTAGTGAAGAACTAAATTTAATGCACCCTAATTGGTGGTTGTAAATGGATTGGTAATAGTCGGTCTTGACAAGTAATTAATGCACAAATTTGTAGAAGTTGAGTAGGGGAATACTGAGAAGAGGAGTCGGTAGAGTTTTGTATTCGTTGTATGCTGGAATAGCATTATAATAGTGAGTGCATGAAAACTCAAGTACTGTTGTGAGCTAATTATTGGAAAGTGAGGACTGTAACTTTGTATGTATCATTTGCTTCTTGTAATACAAAGTGTCTTTCTCTTGGTGTGGTGGGTTTTTTCCCGAAAGGGTTTTCCCCCATAAATCGGATGCTATCTCTATAATATTTTTATTTCTCTTACTCTTGTTACCCTGCATGTGTTCATCTTGAGTGTTTAAATGTTTTAAGACTAGTCTTTGCATGTCTCCTCTATGGTTTTAGCATTAGGAAAGTGTTTTCGTACCTCTGCTTTTCCTTAGAAATTTTTTTGATGAAGTCTTACTATTAGTTGGTGATCAAATGTTAGATGATATTGCATCTGAATTTTTTGGTGTGGAAGATTTTGGGGATGATGATTTCGCATTTTTAATTTCTCAAACCCCTTTGTTGCCAAATTTTAAAAAGTCACTTGTTAAGAGGGGTAGAAAATCTATAGCTTTCAAGTTGCAAGAGGAAATTGCAGCAGGTATGTAGTCAACATTAGATGAAAAATATAAAAGACCTAGGAGAGCATATTAATATCCTAAGTCTCAATGAGAATTATATCTTAGAATGTTAGAGGCATTAATGCCTTTGACAAAAGGGTCCAAGTGAAAAAACAATTGGACTCTTCTGGGGCTGATATAGTGGTGCTTCAAGAAACTAAAACTTGTGATGATGCTTTTGAATTTATCAATAAAATTTGGTTTAAATGAAATTCTATTCATTCTACAGCTCAACGTGCTTCTAGAGGTTTGATTACACTTTAGGATGCTAATTCTATAAGCATCACCAGCATCTCTTTTGGTTTGAATTGGCAGCTAATGCAAGTTGAGAATTCAGAGTTATCTTTCTGGTTATTGAATGTGTATGGGCCAAATAGTTTTGTGGGTAAGAAATTACTTTGGGAAACTTTGGAGAAAAAATTAGAGGTGTTGGCTCAAGATAAATTCATTTTAGTAGGGGATTTTAATGCTATCAAAAGTCCTTTAGAGAAGAAGGGAGCTATTTTCCCTCTTAAGAAAGACATGGATTTTTTTGTTTCTTTCATTCAAAATAATTCTCTTGTTGATATTATCCCTCCAAATGGATGTTTCACTTGGACAAATAGGAGGAAAATTTTTCTACAAATTGTAGAAAGGTTAGACATGTTTCTAATTTCTTCGAATTGGTCCTTGTGTGGTGCAAATTTCTCCTCAACAATTTTACCTTTTGTAGCTTCTAATCATTTTGCAATTTCTCTTGATTTGTTGGGAAAAATCTCCAAACCAAAATTTCATTCTTCCTTCAAATTTGAATCAATGTGGTTTAGACATCCAGAGTTTCTTGATTTATCAAAGTAATGGTGGATTGATGCACCTTTTTGTTTAGGTTCAAGAATGTTTCAATTAAAGAAAAAAATTGATT
>CM021102.1:285198470-285492716 GCA_007115665.2 Sequoiadendron giganteum | reverse complement strand
GAACATACAATGAATTAGGACATGTCTAGGGTTTTACTATAGCACATGAAGTTGGTTGTTGTGGTGTGCAACAGTAATGGAGAGGAGAAATTTGGTCAATACTGAGTGGAAGGAAATTTATTTCTTGTAATGGTGTATAGGATAAAATTTGGATGGAGGTACTATAACATAGACAGGATAAAGATACAAGACCAACAAGGGATAATGGAACTATAATGAAATAATAAAGGGTGCAATGGAATGGGAGTTGAATATGATAATGGAATATGGGATGGACTAGAATAGATTAATGGGATGGGCTAGAATGGGATAACAAAATATACTATGAACTATTAGAGGTTAATGGGATGGGATTAGGAGGGAATAAAGGAACATAGGGTGAATTAGGGAAAGATAGTGGGAAAAGACCAAGAGGGGATAATGGAACATAAGTTGAAATAAGAGAGGGTAATGGGATGGGAATAGAAGGGGTTAATGGAACATAGGATGGACTAGTAGAAATTGATGGGATGGGCAAGGATGGGATAAAAAATATAGGGTGGAGAATTAAAGGTTAATAGGATGTGATTAGTAGGGAATAATGAAACATAGGGTGAATTAGGAGATGTCTAGGGTTTGACTATAGTACATGAAGTGCGAAGTTGACTTGTTTGTAGCAATAATAGAGAATAGTTATCTAGGATGAAACATGGATAAAGATGGTATAACATAGAATGGATAAAGGAACATAGGGTGGAACATAAGGAATCATGGAACATATAGGGTGAAATAATAATGGGTACAATAAGATGGGAGTAGAAGGGCATAATGACATATAGCATGGACCAAAAGATATTAGTGGGATGGGCTAGGAGGGGATCATGGAAAATAGGGTGAACTATTAAATGTTAATGAGATGGGATTAGGAAGGAATAAAGGAACAAAAATTTAATTAGGAGAAGATAATATGACACGATCAAGGAATACAAATGTAATTTTTGTGTTTCTCATCAATTTTTTAGATTTGTATATGCAAAATTATGAAAAATAGCTAACATTGTTTTCTAGCACCATTACTAAATAACGGCTACCCGAGTGTAAGTTGTTTGAGGAAATGAATTGCGAGGTGTGGAGGTCGAAGGTCCACTAGGAAACTCTTTGAAATGCAAAGCATGTTATGAGACAAACATTCAAATATAACATTCAACTATTCAAATGAAATAATAATATCTTTAATACTAGTTACATACCTATGGACTCAAAGTCAAGAATGAATAAGGGTTTGTAGGAATGGAGCATGTCTCATGAATAGTCTGACCTTTAAATTTCATCATATACAAATTCTAGTAATTTATTTACTTAAATTTCAAAATATAATTTAATAAAAAACATTAAATGAGCTTGTTGAATTTTACTTGAGTGTCAATGCAAGATGTATCATTCAACAAATCATCTGTGAAAGCCATCACCTCTTCAACTGATGTAGGCTATGTAGCTACATCCCGAGCACTCTAATAATCGTATGTGAAAACAACACCACAAGCGCCACAATGGTGGGGTGGAGATCAGGCCCTAGACATGTCCACATTAGGCTCTACTAAAGGCCTCACACACTATAAAATGGTCTAGGTGAGTGATCCAATTGACTCTAGCATGTCCACCTCTAGACTATCCTTAACAATGGAAGGAACAATGACATGCTCCACCATGGGTTTGGCCAAGGGTCTTGGTGCCAATTGTGGATTGTGTCGTGTAGTAGGTCTATCATGTGTGGAGATCCCACCTCTACCTTGAAAGTCTAAGATGTCAAAATAATTTGGCATCTTATTGAGGACAAACTCACAATAGAGTTTCCTCAAAAAGTATTGTGGTACCTCATGCTTATTGTATGGAGGTTGGTCAAATACCATCCACCACCACTCCCAAAATTTATTTTTAACTAACACATGGTGGCACCAATGGATCACGAACCTCCTAAATGCATGAGACAAAGGTATGTTGGTTCTTGGCTCTGTAAATAAGGCACACAAGTTAGTTTTGGTAGTTTTTTATTTTTTCACATTTGTATATGACAAACCACTAGCATAAAATTATCTCATCTCATGCCTCTTATTTGACAAAAAAATTATTTTCTCCCTCATTTCTCCTACATGAGATACAATTCATTTCATTGATTCAACAATCCCTCTCCTAGGGTGGGTTTCATCATGCTTGGTTAATCTTCCAATTAATTATTCAATGTCTCTTTTATTGTTTTCAATTTGATTTAGAATATTTTATTTTGTTCCTTGAGGATTCCTAGTAATTGATGGAGGGGTTTCAGGTTGTTCTTGTATAGGAGGCTCTTCATGAGGGTGTGATTGTGAATTTTCAATGCTTCAAGGTGGAGATTCATTCCCTGAGAATTAGAACAAAGTTTTATTATAAAAAGCTATTTCAATCTGCATTCTAAATCAAACTTTAAATAAATAGAATAAAAATGCATACATCTTTGTTGAATTCTTCTGTGGCATTTGTCCTTGATGTCAAAACTTCCCTAGGTTGGTGCCTTGGAAGCATTTCTCAATTTGGTCTTATTATGGCATTTGATTGGCATAGTTGATATTTGGTATTCATTTGACATTGGAATACTTACTTCATTTTTGATATATTGTGGCTTGATCAATCTCTTGCATCTTGAAATTGTTAATGGTTTATGAGATGTAGTTGGTTTTTTTGTTTTAAGAGAACCCTATCAGGTTTCCTTCATCAACTGATAATGGTTTAAGGTATGTGGAATGGCACCATGTAATTAACATGTATTTCAACCTTTACTACATTTCACAAGGCTCTAGAAAGTACTTGACATTGGAAATCATATGGCATTGGATATAATGAGGTGGAAAATTGGTTTTGGTCAAAGGTAAACAAATTGATTATTATATTGAAATCGGGTCTTATCTTGGTTAATTCACATGGCTTAAAAGCTGACAACAGAAATAATGTTTTTGAGTATTTTTATTTGTCACATTGGAAGTGACTTAGCCTTGATTTCTTGGGGATATTGTAACATAGATTAAAGATCTGTGAGAAATAAGATCTACAACTAGAATAAATGATGTTAATCCTAATCTAAAATAATATTAATCTAAAATCAAACAACAAAGAACGAATAAGTAAACATAATAAACTAAACAAATTAATGGAAAGCTCTCACCGAATATGCGTTCACTCCTTCAAATTATCTTGATTGCTATTCTCCATTTTTCCTTTTCAGTATTCTTTCCCTCATATTTCTATGTTTGAATGCAAGCATAACTTTGTCGAATGTCTAAGCAAAATATCGAAGATAAGTTTCTTCTCAAAAGTGTATGATTTCAGAAGGAGGAATAATGATAATGACAGGCCATTTTATAGATTTTGGGTTTTTGAACAATCGACTCGTATTGAAAGAGAGATCAATGGATGAGATTGATGAATTCCATGCGATGTGAGTTCTATCTCAGGTAGAACGTGAGTTAGAACATGAGTCAGAAAAGACTGCAGGATAAAGACTAAGTTAGAACGTGAGTTAGAACAGGAGTTCAAGATCCTAATCTTCAAAAATAGAAGAAATAGAATTTGTACGTAAAAGACAAAGTTAGAACTCAAAAAATAATGCATTCGAATGCAAACAGGAGTTAGAACTAGTTAATCAACTAGTTGTGACAGAGAGCCTTCTCGCAGAGATAACTGGAGAACTAAAAATAGATCTCGAGTCAGAAGGTGAGTGAATGATTAGTCAACTGATTGATATAAGAATGTGACATAAATAATTAACAAATATAAATGTTAATTTAATTCAACATTCAAAAATGAGAGACTTTAATTAAATAAATAAAGATAATTTATTCAATTTGACTGTTGAAAAGAATAAATTGAATAATTAAATAATAAATATTTAATTATAGATAAAGGGGGTTAAATGAATAATTAAATAATAAATATTTAATTAAGAAGGAAAAGTATGATAAAGGGGTAATTAAATAATAAATATTTAATTGATAGATAAAGGGGGAAGAATTAATTAGTTAGCGACATAATTAAATAAATATGATTTATTTAATTAATCAAGTTGAATAAAGGTTATTTATGAATTAATGAATTAATTAAAAAGGGGTATTTAATTAATAGAGGAAATATGTGTTAGAAAAGGTAATTAAACAATTAACATTATTTAATCAAGACCACGAACTTATATAAAATTATGTCGAATGTGTACTCGTAGGCCTAGACCAATTTTCGGTGTCTACAGTTATAAATGTCAATGGCCATCAACATTTGGTTGTACTATTTCATGGAACCATTTTGTTGGCATTTCTTATAGTCAACAATTGTCAAATGGTAATGAGTTTATGGGCATGTTCTTGGACTACTTTGACCATGGACTTCAAAGGGCATTTTGAGTTCATACATTATCAAGGTCATACCGCTATACCGCGGGTTGTCAGAAGGGTAATCGCGGTAGTGCAATGAAAGTGGTTAGGGGCATGCATGCCAGCTATAGCTATACTGCAGGTAGTCAGAAGGGTAACCACGGTAGTGTGGTGGAAGCGGTTAGCGACATGCAAGACAGCTACCACTATACCATGGGTAGTCAGAAGGGTAACCGCGGTAGTGCGGTGGAAGCACTTAGCGGCATGCAAGGAAGGTACCACTATATTGTGGGTAGTCAGAAAGGTAACCATAGTAGTGCGGTAAGGAAGTAGATGTCAAATGGTATAATGAGTTTTTGATTTATTAATCACTGTCTTTTCTAACTCCAAATGATTATCATTTTGTGCAAAAGAGAATCGTGTGTTAGTTCTTTTGGAAGTTTAGGTCATCATTTCGCTTCTCTTGTTCGAAGGGTTTGGAACCCTAGTCTTGCCACCACCATGGAATCACTCCCTCGGTCATTTCACTGTGCATGTTGCTGATTTACTTATCTTTGAAAACGTATAGGAAAGATTGGAAGACCATGACAATGGTCGATTCACCTGTCAGTCTCTTGCCATCGGGTAAGAGCTTGAATGACGAAGGAGCTCAGGTTGCTCAGTTACTTCAAAAATCTGGTAAGTTGCTCATGGAAAATTCATTTCTGCTCTTCATAGGTATTTTTCTATTTATCTTTGCAAAACAGTTACCTTTACTGGCAAGGTTAATAAGGGATAAGGGTTTGCTTCTACATGGAAGTTGAAGATTTGGTTTATTTTCTTCTTAGTCAGAACTATAATGATTTCACATGCTTAGAATTACATTTTATATAGTGTTACCATATCAGATTTAAGGAATGGTATTTTTGGGTTGTGGGTAATCATGAAGCTTGAAGAATCTTCTCAGTTTCACACTTGGAGTCGTTGGTAACTGTTTTTGAATGCATCATTTTATGATTTTGGTTTCACTACATTGAGATGTTGGTTATTTTAATATAGCAGTAGTTTTAGTGGCTATGGTTTATGGTTTATTTAAATCTTATGCTATTTTGGTTTTAGCACTAATTGTGCAGGCTGCTTGAGAGGATAGGTTTCATTTTGCCTTCTATATTTGCATATTGCTTGGGTATTCCTATCAAAAGAACTTATTCATATCGATCTTTCACACATGGACACTGCAACACCTGGCATTATTTGTCGATTGAAGTTTGGTAACCTGATAATCATCTTTGTTTTATTCTCTAAAATAGAAAAATGAGCAACTATTGTAACCTTCCTTGAATGTAATGATTAAATCTGTAATCAAAAGAAAATAGATAGATTAGGGCTTTAAAATCAAGGAAAAACAAAAAGAGTAAAATGGGGGTTAACTAGTTTTTTGTGAAGATGATATCCATTGGCATTCATGGTGTGGCAACTTACAAAACTTAATTCTCAGGATATTCATGCTTCCTATTCATATTTCTCCTTCGAAGATGCTTATGTTTTTTTGTTGGACTGACAGTGAGAATTATGCTACAGGTTATTCAGGATCATGAATTCAGTTTATGTTACAGGTCATAGTTTTGCATGGGCATGCATTTTTTTTAGGTACAAATAGGTATAACAAGTGACCATGGTAGTGTGTCTACATTTTTTGCTGCATTCTTGTTATATCTATAGCTAGGTATTGATTAGTTATTGTTTTTCATGGAGAAAATGGGGAGAAAATGGTTGTTGTATATCACAGGTTTCTTCCTTTGTCCTTGTGAAAAAAAGGGGGAGAAAATGGTGGTTTAGATGGCTCATATTTTTTCCATCAAGGACAAAGGGGGAGTTTGTTGACTTCTTCTATGGAATTTGTCCTTGATGTCAAAACTACCCTGGGTTGGTGCCGTGGAAGCATTTCTCAGTCTGGTCTTATTATGGAACTTGTTTGGCACAGTTGATATTTGGTATTCATTTGAAATTGGCATACTTACTTCATTTTTTATATATTGTGGCTTGATCAATCTCCGATATCATGAAATTGTTAATAGTTTATGAGATGCAATTGGTTTTTTCAGTTTTAAGAAAACCCTATTAGGTTTCCTTAATCAACTAATAATGATTTATGGTATGTGGAATGGCACTCTGTAATTAACATGTATTTCAGCCTTTACTATATTTCACAAGGCTCTAGAAAGTATTTGACATTGGACATCATATGGAATTGGATATAATGAGGTGGAAAATTAGTTTTGGTCAAAGGTAAACAAATTGATTATTATATTGAAATCGGGTATTATCTTGGTTAATTCACATGGCTTAAAAGCTGACAATAGAAATAATGTTTTTGAGTATTTTTATTTATCACATTGGAAGTGACTTAGCCTTGATTTCTTGGGGATATAAATGATAATGGCCATTGAAATTTGGTTGTAATATTTCATGGCACCATTTTGTCAGCATTTCTTATAGTCAACAGTTGTCAAACGGTAATGAGTTTGTCAACATGTTCTTGGATTTCTTTGACCGTGGATTTCAAAGGACATTATGAGTTCATACATTATCAATTTCATACCGCTATACCATGGGTTGTCAGAAGGGTAACCGTGGTAGTGCAGTGAAAGTGGTTAGCGGCATGCAATGCAACTACCGCTATACCACGGGTAGTTAGAAGGGTAACCACGGTAGTGCGGTAGAAGCAGTTAGCGACATGCAAGAAAACTACCCCTATACCATGGGTAGTCAAAAGGGTAACCATGGTATAGTAGTGGAAGCGATTAGCAACATGCAAGGAAGCTACTGCTATACTGCGGGTAATTAGAAAGGTAACCATGGTAGTGTGGTAAGGAAGCGGATGTCAAATGGTATAATGATTTTTTGATTTATTCATCATTGTCCTTTTGGACTCCAAATGATTATTATTTTCTGTAAAGAGAATCGTGTGTTGTCTCTTCTAGAATTTTAGGTCATCATTTCTCTTCTCTTGTTCGAAGGGTTTGGAATGCTAGTCTAGACGCCACCATGGAATCACTCTCTCAATCATTTCATTGTGCATATTGCTGATTTACTGATCTTTGACAATGTATAGGAAAGATTGGAAGACCATGACAATGGTCGATTCACCTGTCAGTCTCCTACCATCAGGTGAGAGCTCGAATGAGCAAGGAGGTCATGCTACAAAGTTACTTCACAGATCTAGTAAGTTGCTCATGGAAAATTCATTTCAGGTCTTCACAGGTATTCATCTATTTATCTTTGCAAAACCGTTACCTTTACTGACAAGGTTAATAAGGGATAAGTGTTTTCTTCTACATGGAAGTTGAAGATTTGGTTTATTTTCTTCCCAGTCAGAACTATAATGATTTCACATGCTTAGAATTACATTTTATATAGTGTTACCATATCAGATTTAAGGAATGGTATTTTTGGGTTGTGGGTAATCACGAAGCCTGAAGAATCTTCTCAGTTTCACACTTGGAGTCGTTGGTAACTATTTTTGAATGCATCATTTTATGATTTCGGTTTCACTACATTGAGATGTCAGTTATTTTAATATAGCAATAGTTTCAGTGGCTATGGTTTATGGTTTATGGTTTATTTAAATCTTATGCTATTTCGGTTTTAGCATTGATTGTGCAAGCTGCTTGAGAGGACAGGTTTTAGTCTGCCTTCTATATTTTCATAATGATTGGGTATTCTTGTCAGAAGAACTTCTTCAAATTGATCTTTCACAGATGGACACTGCAACACCTGGCATTGTTGGTCGATTGAATTTTGGTAACCTAATAACCATCTTTGTTTTATTCTTTGAAATATAAAAATGAGCAATTATTGTAACCTCCCTTGAATGTAATGATGAAATCTCTAATCAGAAGAAAAAAGAGAGACGAGGGCTTTAATATCAAGGAAAAAAAGAGAGAGTGTAAAATGGGGGTTAACTTGTTTTCTATGAAGATCCATGAAAAGAGAATAAATACATAAAGAGAGAGGTAACTGTTTATGTAGAAAAATGAGAAAAGTATGAAACAAAAAGGGAAAAACTAGTGTGAGTACATCATAGTGATTGTATTGAAAAATGTTGAGCTCTAAGATTGAAAATCTGAAATATGAGTTGATAATCAAGTTGACTTAAGGCTTGACAATGGCTGAAATTATGAAAGTTCATTTTGGAACTTTCAGGATTTTAGATATTGTTTGTCAAGAGGCACTTGATAGATAAGAGAGAAACAGAGAGATCCTCTGTATCATTGTGTGATTTACTAAAAATAGAAAAGGGGTTGGTGCTCCTTGAGATTGGTGTCTCTAAATGAGGGGTTGGTGCTTAGAAATCAGCCTATAAGGTATTATAAGTAGTGGTTTTGGAATTAAGCCAGTAAGGAAGTTTAGGAGTGGTTTTTCTACCCCAAGAGGGTTTTCCACTTGGCAATTTCTGTGTCTCTCATTTGTGTGATTTATGTTTATCTTGCATACTCTTTCATTCAGTCATTTATGTTATTGTGCTCATTCAGTTGGTCAATGCTCTGATACTTTAAGGCTGTTTAAAAGTTTGAAGTCAATTTGCTCAAATCTGTCATGCTAATTTAGATTGTGCAAATCTGATGCAAAATGGCTTTCATAAAGTGAATTAAATTCTGCATTCTGTGCTCATTATATGAATGCTCAAAAGTTTGTCAAAAGCAAGTCAAAGTTGCATATTATGAAGTTTTATAGTTCTATTGATAAAGCATAGCAAGATTGTTCATAAAGCTTTAATTGAACAATATCATATGATGCTTTTAATATGGGTTGTAAATGTTAGTCATGTCTCATGCCAATCTGATCTAAAGTGTTAATGTTCACTTTCTTAAAAAAATCTGTCACTTTGGGTTAAATGAGTAAAAGTTTCATTATGTATTCAAAGTTAAAATTTAAAACTACTCCACTCTGATTCACCCCCCCTCTGAGAGTGAATCCACTTCCAACAAGTGGTATCAAAGCGTAGGGTCCTGCATTAGGTTTTATACCTAGGATTCATTCTGGTCTTGAAAGTTTGTTTTTGGTGTGTCATGGAGTATTTGTCATGGCTAAGTGAAAAAGGAACAAAGGTCAAAAGAAAGCTACTTATGTCAAGAAAACAATTGATAAATCAACCCCTACCAAATCTAGTGAAGTTTTGTGTCAAGAATTACCCCTGCCAGTTAATACTAAAAGTGATCCTATAGTTGGTGAAGAAGACCACTTAGTAAGTGACTTTGAACAACAATCTGGTGAAAAGGATTGTGAAGATGACAAGTTTGAAGTTGATTTGGAGGCAGAACTACTTGCTGCCTTAGATGAGCTTAAGAGGATTAGAAAAGAAAATCGGGATCTTAAGGTTCTCTTACAGGAAAATGTCAGTGTCAATAAAGCTATAATACAAGATCATAATGATGATAAAAAGACTATTGAATTTCTCAAAGCCCAAATGGTTGATAAGAAAAATACTGAAGAGGGATTAGTAGCCAAGTTAAAAGACAAGAATGAATTATGCAATAAACTGGAAAACGAGGTTTCCTCATTTAAGAGATGTTCAGATAATGATTCCATGTTAAAATAACTAACTCTTAAAGATGATTTGACTATCAGTCAAATAATTGAAATTGAAGAATGTAAAAGGATAGCAGATGTTGTAAGGTTTGATTTGGAAGTTAAAAATACTGAATGTATAAAACTTGAAGGAGAAGTAGTTGCATTAAGAAAAGAGCTTGAAACTATTAAGGCTCAATTGGATAAAAATCATAAATTTGGTTGCAGTATTAATTTATTGAATGAGATGATTGGTAGAGAAAAGTGATTTAAAGATCCTATAGGAGTGGGATATGAGGTTGGACAAGGCTCTACAGAAGAATCTAGACATGAAACATTTTTTTTCTACTATAGATGGAAAGTCATTTACAGCCAAGAAAACATCAAGATTGAAGGTTGATCTTGGTCACCATATTGTTACTACTCAGATAGAAGAAAATGGGTTAGGACAAAAAGACCATCAAAATCTTCATTTATCAGGTATAACCACTCTCAATTTGATGGATATTGTTATTGTTGTAATCCTTATGGACATAGAGAAAGAAATTTTTGGATGAATAAAACTCATAATCATGAGAGATATGTCAAGAGAGGTTCATACAATGTGCCTAAAAGAAATTCTTCTCTCTTTGGTTTAGACAACTCTATTATATGTTATATGTGTAATGGGTTTGGACACAAAGCACAATGGTTTAAGAAAAGTTTGATAAAGCCATCTAGGGACTACATGTTCAAAAAAAAGGAAAAGAATACCGTGAGTAAGGAAAAGACAAAGCCTATACAAGTATGGAGAAGAAAGCAAGAAAAGAAAAATGAAGAACTAAATCTTGTGCAAGCTGCACAAGAATCATCACTAAGAATTTGAAAGAGAGTATGAAGATAGGGGTAGATGATTAATGATTTTTGAATAAACCCCTTTGATATCAAATAAAAGGTAGTAGAATCTTGTTGTTTCATAACCTATTTATCATCAAAATGCAAGACACGGATTTGTTTTATTGTCTATAGTGGGTATAATAGTGGCAATGAGTTGATGATAACTATCTTAATGAAATGATCCATCTATATCATCATTAAGTTAGAGGATGATTTCTCATATGCCTATTGGTGTTGCAGAAGTTGATACTTTTTTTTTCTTTGGGTATGTCCATAGTAGAAGATACTTGTGACACAATTATGTTGTCCACCATTTGTGGACAAATTATTATTAATCTTGCTTTGCTGTAATGTATTGCTTGTGCTAGAAGGATCAATATTTTATTTGTACTTATCAGAATTGGTGATGGTCTATGTTACTAAAGAGATACTTGAGGTTAAGATGCTTGAACAGTGAAGCAGTGCTCATTTTGTCTTTGTCATCAAATCTTGTTATATTGTCTCATCTTTGTGACTACAACAAAGAAGCACTGGAAGAACACTGTGGAGTAACACTGGAACCGCAATCTGACAAGCAAGGAAAGATACTTTTGTCTACAAGAAACCATATCAGAATCATAATAATGCAACAACAGACCTGATGCCATGGAACACTTGAAAACACGAAACTGGAACAACCCTGGAATCCATAAAGCAACAGTAGATAAAAAGATGATGACAGAATCTGGAAGTCGTGAATCTCGATGTCGATGTCAAATTGAAACTAAAAATTTTCCATGAGAGCAAGTACCATAAAGACTTAGAAACATTAACCACAAATTTAGTGGCCCTCAAACTGAGATGGATCCAAAATGAATCTGATATGTGTGAAGCGAAGACAAAAAAGTGGCCAAAAAGAAACTAAGAAACCAGATTACAACCCATGTGAGTTGCCATCAAAACATAATGAAGATCAAAGTGCATGCACACTCTAATCAAATTATTATGCAAGAAACCCCCCTAATGGAACTTTATATCAGTTCATTTATTACAATACCTAATGATTGGAAAAGGAGAGAATGCCTAAATATGCATAAACAGAAAATTAAAAAGAGTGCATGCACAAACCAATGTTCACATCTGTCTCCATGATGAAAATAACTTTAGATTTGTGTAGATGACCAAATTTGAAAACATGGCCTACACCACTATGAAGTGCTCGAAACAAGCTTTCTGTCAATATCTCGTTTGCCAAAAATGGACATCGTGGCCAAAAGATGAATTTTTCAAAAACTAAATTTAGCTTGCAGGAAATGAATTTTCTAGCAAAAAACGTTTATTTCTAACCTGATTTTTGGAAAATCTACTCACTGTTTGTAGACAAAAATAAAAACCTAGAAATCGTCTTTTGATCCAACAAGCAGAAGATGAAAAATTGTTTTTTTTTTTTTTTTAACCTTCAACAGGAGAAAAATAACGCACACCACTTTTTCAACAGTGATTTTCTCTAGATCTATGCAAGATATGCAAAATCTAAAAGATACCTAGTTTAGATTTCGACACTGGCTACAAAACCCAGAAATCGTTTTTCCTGCAAATGAGTGAAAACTAGATTTTTGAAGCAAATATGATGACGGCTCCAATAAAAAATGGCATGCAACAAACCCTTGTAGCTCCAAATAGCTCCAAACTCTTTAAACAAGAACATGCATGCAGCAGGAAAGCTCTGATACCATGTAGAAGTTTTCAAAACCAACTTCAGACTCCAAGATCACTTGCATGCAAATGGATACCTGTCACAAGGAAGAGAATGGATGGAGAAAACAAACAAGGGTTTGAAGAAATATTCAACCACAAAGAAAGTATTGATTGATTGATAGATGGATAGATGGATTACAAAGAGTACATATGCTTGAGTAAATAGGCAAGTGCTAAACCTAGAATGAAAAGGATGTTGCCAAGTGTTCAAATCACACTTCATGTGACAACAAGAAACCTTAACCAACTACCTAGGGAATGATAACAAGATGGAGATAAGTTCTAGAAAAGACAACTCATCTTCTAGAAGGGAATATTATCTCAACAACTTTATTAAATGATTAAATGCAACTTAGGACTAATATGATTAATTAAAACCTAAGTTAACTTATGCTAGTGTAATAATTAATTAATTACACTAATAGTCCTTGATGTCAAAACTGCCCTAGGTTGGTGCCTTGGAAGAATTTCTTAGTCTGGTCTTATTATGGAACTTGATTAGCATAGTTGATATTTGGTATTCAATTGAAATTGGCATACATACTTCATTTTTTATATATTGTGACTTGATCAATCTCCTGCATCATGAAATTGTTAATAGTTTATGAGATGCAGTTGGTTTTTTCAGTTTTAAGAAAACCTTGTTGGGTTTCCATAATCAACTGATAATGGTTTATCATATGTGGAATGGCACTCTATAATTAACATATATTTCAGCCTTTACTATATTTCACAAGGCTCTGGAAAGTATTTGACATTGGACATCATATGGAATTGGATATAATGAGGTGAAAAATTAGTTTTGGTCAAAGGTAAACAAATTGATTATTATATTGAAATTGGGTATTATCTTGGTAAATTCACATGGCTTAAAAGCCAACAATAGAAATAATTTTTTTGAGTATTTTTATTTGTCACATTGGAAGTGACTTAGCCTTGATTTCCTGGGGATATAAATGTTAATGGCCATCAAAATTTGGTTGTAATATTTCATGGCACCATTTTGTCAGCATTTCTTATAGTCAACAATTGTCAAACGGTAATGAGTTTGTGGGCATGTTCTTGGATTTCTTTGACTGTAGATTTCAAAGGGCATTATGAGTTCATACATTATCAATTTCATACCACTATACCATGGGATGTCAGAAGGGTAACCGCGGTAGTGTAGTGAAAGCAGTTAGCGGCATGCAAGGCAACTACCACTATACCATGGGTAGTAAGAAGGGTAACCACGGTAGTGCGGTAGAAGTAGTTAGCGACATGCAAGACAATACCGCTATACTATGGGTAGTTAGAAGGGTAACCGCGGTATTCCGGTGGAAGCGGTTAGCGACATGCAAGGAAGCTACCGCTATACTGTGGGTAATCAGAATGGTAATCGTGGTAGTGCGGTAAGGAAGCAGATGTCAAACGGTATAACGAGTTTTTGATTTATTAATCACTATCCTTTCAGACTCCAAATGATTATTATTTTCTGTAAAGAGAATCGTGTGTTGTTTCTTCTAGAATTTTAGGTCATCATTTCTCTTCTCTTGTTCGAAGGGTTTGGAACCCTAGTCTGGATGCCACCATGGAATCACTCTCTCGATCATTTCATTGTGCATGTTGCTGATTTATTGATCTTTGATAGCGTATAGGAAAGATTGGAAGACCATGACAATGGTCGATTCACCTGTTAGTCTCCTACCATTGGGTAAGAGCTCGAATGAGCAAGGATGTCATGCTTCTTAGTTACTTCATAGATCTGGTAAGTTGCTCATGGAAAATTCATTTCTGGTCTTCACATGTATTCATCTATTTATCTTTGCAAAACTGCTACCTTTACTGGCAAGGTTAATAAGGGATAATTGTTTTCTTCTACGTGGAAGCTAAAGATTTGGTTTATTTTCTTCTCGGTCAGAACTATAATGATTTCACATGCTTAGAATTACATTTTATATAGTGTTACCATATCATATTTAAGGAATGGTATTTTTGGGTTGTGGGTAACCATGAAGCCTGAAGAATCTTCTCAGTTTCACACTTGGAGTCATTGGTAACTATTTTTGAATGCATCATTTTATGGTTTCGGTTTCACTCTATTGAGATGTCGGTTACTTTAATATAGAAAAAGTTTTAGTGGCTATGGTTTATGGTTTATTTAAATCTTACGCTATTTTGGTTTTAGCACTGATTGTGCAGGCTACTTCAGAGGACAGGTTTCAGTCTGCCTTCTATATTTTCATAATGCTTGGGTATTCCTGTCAGAAGAACTTCTTCAAATTGATCTTTCACAGATGGACACTGCAACACCTGGCATTGTTGGTCGATTGAATTTTGGTAACCTGATAATCATCTTTATTTTATTCTTTGAAATATGAAAATGAGCAATTATTGTAACCTCCCTTGAATATGATAAAATCTCTAATCAGAAGAAAACAGAGAGACTAGGACTTTAATATCAAGGAAAAAAAAAAAAAGAGTGTAAAATGGGGGTTAACTGGTTTTTTGTTAAGATCCATGAAAAGAGAATAAATACATAAAGAGAGAGGTAACTGTTTATGTAGAAAAATGAGAAAAGTATGAAACAAAAAGGGAAAAACTAGTGTGAGTACATCACAATGATAGTATTGAAAAATGTTGAGCTCTGAGATTGAAAATCTGAAATATGAGTTGATAATCAAGCTAACTTAAGGCTTGACAATGGCTGAAATTCTGAAAGTTCATTTTGGAACTTTGAGGATTTTAGATATTGTCTATCAAGAGGAACTTGATAGATAAGAGAGAAACAGAGAGATCCTCTATATCATTGTGTGATTTACTAAAAATAGAAAAGGGGTTGGTGCTCCTTGAGATTGGTTTCTCTAAATGAGGGGTTGGTGCTCCTTGAGCTGGTGCTCAAAAATCATCCTAGAAGGCATTGCAAGTAGTGGTTTTGAAATTAAGCCAATAAGGCAATTTAGGAGTGGTTTTTCTACACTCGGAGGGTTTTCCACTCAGCAATTTTTTTGTCTCTCATTTGTGTGATTTATGTTTATCTTGCATACTCTTTCATTCGATCATTTATGTTATTGTGCTCATTCAATTGGTCAATGCTCTGATACTTTAAGGCTGTTTAAAAGTTTAAAGTCAATTTGCTCAAGTCTGTCATGAAAATTTAGATTGTGCAAATCTGATGCAAAATGGCTTTCATAAAGTGAATTAACTTCTGCATTTTGTGCTCATTATATGAATGCTCAAAATTTTTTCAAAAGCAAGTCAAAGTTGCATATTATGAAGTTTTATAGTTCTGTTGATAAAGCACAACAAGATTGTTCATAAAGCTTTAATTAAACAATATCATATGATGCTTTTAATATGGGTTGTAAATGTTAGTCAAGTCTCATGCCAATTTGATCTAAAGTGTTAATGTTCACTTGCCTAAACAAATCTGTCACTTTGGGTTAAATGAGTGAAAGTTTCATTATGCTTTCAAAGTTAAAAGTTAAAATTACTTCACTTTGATTCACCCCCCCCCCTCTGAGAGTGAATCCACTTCCAGAACTCTTCGCAATCTTTGACCTCTCTGACATGTTGGCAGCATCCTCCTGAAAAATCACAAGCTAAGAGTGCAAAAAATTGATCAGATTTTATGAGTATGAGTTGCAGAGGTCAAATCCTCCAAGCCAAGTTGTGGGTTGAAATGAAAATGTAGGTTTGAAATGCATTTTTTGGCTTTTAACTTACTTTTATATTTGGCGCATGCCAAATGACTTAAAGTCATTTGGCGTGCACCAAATTCTCAATTTTGACCTTTTTTGTAATTTTTTCTAGTTTGGCATCAAAATTGTGTCACAGATCTATTGGTGCACTTACCCATATCACATTGCATGTGTTTTTCCAAGTTTAAACTTGGTGGTGAAGCCCCTTGTATTTATTTTCACCCCCAAGAACTCTCTCTTTGATATATTTCAATCTCCTTTGTATTGAAGTCTTAAGGGTTTGTTCTTAAATGAATTGTAGATCTTTGTCCCTCTCTGTATAGGTGCAAAACCCTAGATGTGCAAGAGGTTACAAAAATCTATGGTTCATTTTGGTGAACCTAACTTTTGAGTACCTTCTTTTTTGATTTTGAGTCCTTCTTCATCCTAGATTTAACTTGCATTAACTTTACATTAGTTAATTTGCATGCTAGGGTTTCAAAATTTTGCATTAGTGAAAGCACATATAATTTGCATTTTTTCATCTCAAATAATTGAAAATCATATAAAATTGGAATTTACATTTCCTCTTTCGGTCATCTAACAACAAAAGCATCAAAACCAATTGAAAATTTCTGAAAATTTTGAAAAAAACCCTAACTGGGACTCATTCACCATTCTAGGGGACTTAGTCCCAATCCAAAATTTTCACTATCTATTACAGCATTAAGAACCTCAATTTTGTGCTTCCTAAGCCTCCTAGTATCATATACTATAAGTCAGGAAAGTTTTAGGAACATTTATTTTATGCATATAGCTCAAAAACATCAATTTAAGTAGTAATTTTTCAAATTAGTTCAATAATAAGCATCATTAGATCTGAAAATGCTAACATTTTTGAAATTTTACATAACATGGATAAAATTACTTTTCACTTTTCCATACAATGTTTCTATTCATAAAAAATTGCATCAGTTTGATAAAAGTGATTTTTATTCTTGCATATACACTGTTCACTTTCTTAAAGCTTTGCATATATTAGATAAAAATGTTTTGCATCTTTGGATATACATTGTTTATATTGCTGAAAAATTACATGAAATGGTTAAAGGTTCTTTTTATTTTTGTTCAAACAATGTTCATATCTTACATATTTAGACAAACTAAGAAAAAGTTGATATCCCCTCCCTATGATAGTGTTTTAGTGAAAGAGGATACAACCTTGGACCTTCCTAATGATCATATTTGTTTTCCTAATATCCCACCTCTTGGTGATGAAGATATTTTGGTGTTAGAAGAACTCATCACTGAGAGTTTTGAGAATCCTCATTTTTTCTCTCCTCTCACATCTCTTAGTGGACAAGACATTAATGAACAAGACCACACAAACATAGGTAATTGTGACAATAGCATTTATTCTCCTAGTATCTCTCATGATTGTGAAGAAAATACTTTACAATTATAAAACACAATCAATGAAGGTCGTGAGAATCTTAGTTGTCCCCCTTCACCTAGAGAAACCCTTACTAAACACACAAATTCAACCATTGATCATCCCTCTACTTCTGATGAAGTCATTTTAGAAGAACCAACATTTGATTGTCAAGAGTAGTTGGTTTGTAGTTCTCCTAAAATCATTCCTCCTAGGGAGGATATCATGCTACACGATAAGGGTAACATTGACAATAATAATATTATATCCTTAGAAGAAGATGTAGAGGCAACATTAGCCTCTCACTTGCTCAGGGATGTTAATATTATTTAACCTCAACTCATCCTTTACCCACCTATGAATAATGTGTCATAGTAGTTGATTTATAATAACGTTTCTCATACATATAAAACTAGAAATAATCCAAAACCACAACAATCAACCTCCACACCATTACCTCTGCCTAAGCCCATCTTTCCTAGTGCTCCTCGATTATCTCTTAAGGAGTACAATATTGTTGAACAACTAAGGAAGACTCCCGCGAAGATATCCCTATGGGATTTAATTCAAAATTTTCCTATCACACTATGTTTCAAATAGCCTTACAACAAGTTCCTATCCCTTCTAATGTGAAACCGAATGACATAGCATCTATAATTAAAGGAATCAATGCTAATATTGTTTTTCACCAAAGTAAGCTCCCTCCTTTAGAGGTGAAAAAATAAAATGAAGCTTTCCTAATATATATCAATACAAAATAAAAGTGATCAACATAACTCATAGATAATGGCTTTGCCCTTAATGTGTGTAGTGTGATCCTTCTAGATAGGCTTGGCATTGATAGATCAAACATTCAACTTGATTCTTTATCTATCAAGGGATTTGAAAATGTCAAGAAGAAATTTCTTGGTGTGATCACTTTTCCTATTACTGTTGGAATGACCACATTGGGAACACAAATCCATGTTGTTCCTCATGCACTCTCATGTAATCTTCTCTTAGGTAGACCATGGATTCATGAAATGAATGAGGTTCCTTCTACTCTCCACCATAAAATTAAATACATCTACAACAACCAAGTGTACACACTTAATGTTGATCCTGAGTTGTATGGTGTCTTACAACTTGAGAAAAACTGAGACAATCCCTTGAACATGTTCACACCAGCCACACAAGTAGAAACTATGTAAGAAAAACAAAAATATACATGTCCTAAACCCTTCACAATGATATCAATTGATGATTTACGATTTTTGAATTCTGAACCAACATTCATGGGAGAATACAAGATCATAAACCAAGACTCTAAAAAGGAAATAATAGTCTTTTCAAAAAAAAAAATTGAATATCCTTAAAAAGCATCCACCTCAACCACTTTAGATGAAAATGAAACCTCTACAACCAACTCAAATCATGAACATTCAGCCAATCCAAAAGCAATGAAAAAGATTTATGGAAAAGGTTATGAGCTTATGAAACAACTTGGCTATAGTAGAAAAGGATGTGGTGCTTGAGAACAAGGTATTTTTGTCCCCATCAAACCTCACACGCAAAAAACAACTCATGGTCTTAATTATTCTCCTTTGATAGAGACTTCACCTAACACCAATACCATTCCAAACCATCCTTCTAAGATGCTTTTAATAGTAGTGCATCCTAAGCTAATCAACACTACTAGTCTTGGGTGTTATCCTTTACTTGAAATGAAACAAACAAATAAATCTTCACTTAATGTCAATGTCATCTCACAAAACTCTAATGATTTTAATTTTACACACTCCTCTAAAGGAGCATACAAAATCTCACAATCTATAGTGCCTTGCGTAGGTATGACATCTTGTACAAAGAAAGACACATATTTTTCACCAAATAAAGGAACATCTTCTACCTTTGATCAAGAGGGTATCTTGTTGAGACTCCTCCAAGATCACTTGATATCCCTTCCTCCATGAGATCAAAATAAATTCTACTACAAGCACTCCTTTTTCACATATCATAGAGTTCATGATCATTCTACTAATGAATGTAAGGCTTTGAGTAGTAAAATTTAACATCTTAAGGAGTTTGGTACTCTCCCTTATATGGGGACACCTCATTCCTCTATTCGATACTGATTTTAACTCAACATTGCATCTCATCAATCCTTTCAGCCTACTCTTGTCCTACACTAAGTGGGGGCAAGGGGTTAGGTAGCCTTGTCCTCGTATGTCACTTCTCGTTAACTCTTTTGGATAGTTTTCAACCTTTCATGAACATATCAGAGAAATCTTGGGATGTGGATGACATGTTTGATAAAATGCTTTCATAAATATGTACGAAAAATGTGGTATCATAGACAAGGTAGTAATTGTTTGAAAAAATGCCTCAAAGAAACATGGTCTCATGGTGATGGAATACCATGAAAATACATAGCAATTTTCTTGTTTTGGCATTCCATCACCATGAGACCACATTTATTTGAAGCATTTTTTTCAAGCAGTTCATTGCCTTCTCTATTTTATTACTTGCTATTATGCTTAGCTAGATTTTTTCCAAGTATCCATAGCTTGTTCGAAAGCACATGTTTTAGGGTTTTATCCATATCAGCAAGGCAATGAACTATTTGATATAATGCTTTGATACACATGTATGAAAAATGTGGTAGCATAGAAAAGGTAGTGATCTCTTTGAAAAAATACCTCAAAAAAATGAGGTCTCATGGTGATGGAATGCCGTGAGAATCAAAATAAATTTGAGTGTCATGACATTCCATCACCATGAGACCACATTTCTTTGAGGAATCTTTTCAAATAGTTCACTACATTTTCTATGGCTTGTCATGGCATTCCATCACCACATTTATTTAATGCATTTTTCAAATGGTTCACTACCTTCTCTATGCTATTGCTTACTATTATGCTTTTGATATATTTTTTCCAAGCATCCAAAGCTTGTTTGAAAGCACTTGTTTTAGGATTTTAGCCATAGCAACAAGGAAGTGAACTATTTGACAAGATTCTTTTGTAGACATGTATAAAAAATGTGGTAACATAGACAAGGTAGCGAACTATTTGAAAAAATACCTCAAAGAAATCCGGTCTCATAGAATGCCATGATAAGAAAATGCAATTGATAGCTGCTCTTAGTTATTAGTTATGAAATGTGAAGTAATTGCATAACTGCTTAGGTTGACTTTGTAAAAACTATATTGTAATTAAAATTTTGTCATCTATCAACATCTAGTTATTAGTTATGCAATGTGAAGTAATGCTTTGACTTTAAAAGATGTGCAATGCAATGTAATCAATAATATGAATGTAAACTACAAAAGTCTAATTTTAACAATTCATTAGTTAAAATATTTATTTTATTTTCTCTCTATATCTCTATATGCTATGGAAATACCTTTCAATTTCAAAAAAAATAGTTTTTATCTGTTGTTCTACAATTTTTTACGTTTTTTTTAAATATTATATTTTCTTGATTTTTCAAAAACTCTTATACTTTTGGTTTGCCAATATTTCCCCCAAAATAATTTTTCTACTATGCATTGGAAGCATGAATCATACACATGAATACACATAATATATGTGAAGTATACATATGAATAAGTGAAACATACATGTGAATAAGTGAGGCACAAGTAATTGAAGCATTGCAAAGGATACAAACCACCAAGAATGGATCTTATTTACACAATATGCTTTAGATGGGGCTTATTGAGCGATCAACAATAATTAATCAAGCATTAGATGTAAACAAAATCCATTCCTACAATATTCAAGCATACAATTTACACAATACGCATGACAACATCATTCAAGAATGGAAGTAGCAAAATAAGATTTTCTTTAATCAAAAAGTTGTAAGGCTATACAATGATACATATTGATAAAAGTATATACAATATATCCAAAAAAGTCATACAATATTAGTACAAAGGAGACATATTGACATAAAATGTCACATATATATCAATAGTACAAAACATATGTTCCAAAATGTCACATAGGGATACAACGAATGGCCCTAATACATAGTCATTTCCCTCTAGGGGAAGGAAATAGATCTTGTGCTGCCTTAAAAATTTGGCTGGATGGAGTGACTGTTGGTTCTCTTGTCTTTCAAACACACTCGCTAGTCCTCCTCTCTTCACTCTGGAACTTCAACTGATACAATATAAAGTAAAGATTTCAATACATAGAAATTGAATTGTGGAATGACATATAAAAAAATATAATCACTTACTGCATACATATAGTCATCATGCACATTTAAAACATTACCATGTCCACGATCTAGAGTGACAACCACCTGTAAAAACCATCAAGATAGAAATTAAACTACATAGTGTATCATGAAAATTTTCTATAATAGACCATAAAAGAGAAAATATAATTTCAAATAAACTAATATGTTGCATACATCTCTCAATGGATTGGAACTGGCTATTGCTGCAACAACTCCATGGTCCATCATGCCACCAACATCACCAAGGTTGTCTGATGCCAAAAACTACAAATGAAACAACATATCTAACAAGACTATAAAGAATTTCAGGTAGTCCCTTTATAATTGTCATAAATGAAAGAGTAAATGGTTGGCCTCAATTGAGACTACAATATAGTGCTTATAGATCATATAATGGTGAAAGTACTAAGTCCACTGAGATAGTCCAAAATCTTGCAAATGCCAAAGTTCAGTGCTCATTGAGATTCGTATTGCATATGTTGATGAACTAATATTAATGAGGGCACACTGTCAACATAGTGATAATGACACAATGAAGTGAGGATTACTATGTTACTAGCATATTTCAAAGGGATAATGGAACATATGATGAATTAGGATGTGTCTAGGGTTTTACTATAGCACATGAAGTTGGTTGTTGAGGTGTGCAGCAATAATGGAGAAGACAACTTTGGTCAATATAGAGTGGAAGAAAATTTATTTCTTCTAATGGTGTATAGGATAAAATTTGGATGGAGGTGCTATAGCATAGATGGGATAAAGAGACAAGACCAATAATGGATAATGGAACATATGGTGAAATAGTCGAGGGTAAAATGGAATGGGATTCAAATGTGATAATGGAATATGGGATGGTCTAGAATAGATTAATGGGTTGGGTTAGGATGGGATAAAAAAATATAGCATGAACTATTAGAGGTTAATGGGATGGGATTAGGAGGGAATAAAGGAACATAGGGTGAATTATGGAAATATAGTGGGAAAAAACCAAGAGGGGATAATGGAACATAAGGTGAAATAAGAGAGCGTAATTGGATGGGAATAGAAGGGGTTAATGGAACATAGGATGGACTAGTATAGATTGATGGGATGGGCTAGGATGGGATAACAAAATATAGGGTGGACAATTAGAGCTTAATGGGATATGATTAGTAAGGAATAATGAAACATAGGGTGAATTAGGAGGTGTCTAGGGTTTGACTATAGTAAACAAAGTGCAAACTTGACCTATGTGTAGTAATAATAGAGAAGAGTCATTTAGGATGAAACATGGACAAAGATGGTATAACATAGAATGGATAACAGAACATAGGGGATCATGGAACATCTAGGGTGAAATAATAATGGGTACAATAAGATGGGAGTACAAGAGAATAATGACATATAACATGGACTAGAAGATATTAGTGGAATGGACTAGGAGGGGATCATGGAAAATAGGATGAACTATTAAATGTTAATGGGATGGGATTAGGAAGGAATAAAGGAACAAAAAGTGAATTAGGAGAAGATAATATTACACAATTAATGAATATAAATGAAATGTTTGTGTTTCTCATCAATTTTTATATTTTTATATGAAAAATTACAAAAACTAGCTAGCATTATTTTACAACACCATTAATGAATAAAGGCTACCTAAGTGTAAGTTATTTGAGGAAATGAATTGTGAGGTGTGGAGGTCGAAGGTCCACTAGGAAACTATTTGAAATCCAAAGCATGTTATGAGAAAAATATTCAAATATAACATTAAACTACTCAAGTGCAATAATAATATCTTTAATACTAGTTGCATACTCATGGACTCACCGTCGAGAATGAAGAAGGGTCTGTAGGAATGGAGCATGTCTCTTGAACAACCTGACCTTGGAATTTCATCATATCAAAATTATGCTAATTTAGTCATTCTTAAATTTCAAAATATAATTTAATAATCAAATTTTAAATGAACTTGTTGAATTTTACCTGAGTGTCAGTGTTGAATGTATCATTCAACAAATCATCTATGAAATCCATCAACTCTGCAACTCATGCAGGCTATGTAGCTACATCTTGAGCACTTTGATAATCATACATGAAAACAACACCAGAAGCACCAGAATGGTGGGGTGGAGCTTGGGCCCTACAAGTCTCCTCCACTTCAGGCTCTACTAGAGGCCTCACACACTGTAAAATGGTCTAGGTGAGTGAGCCAATTGACTCTACTGTGTCCACCTCTAGACTATCCTTAACAATGGAAGGAATGATGACATGTTGCACCATGGGTTTTTCCAAGGGTCTTGGTGCCAACTATGGATTACGTTATGCAACAGGTCTATCATGTGTGGAGCCCCCACCTCTACCCTGAAAGTATAAGATGTCAAAATAATTTGGCATCTTATTGAGGAAAAACTCACAAGAAAGTTTCCTAAAAAATTATTGTGGTACCTCATGGTTATTGCATGGAGGTTGGTTAAATACCTTCCCCTACCACTCCCAAAATTTATTTTTAATTAACTCATGGTGGCACCAATGGATCGGGAACCTCCTGCATGCATGAGACAAAGGTGTGTTGGTTCTTGGGTTTGTAAATAGGGCACACAAGTTGGCTTTGCTAGTTTTTTTTTTTTTTCACATCTGCATATGACAAACCACTAGCATAAAATTATCTCATCTCATGCCTCTTATTTGACCAAAAATTTATTTTCTCGCTCATTTAATCTACATGAGATACAATTGACTTTAATGATTCGGCAATCCCTCTCCTATAAGGGTGGGTTTCGGCATGCTCGATTAATCTTACAATTAATTGTTGAATGTCTCTTTTATTGTTTTCAATTTGATTTAGAATATTTTCTTATGTTCCTTGAGGATTCCGATGAATTGATGAAGGGGTTTCAGGTTGTTTTTGTATAGGAGTCTCTTCATGAGGGGGTGATATTGAATTCTCGATGTTTCAAGGTGGAGATTCATTCCCTTAGAATTAGAATTTTTTTTTATAAAAACCTATTTCAATATACATTCTAAATCAAATTCGAAATAAATAGAATAAAAGTACATACCTCTTCACAATCTTTGACCTCTTTGATGTGTTGGCGGCATCCTCGTGAAAAATCGCAAGTTAAGATAGCATAAAATTGATGAGATTTAGCAAGTGCGAGTTGCAAAGCTCAAATCCTCCAAGCCAATCCATGGGTTGAAATGAAAATATAGGTTTGAATTTTTTTTTTTTGGATTTTAACTTACTTTTACATTTGGTGCATGCCAAATGCTCAATTTCCATCTTTTTCACAAATTTTTCCGATTTGGCATCAAAATTGTGTCATATATTGGTGCACTTACCCATATCACATTGCATTTTTATTTCCAAGTTTAAACTTGGTGGTGAACCCCCTTCTATCCACTTTCACCCCCAAGAACTCTCCCTTTGATAGATTTCAATCTCCTTTGTATTGAAGTTTCAAGAGTTTGTTCTTGAATGAATTACAGATTTGTGTCCCTCTCCTTCTATGCGCAAAACCCTAGACGTGCAAGAAGTTACAAAAATCTATAGTTCATTTTTGTGAACCTAAATTTTGAGTACCTTCTTTTATGATTTTGAGTTCTTCTTCATCTTAGATTTAGCTTTCATTAACTTTTCATTAGGAGCCTGCATTAGTTAATTTGCATTCTAGAGTTTGAAAATTTTGCATTAATGAAAGCGCATATAATTTACATTTTTGCATCTCAAATAATTGAAAATCATATTAAATTGACATTTAAATTTCCTCTTTTAGTCATCCAACATCAAAAGCATCAAAACCAATTGAATTTTTTTGAAAATGTTGAAAAAAACCCTAACTGGGACTCATTTGCCATTCTGGGCGATTTAGTCCCAGCCCAAATTTTTCATTGTCTATTACAACATTAGAAACCTCATTTCTATGCTTCCTAAGCCTCCTAGTACCATATAATATAAGTCTGGAAAATTTTAGGAACATTTGTTTTATGCATCTAGCTCAAAAACATCAATTTAGGGTAGTCATTTTTTAAATCATTTAAATAATAAGCATCACTAGATCTGAAAATGCTCACATTTCTAAAATTTTACATAACATGGATAAAATTACTTTTCAGGTTTGCCTACAAAATGTTTCTATTCATATAACTTTGCTTCAGTTTGATAAAAGTGTTTTTCATTCTTGCATATACATTTTTCACATTCTCAAAGCTTTACATATATTGGATAAAAATGTTCTGCATCTTTGGATATACATTGTAACTTATATTGCTGAAACATTGCATGAAATGGTTACAAGTTCTTTTCATTTTTGTTCAAACAATGTTTGTATCTTACATATTTAGACAAACTAGTAAAAATTTGATATCCCCTCCCTATGATAGTGTTTTAGTGAAAGAGGATACAACCTTGGACCTTCCTAATGATCATATTTGTTCTTCTCCTAATATCTCCCCTCTTGGTGATGAAGATATTTTTGTGTTAGAAGAACTGATCAATGAGAGTTTTGAGAATCCTATTTTTTTCTCTCCTCTCACATATCTTAGTGGACAAGACATTAATGAACAGGACCACACAAACATAGGTAATTGTGACAATAACATTTCTTCTCCTAGTATCTCTCATAGTTGTGAAGCAAATACTTTACTATTATAAAAAACAATCAATGAAGGTCATGAGAATCTTAGTTGTCCCCCTTCACCTAGAGAAACCCTTACTAAACACAAAAATTCAACCATTGATCATCCCTCTACTTGTGATGAAGTCATTTTAGAAGAACCAACCGTTGATTATCAAGAGTAGTTGGTTTATAGTTTTCCTAAAACCCTTCCTCCTAGGGAGGATGTCATGATACATGATAAGGATAACATTTACAATAATAATATTGTATCCTTAGAAGAATATGAAGAGACAACATTAACCTCTCACTCGCTTAGGGATGTTAATATTGTAGACACCCAAAATTTTCCATGTCATAACATTACCTAGTCAATTAGTGACCTTGTAAAACATCTTGTAATATTTTATTCTAGGTTATTACATCATTCCACTTAATCACCTTCCCAATTAATTAAATAAATCTCATTTATTTAATTAATTCCCCCTTCACATGTCTCAAAATAATTCAAAATAAATGTTTGAATTAATCCCTCACTTATTGTCACATTGCAACATGTGTCACATGATTACAACTCTTCACATGAACAAATAATTTAAATAATTTTGTTATTTAAATTATGAGATTCCCACTCACATCCTATTTTTACCCCCATTCATTGTGCATCATAGGCATATTTTCCTTCAAAATAAATAATACAATCTCACTATTCCCTCATATCTTAATTTTAGCCTCATGTCATAACCCACTTAATGTGTGTCATAGACACTAAAATAAAGTTTTAATCCTAGCCATACATATCACAAATTTGAATTTTAATCTTGGCCATTGAATCGAATCAACCTTCTCCTATAAATCAAGCCTTTCATAGGCCATTTGAGGAATCTTCTTCTAGCATCCTCACTCTACCAAAATTTCTTCTTATCTATCTATTTATTTTTCTTCTATTATATTCATCTTATCGTTATGTTGCGAAAATGAGCAATCAACATATCAAATCATTCAATCCTTTGAAATATTGCATTCTCATGCAGGTGGAGAAGAGAAATGGAGATAAATCAATTCTAGCTTGGAGATTGGTTTGCTTTGCTTTCTTGTTTTGATTTTCATGCTAGTGTGTGATCTATTGTGCTTGTTAGGGTTTTCATATCTTGTTTTTTAAGTTTTATATCTGATTTTTTCTAACTACAAATATTATTCAACCTCAACTTATCCTTTACCCACCTATGAGTAATGTGTTGCAGCAGTCAATTTATAATAACGTTTCTCATACATATAACACTAGAAATAATCTACAACCACAACAATATACCTCCACACCATTACCTTTGCCTAATCCCATCTTGCTTAGTACTCCTTGATTATCTCTTTAGGAGTATGATCTTCTTGAAAAAATAAGGAACACTCCTGCAAAGATGTCCCTATGGGATTTAATTCAAAATTCACCTAACTATCATACTATGATTCAAATAGCCTTACAACAAGTTTCTATCCCTTATAATGTGTAATAGAATGACATAGAAGCTATAATTCAAGGAATCAATGTTGATATTGGTTTTCACCAAAGTGAGCTCCCTCCTTTGGAGGAGAAAAAAAAAATCTTTCCTAATAATATCTCAATACAAAATAAAAGGGATCAAGAGAACTCTTGTAGATACTAGATCTATCCTTAATGTGTGTAGTGTGAGCCTTCTGGAGAGGCTTGGCATTGATAGATCAAACATTCAACCTGATTCTTTATCTATCAAGGGATTTGAAAATATCGAAAATAAACTGCTTGGTGTGATCACTTTTCCTATTACCGTTGGAATGGCCACATTGGAAACACATATCCATGTTATGCCTCATGCACTCTCATGTAATATTATCTTAGGTAGACCATGGATTCATGCAATGAATGGGGTGCATTGTACTCTTCACCATAAAATGAAATACATCTACAACAATCAAGTGTACACACTTGACACTAATCCTGAGTCATATAGTGTCTTACAACTTGAGAAAAATAGAGACGATCCCTTGAACAGGTTCACACCAACCACACAAGTAGAAACCATGCAAGAATAAAAAAAAATACATGTCCTAAACCCTTCACAACGATATCAATCGATGATTTAGGATCGTTGAATTTCAAACCAAAATTTATGGGAGAATACAAGATCATAAACAAAGGCTCTGAAAAGGAAACAACAGTCTTGTCAACACAAAACTCAGAAAGGCCTTCAAAAGAATCCTTCTCAACCACTTTAGATGACAAAGAAACTTTTACAAATAACTCCAATCATGAACATTCACCCAATCCAAAAGTAATGAAAAAGATTTATGGAAAAGGTTATGAGCTTATGAAACAGCTTGGCTATAGTGGAAAATAATTTGGTGCTCGAGAACAAGCTTTTTGTGTCCCCATTGACCCTCACACACAAAAAAAAATTCATGGTCTTGGTAATTGTCCTTTGATAGAAATAAAAAAGACTTCACCTAACACCAATACCATCCCAAACTATCCTTCTAAGATGCCTTTAATAGTAGTGCATCCTGAGCTGATTAGCACTACTAGTCTTGGGTGTTATCCTTTACTTGAAATGAAACAAACAAATAAATCTTCGCTTAATTTCAATTTCATCTCACAAAACACTAATGATTTGAATTTTACACACTCCTCTAAAGGAGCATACAAAATCTCACAATCTATAGAACCTTGCGTAGGTATGACATTCCATACTAAGCAAGCCACATCTTTGTCACCAGATAAACGAACATCTTCTACCTTTGATCAAGAGGGTATCTTGTTGAGACTCCTCCAAGATCATTTGATATCCCTTCCTCCACAAACTTGAAAGAAATTATACCACAAACATTCCTTTTGCACATATCATAGAGTTCATGGTCATTCTACTAATGAATGTAAGGCTTTGAGTAGTAAAATTCAACATCTTAAGGAGTTTGGTACTCTCCCTTATATGGGGACACCTCATTCCTCTAGTCGATACTAATTTTCACTCAACCTTACATCTCATCAATCCTTTCAACTCACTCTTGTCTTGCACTAAGTTAGGGAAAGGCTTTAGGTAGCCTTGTCCTCATATGTCACTTTTCATTGCCTCTTTTGGCTAGTCATTAACCTTTCATGAACATATTAGAGCAAGCTTGGGATGTGGATGACATGTCTTAAGTTGATTTTTAATCTCATTTGGGTCTTTCTTGTGGATTTTGGCCTAGTTTTGCATAGATTTAATGTTGTAATGTGGCCAACACATTCACATTAGGTCTTGGACCCTTGTGAATCAATAAAAACCTTATGGTGTCTTGTAAAGGTGTTGTGAAGTGTTGTAACACACTTTCACACTTTTCTAGGACCTTTATAATGTATTTCATGTAAACAACCTCTATTTATCATTTACCAAGCCTTATTTCAAAGTGTTGTAAAGATTTGTAACAAACTCTCACATTTTTCTAGGCTTTTCATCAATAGTTACACCTTTCTTATGCTTTAATTGACCCCATTTTATCCTTACAGGACTTATTTAAGTGTCTTTTTGAGAATAAACCTGATAAACATTATATAACACATATTAATTCCCGACACCCACTTAAAATGTCTAAGTGGGACCAAGTCACCACTTGGGGCGACTTAGACCCATTTGGCTCAAAAATAAAAAAATATTTCAAAATTATGGTGGGTTATTATTTTCTAAGACCTAAGGTTGGCTTGTGATTCATTTTGGGGTCTTCTACCTTCTCTCACTTGATTCATTCATTCTTCATTCTTCATTTATCATTCCTCTCAAGAAAACTAGTGTTTTAAGAATTATGAGCCATCAAGATAGCTTTCTAAGGAATTCAAGGGAAAATTCTTCATCCATTGTTGTAAAAATTCAAGATCTATTATCATGGAAAGTTTCTAATTTCTTCATTTGGTTTAATTACCTAAAAGGGGATTGACCAAGGAAAACCCCCATGCCCTAACATTCAACATTTCTCTTTCTCTATTTGTGTGTTTGTAGATTTAGGTAATTTGAAGGCTTGAAGATCATTGAAGGATAGGTTATAAGCTTGTTGAAGATATCTTCTTGTTGGCTAATTCAAAATATCCACTAAAAGTCATTTACAGTGTCGAAAATGACAATTTCAGATTTAGATACCTAGAGGAACATAAAGTGCAGACTGAGAGCTTCCATTTCCACTTTCATATTTTTAGAAAAGCCAAAGTGGACTAAGTTGCCATTAGTGGAAAATTAGTCCCATTGCACATGCTTTCCAAAGTTTTCAGTAGATTTGGATACCCTTTTGGCTGAAACGGGATTTGATGCAGTTTTCCAGATTTGGGACTAGGTTGCCCAGAATGGTGGCAGTGGCCTAGTAGGTCAGAATTTCAACATCAATAGTAGTTCCAGTCTTCATCCTAGTCTGCAACAAATTTCAAGTTGTGCACCTTCTATTTCACATCTCTTTGTTTAGTTTGGTTTGAATTTCTAGGTCATTTAGTATATGTTTACATATCACATTGCATTTTTCTTTCCATTGTCAATCATCCCCAAGAACTCTGCCTTTGATAGATTTCAATCTCCTTTGAATTGAAATCTCAAGGGTTTGTTCTTGAATGAAATTTAGATCTTTTCTACTCTCCTTCTAGGTGTAAAACCCTAGACGTACAAGAGGTTACAAAAATCTACAGTTCAGATAGGTACATTATATTTATGTGTTGGTAATTCTAATTTTTCTATTGGATTAGACTCTATAGGAGTAGAGATACCATTATGAAAATTTGGGCTTGGACACATGAGTGAGAAGGGTATGAGGATTCTCTAGTCAATAAATTTATTGCTAGGTTTAAAATAGATGATTTCAATTTTTGTGAATATTGTGTTTATGAAAAATAAAAGTCATATTTCATAGAGTTGGGAAGGAAAAAATGAGTGAAATGTTATAGCTTGTGCATTCAAATGTGTGGGGAATTACTTAGGTATCATATCTTGGTGCCTCTTATTGTGTCACCTATTTATGATGTAAATTGAAAAACTTATATTTATTTCATTAGAATAAAATTTAATTTCTTTGATACTTTTAAGAAATTAAAATATATGGTTGAGAATGAGATGGGTAATAATTAAAATGCCTCAAGCTAGATAATGTAGGTGAATACTGCAATTAGGATTTTGATAGTTACTATTCATGATGTGCTAGAAATGATGAATAAGACAATCATATAGTGCACAAGGAGTATGAGATTGTATATAGGATTGTCATTACAATTTTGGGAATATGCTATGGATACTATTTTTCACTTAATAAACTGAGGGCCTTCAAGTTCCCTAGATTGTGGAATTCTAGAAGAGGCATGAATAGGTAAAAGGTAAACTACTCATTTATGAAAACTTTTAGTTATTAAATATTTGTCCATATTTATATATAAAATAGAATAAATATTGAGGAAAAACCTAAGAAGTGTAAACTAGTTGGATATGGATCTAATTATTTTGGTTATCACTTATGGGACTGAAAATCACAAAATATTAGGAGTAGAGATGTGATATTCAACAAGAAGGTCATGTACAAAGATCAGTTGTGGGGAAAGAAATAAGAAAAGGAAAACATATAATATATGGTGCTTGATAAAATCATAAAAATATAGTTCCAAAGGTGATAGAAAATAAAAGTGTTCAACAAAAAGAACCACAGCGCGTACTTCAAAATTTCACAAGAATATATACCAAGTTAAGTAAACCCCCTAAATGATACTCTCTTCATTGTATTGTGTATTGCTAATTAACTTTGGTGAGCCAAAAAGTTATGAAGAATAAATATTGATAGAAATCAAAGAGAAGTGAGAGAAAGCAATGAAAGAGGAGATGAAATATTTGATACAAAACTAGAATTAGGACTTGGTTAAGTTTCTTGAAGGTAAAAGAGAACTACAAAATAAATGGTTTTATAGGATAAAAGAAGAAGATGGAGGCAAAAGTAGGTACAAGGAAAGACTCATTGTCAAGGGTTTTACACAAAAAGGTATAGATTTTAATAAAATATTTTCTCCTATTGTTAAAATGAATTTAATTATAACTATTTTAAGTCAAATGGTAGTAGAGGATCTACATCTTGAACAATTAGATGTTAAGAAAAAATTTCTCCATGGGAATTTGGAGGAAGGTATTTATATGTAGCAATCATAGGGGTATGAGGTTAGAGGGAAGGAGAACTTAGTATGTAGGTTGCAGAAGATAGCTCCATGATAGTGGTATTTAAATTTTGACAAGTTTATTATAGGACAAGGCTATAGTAGATGTAAATTTTTACCACTAGGTTTATTTCAAGAGATTAGATAATGGGAGCTATATTATCTTTTTATTGTATGTAGGTGATATGATTGTTTGTAGGGTTTAACATGTAGTATATAGATGTGCTTAAAAAATTAGCCAATTTATCTAGGATGAAGGATTTGGGTGTTGTAGAGAAACTCCTTGGTATGAGAATAACAAGAGAAGAAAAAGCATACATTAACATTGTCTCAAAGTGAGTACATAGAGATGGTGCTGAAAATATTTCAAATATAGGATGCCAAATTAGTTAATACACCTTTTCCTAGCTATTTCAAATTGACTAAGGAGATATTCCCTAAGATATAAGAGGAGATAGACCAACTTTCCAAGTATACATATTCATTGATTGTTGGCAACTTGATGTATATCATGGTGTGTACAAGGCCAAATATTGCACATGCAATGGGAGTTGTGAGTAGGTATATGAACAACCTAGGTAAAGAGTATTGAGACTTAGTAAAGGGGATCCTCAAGTATTTGATAGGTACTACTTCCAAAGTATTATATTTTGGAGGTTCCAAATATACTTTATAGGGATATTTTGACTCAAATCTAGGAGGTGAAATAAATATCAAAAGGATTAGCAGAAGGTATAGTTTTATTGTAGGTGGAATAGCAGTCAGTTGGATTTATAAATTGAAAAAAGGTTGTTACACTTTCAATAATAGAAGTAGAGTATGTTACTACTATAAATTATAGTAAAGAGATAATCTCATAGGAGGATAATAGGTTGTATAGTGATAGATAGAGTCACATTCATCTTGCAAAGAACTCAACCCTTAATTCTAATAATAAAAATATCCAACTTAGGTATCATTTCACACAATCATATTTGGAAGATGGATAGTTGAAGCTAGAAAAGATACACACTATCCAAAACCCTATATAAATATTTACAAAGGTAGTAACTCAAGAGAATTTGGTTTCTTTCTTAGTTTCAATTGGAATTCAAGGATGATGGAGAAGATGAGAAACTTTCCAAGTTGAAAGTTAGAGCCTAGTCTAGTGGACATAGTAGTGGTGGAGTTGTTGTAATCAATCTCTAAGTGGGAGATTGTTGGTTATTGAGCATGATCTTATTGTATAATATTTATAGTATGTTTACATTTGAGCATAAGGGGGTGAAGGGGTACCTAATATGGGGTTCAAGGGGTCACATTTAAAATATATTTTTTCATTATAAATATAGATTGTTCATCATTAGATTATAGATCTGATAGTATATATTATTTTGGTTTTTTCTTGTCCTAGAAGGAAAACCCCTTTTATCAGGACATTGTATTATGGCCCAGGATTGTAGTTTATTGTGTGTGGATACTATGAGAGAGTTAAGATGAAGTTATGAAAAATATATTATAGGTTGTATCCCTTCATTTTGATGAATGTAATAAATGAAGGAATGGTTGTTTCTCCATATACAACCCATTTTGGATGAACCACATATATGCGTCTTTGTGTTTTATGTTATTTTTATATTTTATTTCTACATTCATTTTATTTTATATTTCTCTATGATCATATATCTAAAATTTTGTGTGATAAAGACTTCCATGCTTGAAACTACTAACTTCATGGTTTTGTAGGATGTATGTTGGAGACCTAATTATAAACCTTTTATTTCTTAGTTCTTTGTATGTATTTATTATTTTATCATATTATAAAATTAGGTTAAAATTCACTCAGATTTGGGTTTTGGGCTTAATATTAACTTGAGTATTTTAATCCCAAAATGGTATTTTGCATATACTCCCCTCTCACACTTTTAGAAAAACTTGAGGATTAGAATTAAACACCATTTCCCAAATTTATTCTTAGATAACCTACATTTGATTTCATCAATAAGGGGATGACCTCAACTATAGCATTCCAAAAGTGTGTGCAAATTGGGGGTTGAATTGAAAAATATGCCTCATGGAAGATAATTGTTTTATTTAAGTTAAGCCCCAAAGAAATTTATACCTTGGGGAAGTGAATGAGAAGAGTGGATTACCCTCTCCTCTAGGATATTTTGTATTTTTCACTTTCATATACACTGATCAGGCCTCATGTACCTTTTTGACCTATTTCGGCGATACCCTAATAAAACCTTATGTATGCTAGTTTAAAACCATCAACCATACTTCCTCGTTGGCATTAGATATTGGTTAGGATTGAGAATTTACTCATAATGTGCTTCTAGAGTGGGGAGATAGATCTAAATTTTGGTAAGGATATGACCTCTAAGGTCCAAGGTGAGGGGCCCATAGGTGCTACATGACCTTGAATTATCTAGATACTCATCACTTTATATACAACATATTTGTGAGCTCACAATTATTGATACAACTTTATTGAATAATTTATGATTATTGTTGTGTCTTCTAAATTAGGTGTTGTGCATATCAAGTGCTTGTTTTCAAACCTTCATACCACTTCAATCAAGTCCACTATTTAATAAAAAAATTCTTGGTTGTAATAAAATCTCAATTAGTATCATTAAAACATTTTTTTTAGGATAACCATTATAAACAACCTTAGTGCAAAAATATATTTTTCCTTGTTCATAATATTAATTCAAAACACATAGCCAATAAAACCATATTCCATACCTTCCAAACACCTAGACCATTTCTCCTAATCTTAGTCCTAGTTCATACTCCATGTCATTTTTTCCTTCTAAAATCCACCATCCAAAATACCTACCCATTAGTATTTTGTCATCATATATTATCTTATTTTATTTAAACCATAGGAATTTTTTCCTACATCCCTCATACAAACTATCTTTTTCCATTTCACGATATCCATATTAACCAAAACCTTAGTCTCGTATCTATTTCAAAATATTTATTCACCTTCATTTCTAATAATTAATACTATATCTATGGTTTCACGGGATTCATCCCTTTGTTACTTATTATCCATTATCCAAATTATTTCATAGTATTAGTCATCATAGATCAAATTTAACTATTTTAAAACCTTCTAGGTTATTTTTTATTATTATACCACCAACATCCTCAATAAATATCTTCATAATCTAAATCCTATCATCCTAAAAATAAATCATTAAATATATTTAAATTATCACCTTTGGATCTCTTTTAATCAAAAAATCATTTAATCCATCCTTTGGGACCCTTAAGCTATTCTAGATCTAGTGATTGTTTTAGTGGCTAATATTCACCAATTGGCTAATAGTTTGAGCTATAACATGACTTCAATCGCCACATTTTTACAAAATTTTATTATAGTCTTATTTAAATTGCCAAAGAATCTATTTTATTAAAAAATTTAACTCAAAAATTTTCCACAATATTTGATACATGTTTAGATTAGATTCACCTAAATTTTATGTTATAGTAGATGTATATATTAATTTTCCAATAGTATATCATAATAATTAGTTGCCTTAGGGCCATATTTCCAATCTTTAGTTTATACCATTTATTTACAATATATTCTAATGGCCCTCATTATATTCTATAAGGTAAACTATTATGACGATATGTGATGATCATGGGCCCAAAATTATTTTTGGATCGCTGATCTCTAATGATCCAAAAACAATTTCAAGTTGTGGGTACATTTTACCTCACATAATACAATAAGGTTTGTTAGATAAATGATCTAAAAGAATTTTCAAGCCCCATGAGTATTACGAATCATAGGTACATTTTACCTCACATAGAACAATGAGGGTTGCTAGATTATATTTAAAATTAATGCTGGCAAGTAAATATTATAGTCTACCCCTTAAAACCATCGATAATTTCCACCCTTGAACACCTACTTTTCCATAAGAATTATTTTTTATTGGAAAGCTTCACCATCACAATTAATGCATTTTCCTATTATTTTTCAATATTTGTCAATATTTTCTACAAAATTTTAGTGAAGTAAAAAAATTGCCAATAAAATGAACATTTTTTTCAAAAAAAAAAAGATTCGCGAATAGAAATTAATATGTTTTCTCAGAAAATGAAAGATTCTCTAAGATTTTATATTATTTTTTTGTGGGGGTTTCTTAAATTTATCGCTTTCTAGGTCTCATAGTCCACACCTTGGAATTATACACACATCTATATATTCCAAAATTCAAATCAAATCAAATCAAACCATCATTAAGATCCAAAAGAGGAGTATACAACATAATCCAAGTTTATAAATTCAATCCATATAGTCCACCTAATCATCTATTCCCACCTTTCTGAATCATCCTATCTATCGAAATTGTTTCCAAGTCATCTACAAGGCCACCTAAGGCTATCCCTCATTTAAAAAATGTTCATCCTTTTTTGACTCAATAATCACAAGTCTAGTCTTTCAAGTCCAAATAACTCCCCCCTTGTAACCCTTATTAGACAAATATATTTTGTCAAAAACTCCATACCATATTTCACAACATCAAATCTTTCATAAAGACTAATTAATGGCTTATAGCACAAGGTGAACAACTAGACATGAAATTCCTATTTATAAAATATTTTCCATAATCAATCCCTCATAGATTTATCTCCCTCCCTAGGAGAACCTTATCAAGGCCAACATGAAAATAGTGAAATTGATGATAAAATACAAAACAACCCAACTACACTATTTATTCTAATGTCATCCTCAATTTTGAACAAGGATGTGATCTCATGGCGAGGCTTGTTGAAATAAATAAAGGTAATATTTAAACAAGTTATTGAATTAGGTGCTAAATTAATTTCTAGTTATGATATCTCCAAACTCGATTACATAGTGCAATTTTACCCCTCGAATTATGATCATACTCATGAGAAAGTTCCAAAAATAATCCATAGTTCCTTTCATCTCATTCATGATCACATAAATATTTATTTAGACCACAACACTCCCTTTAGAGATAAAAATCCATATCCATTAGGGGTAACCCTCCATATCAAGAATATATCCCACTTGAGATACATACATCCCTCCATAATGGGCTCCATAATATCCTCTCATTATTTAATCCACATCAATAGTAGACACCCAAATTAGAACTATAATCTACACTTTCCATGTGGAGACTATATCCATTCTCATAACTAATAAAATTACCTCCCATGTCCCCACTTCCACTATAAAAATTAAAAATATTGGACCTCCAACTAAGATCAACCTAAAATCCTTGAGTAACATCATCCAACACAAAAAATCCACTGGACTCCCAAGAACTATAGTGTGTAACATCATCAATAGACTTATTTAGTTCCACCACCACCTAATTAATCTTTCAATCAAGAGTGGAAAGCCATGAAATAGTCAATAATAGGACTCAAATAAGGAAATCATAAGAAATCATATAACTTTGAGGAGTTATATATATATACCTTTAAATTATCAATATCACAAATCCTATTCCCCACCTCTTTTGAAATTCTTGAATATGAAAAATACAAGGGGAAAGGAAATCCTAGGGAACCTATAAACTAATTATTCATGGCTAACCAATAAATAGCATATTAATATATAAACACACACACAAACACACACACCTAAAATTCTTATTCCCTCATTGTCTACATGGGTAATAACTCAAATGGTTCTTACATGAACCTAAGCAGTATAAAACGTCCTTTATAGACCTAGTAGAAAAAGTTTCAAACACTTTTCCCATAACATGAAACATGAGCTAAGTTCCCTGATGGACCTATGTAACATGAAACAAAAAATAGGGGAAAATATCATCATTCCTTTGACAATGCAGAGATTTGTCTAGTAGGTTTCCATGGTCAATACCAAGAAAAAATCATACATATCTTTGTCCCAAATATCAATCTAGAAGTGGCAACTCATCTACAAATCCAATGCATCACTTATTCTGATGAGCTCAATGAAATGAGAATCTAAATTATAAAGGACCTCATTGTTAAATGGGTTATAAAAATTTATTCTAAGGACCAAAACCAAAATGATAAATAAAAAAATTCTAATGAATTTAACCTAAATTATTTTAAAAATAAGAATGTAGTTGGGGATGAGATCACTAATTCAAAACATGTACAAAAAATCCATCTACACCCCCTAAACCTAAGACAAAAAGGAAACAATCCATACCCCTAGGAGAACCCATTGAGGTAGTATTTTGTTAATTAGTCAAATCTAACATGGTTTCTTTTCCACTCAAAAAACCTTTTGATGAGATAACCAAAATAATCCTAGTATAAGGAGGATGATTATTGTGATTTCCATTGAATCAAAGTCCATGTCATAAGATAGTGTATGAAATTCAAACACTACATCCAATACCTTATAGATAGAGGTGACATTGAAATTAAAGGACCATTAAAAACCTCACCTAATCAAGAATTGAGCATATATAAACCCATTCCCTAGACATAATCAATAGTGCACTCAAGGACATGACTTCCATACACACACCTTCCTTTATCATAAAAAAATTACATCTATGACTCTATTGTTGGACAAATTAAGTAATCTAATCAAAGAGTTCATACCATTGAAATAAAAAAATATTTAATTATTTCATCACAACCCAATATATAGAAAATTTATAGTTCAAGGTCTGACTCCAACCAATCTTAATCCATAAAAATGATATGACCTCATTGAATTCCTTTAGAAAACAACAACCCAAATTTCTATCCTAAAGCTCCTTCAAACATCCCCTACTCAGAGATATCTTAAATAAGATCCTACAAGAAACATAAAAGCCTAATAACATATATTCTTCATGTTTCTAAGCCATTTTTGGGTATCTTTCCATGGTCCATCACCTCACCTTCACTTCAAATTATTTTCCTTCCCTTGATCCAACACATAACTATCCCATTCATATCAAGGATATAATTTCTAAACATAAAATAAAATGTGTATTCATAGACAAAAGGCCAAACCTAACCTTTTGTACAATTCTACTAGTAAATCATTTGGGTTATATAGTAGAGGCCTTGGGCACTCAAAATATCTCTATTATGGTTGATGATAATGTAAAGAAATAATTAGTTGATACTATGTTGTAGCTTAATTGTGGGAAGGTGCAAAAAGTTGGGGGGCCAAATTGTGGTCAACTTTTTTTTTTGAAAATCCATAACGCGAGTGTGTTATAATAGGAGCATGTTATAACACACTCATGTTATAATTCAAGTGCATTATGACTCATTATAAGAAAAAAATAAAATTGAAATCATTTTAGATTGTCATATTTCTTCATCTACAACCTACAAACCTTCCAAGGCACGCTCCCATTGTGGAGACCTCAGATTCATCAATTTTCTTCAACAAATTGCTACTATTTCTTCACCGGAATTTTTCCACATCAACCAGTAGCTTAGAGAAGTAAGATTTTATTGTTTTTTTTGTGAATTTGTTGTTAATTGGGTATATTTAATATGTTTTTGATGTTAATTTCTTTAATTATTAGGAGTTAAAAATCCACCTAATTATCTTGCTAAAAATGATTCTCCTCTTCATGAACAAGAACACCAACAAATTCTTGATGAATAACCACAACAACAAACTATTCCAACAATTCCTCAACATCCTCTTGGAACTCAACAAAATTTAATGGTGGAAATTGAAAAAAATAAAATAAAAATTGAGTTAATTGTGAGGTTGAATGATCCTGTAAGTTCAACCTTAGAAAGAACCAGGCTTGAAAATTCACTTCAAGCCATGTTAACACATGTATCTATGCAATTAGAAATAAATTAAGTGGTTGGGTGGATAAGAGGTAGGAGTGTAGAGATTTTTATGCAAATAAAATATCATACAAACAAGTAAAAAATTACAAAATTACAAAATATGACTTATGTTCACTATTCACTAACCCGTGCATACAAATCAAACTATTGAACTTAATAGCAAGAGGTTTCCTATCCAATGGTGTAGACACTAAGGGATTAAAGAAATTTTTTAGAAGAGTTGGTGGATGCTTTTTGACCATTCACCATGCAACAATAACAAGTTCCCCCAATATTTTTTGAGGAAACTCTACTATGAGTTCGTCCTCAAAAAAATCCCCAACTACTTTCATAGGTGAGACTTTCAGGGGAGAGGTGGTGGGTCAACATAGGATAGACCAGGTGCATGTTAGGAACATTAATGGAAAGGGAGAAAAGCACTTTCTAGGTCAACTAATGAGCCCATTGCTATCCCTTATGTCATGAAGGAGAGTGCTGAGGTGGACACTCTAAAGTCTAATAGCTCTCTGACCTAGAGTATCATCCAACGTGTGAGTCCTACAGTACAATGTTAGCCAAGGGAGAGTTTGAGGGGTAGTGTTCCACCCCATTCTTGTTAGTTTTTCAGGTTGATCTGTACATATGAGCCCATAGATAGTCAGGAGGCTGGTGCACACGATAATCTATTGGTACCCGATTGGAAATGGTAGATGTCATCGTGAATGAGGCTTTCGGCCTCGATACTTAGGTAGATTTTTTTGATATATTAAGAAAATTTATAGGGTGCTATACCCTTTATACAATGAGCCACAAGGTCCAAAATGGATGAGGTCTAGAGAATCAAAATATTAACCAATAAAAATAAAAAGCACATAAATAGTAGTCAGACAACAAACAACCAACGACCCAACACACAAGACACAACAATAGTAGAATAACCAGGACCCTCCCAATTCTGAGAGAGGAGGTTAATAAAATCCTCCCCAACCCAATTGGGGCCCTCCTCCATTTACTTCTTATCCATCTCATCCTTGAGCACACTAGATAGGGTACCAGTTCCATGGTGGATCATCTTGATAGTGAATTGAGACAAACCAATGAATTTATTGTTGATCTTCTCCACCCTCTCTAGTAGCATGTTATAGTCCTTCGCTTTGTCCATAGTCTTCACATTATCTTCTTCCATAGCATGTGGGTCTGAGGAATGGGTCGTGAAGTCATCCTTGAGCATCTTGTTGAAGTCAAAAAAGTGACTTAGGCCCTTCAAAAAATTCCTCCTCCTCCTCCTCCTCCTCCTCCGTGTCTTCCACCTTCCTCTTGCCTTTACCGCTAGACTACTCCTCGTCACTAGAAATTTCATTAATAAAAAATTTCCTACTATTTTTCATCGACCTGTGGGATCTACTAATGATGTTTTTTCCTAACCCTATCTTCATAGTAGTCGCCACCATGGTGTTGTGCCTACAACACACACGCCCCATTCAGAATGGGGACCCTCTCTTTTTCCTTCGTCAAGTCACTTTTTGTCTTCACCTCATTTTGTGTGCCCCCTAAATTTTGAGCTAATTGGTCATGGGCCCTAAAATTCATCATCTTCAGTTGACCAAATTCACCTCCTAAAAAATTTCCAAGTCCTTGCCTCTTGCAGTGTTTCCTTGGCAGGTTTCCCTTTTCCTTTTCAAGATGGCATCCTTGGTCTTTTGCGGGTCCACCCTTGTGGGTTTCCCTTTGAGGCCAGTTGCTTCACCTCTGCCATTCCACTAGTGTTTGATGTAGGATGTCTGCCAAGATGGTAGGTCCTACATCCTTCACAGTAATCCTTCTCATTGACTGCTTGATGGTCGTGGTTCGGGTTTCACCCGCTTTGTAGGCCTCAACTTTCCTATCGTTGTTATCTTGAAACCCACACCCAACTACTCCACTAGCCACCATACTTGTAATTAATGTGGGTCATAAATAAAAAAATTCCTATAAATAGGTCATTTGACCTATCATTTTCATTGATCACAGTCATAATTGTTAGAGACCAAAATAGCGATCAAGCACTCTACACCCACATGATCTTTCAAGGGAGTTGAAGTGCGATTTCTGCCATCACTCTTTGCAAATTCTAGGTATGTCTGCCTCCACCTAGCTGAAACAACCTTTGCATTAGGTTTTCTAAAAAATTCTTAAAATCTTAAAGCAAATTATATAATCTTTTAAGATGGTTGAATCACCTTCAAATTCTGCAAAAACCCATTAGAGAAAATCATTGAAAAATAATCAAACTCAGCCTCTAAGGGCCTTGTGGAAGTTCCCTTCATGCCGTTGTTCTTCACCAGAGCCATCGGGGCATTGTGGCCCGCATACTTATTGCTACTATCAAAAGCAATGCTATCTTGAAAATGCAAACTCTGCCTCTATGGCCTTGTAGGTCTATCATCACAGACTTTTGCATGTGGATGGCCATGGCCTCCTCGCCACCTCCAAAATTCCTAATAGAAAAAAATCAACAAGAAAAACCTTAAACTAGAGAACCCTTGCAAGTTCACTTTTGTGGGCCACTGCATGTGGGCAGCCCTTACCTTTTCACCATTCCAAAATGACCATCTTGTGCCTGCTTCTCACATTGTGGGTGCCACCAAGACCATTTCCACTGGGTGAGCTAAACCTAACTCAACATTCTTTTTCAAGTTGTTCCTAATGGATTTTCATTTTCTCTTTGCCACTGTTGTCAATGACTAACCTCAAGTGGTGAATCCCTCACTGTCATCTGCACCGCGAACCCCATGTTCCTTCATGCCACCCAAAGTTTACATGAAAAACACTAAGTGCTAAACCTCCTTTGTGGGCCAATCCTTGTGAGGTTCCATCTATGGACCACCCCATCACCATCACTATTTACCAAAGTAGCCAATGACCCACATCGGTCTACTTAGCAGATTTAGATCCCACCTTTTCCGTTTGAGCGATTAGCAAAAATGACTAACTAAAAATTTTGGTGGATCCCTCCATGTGGGTCACCATCTGTGGTCCACCGTCATATGGTTACCATGTGGTAACATCTGCACCTTAAATTTCTTTTGCATGGTGTAACCTAAGTTCTCCTCCACTACTCAAGTCTCTCCAAGTGAAACAATTAATTTTAAGCCTATGGCGGGCCTACCGGTGTAGACCACCATGTCCGGTCCTTCATCCTATTTCTGCCATCCCCAAAATGGTTATCTCCTAGTGACCTTCTACATATCCCTACCCACAAACTTATTAATGATAGAATTAAGCCTGGGCCATCCAAGTCAACTATGGGTCCCTCATGGCGGAATGTTGCATGCAGGTTTCTACCTCTTGGCACTATCTCTCAATGACGAAGCTCCAAATGTCTATGATGCCTCCTGTCTCTACATTCCTTGAACCCGCCTGAGAAAAATGACCAATTGGATGATCCACAAAGGCTTCAAACTGAATTCCCAAATGTCAAACACCTCTCTGAAGAGTTTAAATACCAAGGCTCAAAAGTGAAACTTTGAGTGCGGGTGGCCGTCTACGGGCCATCATACCCCCAATGTTGTCTTATTTCTAAGCATTACAAATGTCCTTCAGTCCAAAGAAACTCACATCCCTAGACCCGTATTATTGTAACTTACCCTAGGAAGCCTCTAGTGATGAACAATATCAAATGTTGATGCATTTTATGGTCTTTTAAGCATGAATTGTTGAATCTAACCCATGTTTTCTAGGATTTAATTAACGCTTCCCATGAATATGCTTATTGCATATTTTGTGCAAGATTTATGGAATCTACTTTGAGATGATCAAGAGAGTCTATAAAAGTGGAGAAAGGAAAGAAACCTACCAAAGAACATAGGGGAAAGGAAGACAAAGACCAGATGAAGTACTAGTTCCATGGGGTGGAAATCACTTACAAACTTTCTTTCAGCTAGGGAACCATATCAGATACCCACCTTGGGCACATAAATATGAGAAAACCTTAAAAATAAGAAAAAGTGGCATTTCCAAAGCGATCGGTTTCACTCCTGCACTCGTTGCTCCAGAATTTTTAATGGCATGTAGGGAGTGTTACCACAGTATCAGGAAGATCATATACCATGATGGGAGAGTGTTGGCATATTTATCTGCTAGGTCTATAGGCTAGGAATTTAATATTCCTACATTCCATAAAATGGAAGAAATAGAGAAGGTATTTGTTGAGAGTATGTGGAAGGTAGACCCCCTAGTGTGCAAAAAGTTGATCAATCAACATTGCCTAAAGGATAAGAGGGAAAGTGTAGACAAGGTGCCACAAGAGCTATACAAAAGTGACTTCAACAAGGAGTACCATGAATTGGTTACTCTGATTAGTAGGGTAATGGGCCTCCCCACTGTCACTTACTTCCATGATTGGATGTTCTATTTCATCGAGATCATCTATGGTAAAATAAAGTTTCACTAGGAAAAAATCATTAGTGATAACATTCATATCCAATTGAGGGCTATGAAGAAGATCTACTAGTTCTATATGACCTCCTACCTAGTGTATATGCTAGCTAAATTATTCCCATATAAAGGACTAGCTATTGCACACAACCAGGATAAAAGAAGATATCTTAAGGTATATGACAGAGACCCACAACTACAATACAAGAATTTTAAAAAAGATTATAAGAGGGTGAATGATGCCTTCATTGGACATATTATCAGACTTCTTGGAGGAGACTTTGAAAGGAGAGTCTTGCACAACATTTGAGCATTCATCCAGAGATTTGGGTACATGTTCATATAGTTCCAAAAATTTACATACATCAAGGCAGAAGGTTTCTTAAGCTTCCACACTACCCCAAAGACCAGATGATACTCCTCGAAGTTACACAACAATTGAAAAACTATCATGCCTTGTTGAGTGATAAACATAGAGAAAAAATCTCATATCCCCTCACCTTCAGACAAGAAATGTATTCATGTTCCATTGCCCAATGTGCAAACTACTCAAAAAAGGAGATAGTGGAGTATAATCTGGAACTCCACATAGCTCGACCAATAATTGACCCATATGGGAAGTTGAATAAGTAGGTTGGAAATAAATATGCCCATCAGCTACACCTAGAAGACTTTAGGGCCAATTGTAAATATGAAAAAGAAGTGTGGATGAGACGCTATATGCAGATGATGACCCAATTTGTGAAGTCGATAAACTTGTTGCCAGTGCCAGACCAAGTTGTGGAGGAGGATGACATAATTCTTAATGAAATATTTGATGTTGTGGCTAGTTTTTTTCTACCACTAATAGATTGGAATTAAGGAGAGGTCAATGAACTTGATACAATAACACAACTGGTTATACATAGAAACATGCAATGGGTGGATGCCTAGGTTTCCCAAGTCAAGGTACAAGGTGCAACACTAACATATGGCAAGCTCAAATATGAGCTCAAAAGTGAAATTGAAAATGAAGCTATTTCTGCCTCTATCGAGGAAGCACTAAAATCCCCTCCAACAACAAGATGAAGGAAAAGTATGTGCCCAAGCACCATCCTAAACATAAGGTATATTCAAGAAAGGCGACAGAGGGAGAAACCTCTAAGAAAGAAAAGAAGATAGGGGGATTTGCAACTGAAATGTTCACAATCAAGGACAACCCTCAACATGAGGGAGAAGAAGGAATTGAAATTGCATGATCACCATTGGCCACCTCTTCTCCCACTGTCACTACTATCATTTCCACTCCACCACCTTGTGCCTCTCAAGCATTTCTTGTTTCATCTTCACCTATCGTGGACATCTCGCTCCACCTCTCTTCCACTCCTCTAATGGATTTAGTGATGGTGTTGAATTCTTCCTCCACCACAATATCCAATTACCCACCCTTGACATCCTCGTCATCTACTCCACTTCCTATCCTCTCTGCTCCAATGCTTGCAACCACTACCACTATGCCCCAACTCAACCTACTAGAAGCCTTTGCAAAATGTATGCAGGGTGTACCTTCTGAGATCTTGGGGATCATTATGAACCCTACTGTTTAGGACCTAATGGCCCAAATTTCCGCTGCATTTCTCATTCTTCCATCACCTACAGAGCCACCAAAGATGGATGAAATGATGAGAATATCAGAGGAAATGTAGAAACACCAAGAGGCTAGCAAAGGAATAGTGGAGGAACTCAACGAGCCCTACTTTAAACACCTAGAGGCTGGGTTAACAATCAATCTTGACAAAGTGGTGACCGATGAGGAAGGGTCACAATATTTAGAGGAGGATGCTGAGGTCCTTAGTGTGAAATATATAGTAGAAACCTCTGACCAAGAGCTGAAAGAAGTGTTGTCTTAGTAGCTCCAAGACATAGTTGAAGAGATTGAATTCGAGGAACACTACTCTGGAGAAAATATAGACACTGAGGTAAATATGGAGATACTCAAAGAGCCTCCACTAATCAACCAATATAAGGGCCCAACCCATGAAGAAGAGGTACCTTCTCAAAAGGAAGAGGGAGAAAAGGAAACATAGAAGAAAGAAGAAGAAGATGCTCCAAAGAAGAGCCCTGAGCTTGAGCACCTTGAGCATTAACCAGAGCAAGAAAGAAAAGGAGGTGTCTCTGAAAGAAGATATCGCCATGGAAAATATAGCCTCCATTGAGGTGGAAAAGGAAAAGGCTATAAAAATTGAGGACTTTGATGAAGAAGAAAAGGAAGATCAAGAGGCCTCGGGCCATGAAGAAAAACAACTCCAACAGGAGGAGGAAGGTCATCAAGAATCACCTAAAGGAGGGACCCAAATGTTTGATTGGTTATAAAAGAAGTTAAAAAAGAAGGCTTCAGTCATCATTGATCTTGAGGCCAGACTTGAGGCAATAATGGCCCAAGCACAAACAAGGACAAAGAAGGAAAAAGGGCCAGGTGTTTGCTCTCACATTACGATTGATGCCTTGGGGTCAAGAATAGTACAAATCACCACTCTAGTGATGAACAAAGAGGGTGGTGTCAGTTACAATGTCTCCACCATTAGCTTAGTCCTAGCTACTAGAGAGAAAAAGATTGATGAGCTCCAAGGGTCGATGGCGACAATTGTACAAAAAATAAGCAATGACCAGTCCAATAAAGAAGATTTGAAGGCACAAGTTGTAGATATTACCACCTCCATTCAACAAATTGATTTCCTTGGAAGAAGAGGCTCCCACTACACCATCTACGCCTCCTCCTCTTTCCCAAGAAGAACTCACCCATATGGAGAAAATGAAGAACTAGACCAAGGCTACAATAGAATGGTTCCAATAGGTGGTGTATAATGGATAAATGGGTATCTGTCATGTTGCTCGCACCTTCAACAAGTTATGAGTTTTTCAAAAGCAACTAGAGGCTACATAAAAGACATGCCATAGGTTCACTAAGCTCTATAAAATCACTTATCCTAAGTTGAAGACCATTCTAAAGATGCCAGAAAAGACATGGGAAAAGGAGCTAAATCTTGTTAAGGATGATCATTCTCTGGTGGAAACTTGGAATATGAGTCTAGATCATAGAAGAGAGGTCATGGAAAGGGTGTTGCATAAGGTCTAGCTAGATCTCAAATGGGTTGTGGAGTATAGAATGGATAGTGAGGAGTACCTCAAAATGATGACAAATTAAGACATGTCTGCCTTGGAATTGGATCCAGAGAAAATCAAGCCATACTTCCACAAGAAGATGGAGCAAGGGGCAATAGATTCACTCACATCAGATTTCATGGACTTTTCTACAAGGGAATTCACATAGTCTGAGCAGGTAGTCAAGGCCACACCCAAATGCACCAAACACTAGGAGAAAATCATTGGAAGATTCAAGAAGTTATCCTTCCAAATCCTTCAATCTGACATTATGGAGTGGTATAAGCTTCAAGCTTTGATTGGAAAATTTGTGGAGTATGCTGCTCTTCAAAAGAATGTAGGAAAACCAGTGATAGATGACTAGTTCTTGAAAGTGTAGCTACAAAAGGAAGACTTCCACTATAGGACAAAACAACTATAGTGCCAAGGTCACTAGAGGACAAAATAGGAATAAGACAAAAGATGTATTTTATATTCCTATATATTTTGGGGTAGGTGAAACCCTAATGTAAAATGAATCTTGGCTAAAAAATGAAAGCAAATTGTGGCCATTTATTTCACTTTTTAAAAACTATAAATAGCGGTCTCCTCTCATTTTTAAAAGGAGAGTTGAGTTATTGTAAAGAAATGTTGTAGAAATTTTGAGAGAATTTCATTGTTTTGTTGGATTCTTGTGTTTATCACATGTTGCATGATTCATCTTGTCAAAGTTGATAGATTTGGTTAACATTTACTTTGCTATTCTTGGTGTTTTAGAATTACTTTTAGTAGTTTAGTTCATGTTGTTCATTGATTCTAAAGAATGCTATTGTGTTGATGCCTTTCTTTTTCATGCTTTTTGTTGTTTATTGATGATGAAAAATAGTGTAAAGATAGTCTAAACATTAATTCATTTCTACACTTAAACTTCATCTTTTATTCATGCTTTATGGTGAATGAACATCTGAAAATTTGTAGACCTTAGAAAATAGCACTAGCTTCATGAGACTGTGAGACATTTTGGTTAAGAGGAACTTATTATTGGGAAGGTTGTCGACTGTAGCATCCTCCATTGTCAATGTGCATAATTAGTTGTAGGTCTAGGAACTCTCTCATCCCTTTTTCCTTTTGAACTTTCTTTGAAATAGAAGTTAAATAAAGATTCCAACATCCTTTAAAAGCTAAATTTGATGTTGAATATTGAGTTTTAGACTATTTTTTTGAATCTATAGAAAGAGCATCCCATTTCTAGAATTTTAAAAACTTCATTTGAAGACCCAATTCTTTCATTTTACTGAACCATAAATTCCATTTTTGATTACCAAAAAATTACATCAAACAACTGAGATGTGTTTACAAGTCATGACCTCACATCTGATAGACCTTGGGATAATTTTATACAACTTGTTTGTAGGAAGTTATATTTCAAGAGAGGTAGCATACTTATGTGTTGCCCATGTTGAGAAGGTGCAAAAAAACCCATCAACAAAACTGGCAATAGAAGAATGGAATTCCTTTCTACTAAGCTAGATCAAATTGGTTCCTTCTCCCCTAGGAGGTTCCACATAGTGCTAAGATCTACACCAAAAAAAGGGGAGTTCCAAGAGATACAACCCCTACCAAGGCTAAGAGAGCTAAAAGAGGGGAATCCTCTGTCTTAGGCACATCCAATCGACACACTTTTCCTCCATCCTCACCTTCTCCTTCCACCCATTCACCCTCACCTTCTCCTTCACCTTGGCAGCCCCTTCCTCTTCCCAACCACTCCAAGATACCTTCCAACCCAAGGCCTCCCACTTCCTAGGATTTGTCTCAGTTGTTGCTACCCTTGTGCAACCTCAAGCCACTTTGACTCAACCACCTCCACCTCTTCCTCCCATGGCATGGTTGGGTAATAATACATCTCCTCTATCCTTTAATGTTTATCATGACATGCCAAAGAATCTAGAGGGCTTTTGCAGTAAGTTCCATCCCCAGGATCCACAAAGGACAACAAAAGAGCACATTAAGATCCTTCAAACAACCTTGAAAGATATGTAGATTGAACATGAAGATGTGGCCTGTTGACTCTTCCCTTACTCATTGGGGGATGAGGCCTTCTATTGGTACATTCACTTACCAACAGGGACCATAACCACTTGGGATCTATTAAAGAACACTTTCTTGTAGAAATTCAAGATCCCAGTTAACCCCTTTGAGTTGTATCAATAGTTCATGGCCACTCAAAGGGAAGTCAATGAGTCAATCAAATCCTTCAGTGAAAGATTCCATTGAGCATATATGAGGTTGCAACCACCCCATGTGGTTGGCGATCCTTTCGCCCGCCTAGTATACTATGCAATCTTGGACAACCTCACTTTCACATTGGTTAAAATAATGTATCCACCACCGACTAGGTTGGTGGATGCCTACGCAAAAGTGGTCTTAACAAGAATCAATTTAGGATAGCACATTGCTGGTTTGTTGGCTTATTTAGGGCCAACTACACATATGAACCAAATTCAAGGCCTCACTCACACTTTGGCACATCAAACACCCTTAATGAATCAAATTTTGTAGCTCCTGATAGTTCCCCACCCAGGGTAGCCATTGAACCAGACACCTCTCGTACCTCAATACTTGAAGAAACAATAGAAAAAGGCCTATTCCCAGACACCCCAAGTGTTGACATACCTCCAGGGTTTTGATTTATCACCCATTCAACAAAACTAACTAGAAGTATAGCTAGTCTTTCTTCAAAGTTCAACCTCGTAGCTGGAAAAAGCTAAAAAGGACTGCATAGATGAGAAGACGAAATTGGTCAAGAAGATGTAAACTAAAATGAAACACTTGAGGAATAAAAATAACTAGCTATAGGAATCCCAAAGAAACATTCAAGCTAGCCTCAAATGTGACAACCATGACAATTGCAATGTAGGTGCTTCTTTCAGACATAATTATGAAAGAGGAAAAAATTTGAGATGAAACTTTGAAAGAAGACCATCACAAAGACATAACCAAAAAGGGAACACAAGGCCAAACAATGGTGACATTCCCACACCACTTGACCAACCAAGCAACACTAATAAGATGACAAGTGGGGTATACTTGGCTAAGGCCGCCCTATCCGAGTGGTGTCACATCCACAAGATGAGTAGACATTCTGAGCTAGATTGTCCAGAGTTCTAGACTGCCACTAAGATCCTCCAAGTGGAGGTACAAAAAATCATAGATGGTATGAGATGTCGAGACCTATTTCCTTTTGAATCATATGAATCCTTAGTATTGGTGGTTAATCAAGCTCCTTTCTCAAAGGGTGAAAGAAACATACCTGAGAAGGAGACGACTACCCCAAAGGATGAAGAAGAAAAATAGGTAAGTAATGAAAGCTCTTTATCCCAACTCTTCAATTCAGTAGATAATGTCCTAGTAGATGAGGAAGAGCCATGAGAGGATGAGGTCCAAATGTTCCATCAAAGGGAAACTCTGTATCATTTAAAGAATAGGCGAGTAGGCACCCCTTTTACAACCTCCACTACACCTAATAACTTTAGCAATCCTCTTGACCCAAACACCAGTAATAACCTAGGCTACCCTCATGTGCCCACCCAATACTTTAAAAATAATAGGAAGTAGGTCCAAACCCAAATTTAGCTTACTAGCTCCTCCCAAGGTAACTCTTTTGAAGCAGAAATTGAACAAATGGGAGAGTATGTGGAAAAATAATTTAAGAAGGTCAAGTTGAGTTTGTCTGCCTTTGAGTTGCTTAGAGTCCCAATAGTTAGGAATGATTTATTTAGAATGATCAATGGGACTCCATCATCTAATTCATCCTAGGAGGTGCTCGCCAAGGGGGTCTCCTTCGATGACTCAAAAAATGAGTCAGTAATCCGACAAATCTTTGGGAAGAAAACGGATCAGCCCAGAAATCAGCAAACAAAAAACAACCTGCTAAATAATAGGACCAAGCCCAAACCCAAAATAGGAACAATGATAAAGACAAGGGTTAGGTAGCCCAAGTTGACATGTTAGGGGGGTTGTTTCAAGGTAAGCTGGAGACCCCTCACTTTCTGGCCACCATCAGAATTTTCAAAAAGAATCTACATAATTGCTTGCTTGACTTGGGAGCCTCTGCCAATGTCATGCCTTTGGTGGTGTGCAAATATTTGGGAATAGTTCTAAACCCCCTCTTGATGTAACACAACTCAACTAGACAAAAACAATGATCAACATAGTTGGAGAAATCAATAGAATACCTATGCAGATTGCTGCTGATCTGAGGGTGCAAAAAATGATTGATTTAGGTTATTGATATTTCTAACACCTATGGTATCATATTAGGAAGTGACTTCACTCGGGCACTAACAAAATATGTTTCCACCAATTATTCCAACCTATGGCTGTCCTAGAAAGGGTTGTCGAGCCAGATCCACATTGATAGAGAGCCCCACATGAAATTCATGATCATAAAATACAACACAAATGAGGTGCTATTTGCTGAAACAAAATTTTGAAATTGCTGTCCCATGGCTTATCTAGATGAGCAAGAATATCATGAGGAAGAGGTCACCAAAGAGGTCATCCTTGTGCAATGTAGTTTTCTTATTAATTTGGCCCATATCCTTGAAAGTAGAGAGGAATTAGTTCAATCAGATGATGAAGAATCCTATGAAGATGGTAATCTTGGAATACTAGATGGTTTATAATATTTCATGGAGAAATGTATACAAGATCAACTCAACCTAGGAGCCATAATTGAATTTCAAGAGCTCTTATTATCCAATTGGTGTAGGGTACACAATGCTCCCCACTCAGAATTCAAGTGTTGCCTATGCCAAATGACAATTGAGGATATGAAAGGATAGGTCACCTAAAGGAGGGAATTGAAAATAACATATCCATATCAAATCCATGCTAAATGCATGCAACTATCCAAGGATACTGAAGTAAATACATCACCTTATGAGGAAATAAACCATGTGAGTCCCAAGACCAAATATTTTTCTATTTTTTGGACACTGCATTTTGATGGGTCCAAATCCAAGAAAGGAGTCAGTGTTGGATTCAAACTAATCAATCTAGTAGGTAAGTCATATTTTTTGGACCATAGACTTCAATTTTATTGCACCAATAATGTAGCAGAATATGAAGCATTATTTCTTAGTCTCTTAATGTCATTAGGAAAGAAAGTTAAGATGCTTCAAGTATTTGGCGACTCTGAGCTAGTTGTAAAACAAGTAAGGAAATTGTACTCTTGCCATGATAGAAGGTTAGCAAACTATAGGCATAGGGTATGGGATCTTATAGAAGGCTTAGATGCATTCAACATCGATTTGATCCCTCATTCCAAGAATCATACTACTGATGCCTTAGCTCGAGTGGATAGTACCTTACAACCACTCTCCCTAGCTGGCTTAAGAAAGTTCATCGTTGAACTTACTTCCACCCCTTCAGTACAAGACAATATTACCAATTTCTAGGTGTTTAGAGATGACAAGAATATCTTAGATTTCATCACAAGCTCTAATATGTTCACAACCCAAATAATTGATGAAATGGAGCATGAAGAGGCTGAGTTAGACATCGAGGGAATTATCAATCTAAAAAAAATACAATACCATGAGGTATGGTCCAGTTAGAATGAATATTCAACTTAGATTAGATAAGGAATAAGGATCAACTAGAAAATAAGAACCCCATTAATAATCAATGTGATTCTTACAACTTACAAATAGGTTAAGATGTTAGGAACCTGTTTATTGGAAAAGTGTACACACCAGAAGAAAGGAAAGGGATGGTTGATGCCATGCAAATGTACCATGATGTGATAGCCTAGAGTTATGAGGACTTGAAAATATATGATACCTCGATTATTACTCATACCATACCTCACAAGTTGGACGTGAGACCCTTTAGGCAGCGTCAATGTCCAATCAATGCATTGCTAGAGCCCATAATTTACAAAGAAGTTCAGAAGTTGTTGTCTACAAGAATCTTTTCCTAGTCAAACACTCCACTTGGGTAGAAAATTTGGTTCCATTCAAGAACAAGAATGGAGAAATCAGATTGTGTGTAGACTTCTGTAACCTGAATAGATCTTCGAAGAAAGATAATCATTGAGTAACCTCGTTAGATGATGTATTGAAAATAGTTAATGGATCCTAGATTATGTCCTTCTTAGATGGGTACTCAAGATATAATTAGGTGATGGTGTAATATGAAGACAAACACAAAACAACATTCACCACAAAGTGGGTAACATTTAGATAAAAAAGAATGCCATTTGGATTAATCAATGCTGGCACCACCTTCTAATGTGTAATGGATATCACCTTCAAAGACCTGATTGGTAAATGTATCATCATATACATGGATGATCTTATAGTGTTTTCAAAGAATAGGGGAGATCATGTCTCTAATATTTGTAAATTCTTTCAAAAGTGCATAAAGTTTGGCATTTATTTGAATCCGAAGAAGTGCATCTTTAGAGTTACCAAAGGAAATTTATTGGGGCATGTCCTCTCAGAGAAGGGAATCTCAATAGACCCCGAGAGTATCTAGGCCATACTGAAAATTCAGCTTCTAGGAAGTAAGAAAGAGTTAAAATCTTTCTTTGGAAAGATAAACTTCATTAGGAAATTCATCATAGGTTTTGTTGAAATAGTCAAACCACTAAATGCTATGCTAAGGAAAGATGCCAAAGTTGAATGTACACCAGAAGCCAAGAAAGATTTTTAAGAAATTAAGAAAGTGATTGTTGATGCCATAGTGCTGGTCAACCCCGATTATCTGAAGCCATTTTATATCTATTCATTTGCCTCAGACCACTCCTGTGCTAACATATTGACTCAAAAAGATGATGAAGGGAATGAACATTTGATCACCTTCATGAGTGCTTCACTGAAAGATGTGGAACTAGGGCATCATAACACTGAGAATAAAGCACATGCCTTGGTTAGAGGAGTTAAAAAATTTTGGCACTACATTTTGTGGAACAAGGTGTTCACAATCGTGCCTGATCTAGCAGTTAAAATTTTGCTAATGCAAAACAAGCTGGGAGAAAGAAGAGCCAAGTGGGTCACTTTATTACAAGAATATGATATGGGAATTCAACCCATGAAGTTAGTTCGAAGGTAACCCCTCACTCAAATGATACTTAAAAAAATAGTTGAGGTCGGACCCAAACTCACCATGCAGTAGTACCAATAGGAGGATGTTTCTCCTAGAGAGTGGTACGATGACATTGCCTACTATTTTCTCAACCACAAGGGCCATTCCTAATTGCAAGGAGTACAAAATAAATCTCTAAGGAGGAAGAGCAACAAATTCATGTTGTAAGGATCTATATTGTACAAGAAAAATCATGAGGGAATCTATCTTAGATTCCTTGGGAAAGAGGAAGTAGCCCGAGTGATGAAGGAATTTCATGATAAATCTGGCACTGACCACTGCTCTAGCCTTTCCACTTCTCATCAAATCTTGCAAGCTAGGTATTATTGGACAATGGTGTTTAAAGATGCACATAACCATGTCAGAATCTATCACGTTTTCCAGACTACTACTACCAGAGAAAGAAATGTTGCTCTCCCACTCCAACCAGTCTTGGAGGTAAGATCATTCGCTCAATGGGGCCTCGACTTCATTGGCCTAATAATCCCACCATCCTCTATAGGCCATAAATACATTCTAACTGATTCCAATTATTGTACTAGGTGGAGAAAAGCAATATCATGTAGACAATGCACTACTGAGATGGTAATTAATTTCTTAGAAATTTTTATTATGAATCTCTTTGGTTACCCCTATGCTCTTGTGTGTGACATTGACCCCGCATTTTCCTCACTTAATTTTTCTATTTGGGCCTTTGATTACGACATCACACTCAAATTTCTATCCAACTATTACCCTTAAGGAAATGGCCTAGCTGAGTCAACCAATGAAAATATGATAACTGTGATCAAGAAACTGCTTGAAAATAACCCCAAGGATTGGCATACACAGCTACGTTTTCCCCTTTGGGAAGATTGCACGCACTGTAAGGCTTCTCTAGGAGATTCCCTATTCCATCTAGTCTATGTCCTAGAGCCTATATTTCTTTTCCACCTAAATATCCCCACCCTCTAATTTTGCAGCACATATTATGAGGAGGGAGACCACTGAGAAGCCCATCTAGCTAAACACTTACACCTAGAAGAATTTCATGATAAAGCAATTGAAAATTTTGGCAAGCACCAAGGTGTAGTCAAAAGATGGTTTGATCATCTAGCTAAAGTAAAGGCCTTTAGAATTTCTGATTTAGTCCTCTATTGGGACAAGGCACATGAAAAGAAAGGGGGACATGAAAAATTCAACAAGCTATGGCTTGACCCATTTCAGGTTTCAGAAATTTTAGGAGATAATGCCTTTTGCCTCAAAACACTCGCTGGAGAGGAGGTCATGTTGCCTATCAACGAGAAACATCTCAAGCATTATTTCCTTGCCTTAGCTTTAAATTCTCGTCTTTTTATATAGTTGTATATAGGTTAGTTTAGGTTTCTCTTGCTTTCGTTGTTGCTCATTTTCTTGGTTGTTGTGTTTTGGTGAGAGTGTTCCTTTGTTCTTGGTGCGATGATCATGCTTGGTTGGATGAATGGTTCACTTTGCTACCCACTCTCACTTGTGCTTTGGATAAATCTTCACTCTTAACTATTTATTTCTACCACCTCCATGGAGTTGGTTTCCTTATTTGAAGTTTGACTTGACCTAGGAAGGAACCCTTGTTTGAATCTTCTTACACTTATCTTGGATCACACATGAAAAAACACTTTAAATTGTTTCGAAAGAGCTATACAGTAGTTGTTAGGAGGGTTGGGCAAGTGAAAAACCTTAATTATGCTCTAGTGACCATTGTGGTTCCAAACCCATTGTAAGCTTCAGTTCTTATGTAATTGAGAAAAAAAGAGAAATGAGTACCAAAATAAAATATCAAGAAAAGAAAAGAAAGAAAGAAGGTCAAAACATGTGACTATGTGGGTGTGCAAATAAATTTATCGAGGATATGGATGCCTGACTGGCAATAGAGCAATTTTCATGGGGTCATAGCAAAAACTCCATCGGGGCTATGGATGCCTAGCTGGAAATGAAGAAATATCTAGGTTACTTTTGGAGTTAGACAATTTATGTCGCTTTCCTTGCTTGATCAATGGTTATTTGTGTGGTCTTCGAGGAAATGGAATGAATTCACTATGCACACTTCCAAAATATTCCTATGACTTGATTCAACTAAGGATCTCGTCCTCCTTCGAGTTCCTAGTTCACTTACGGAAATCAGCTTCTAGTCTGTGCAACCAAATATTATAGGTTTTGAATGAATCTTTATCCTTAGAACACTCAAGATAATCCTCCCAACGAAGTCACCATTTGTTTTTCCTATAGCACACATGCCCCGTTCAGAATGGGAACCCTCTCCTTTGCCTTTGCTAGGTCACTTTTTGTCTTCACCTCATTTTGTGTGCCCCCTAAAAGTCATCATCCTTAGTTGACCAAATTCACCTCCCAAAAAAATTCCAAGTCCTTGGCTCTTATGAGGTTTCCTTGGTAGGTTTCCCTTTTCCTTTTGAGGCTAGTCTCCTTCACCTTTTGCGGGTCTACCCTTGTAGGATTCCCTTTGAATCTAGCTTTTTCATCTCTCCCATTCCACCAGTGAATGATGTAGGTCTTCCACCCACATGGAGGTCTCGCATCCTTCACATCTGTCCTTCTTACTGATTGCTCGATGGTCATGGTTGGGGTTTCACCTACTTTGTGGGCCTCGACTTTCCCACCATCATTGTTTTGAAACTTATGCCCAACCACTCCACCGAATATTGTACTTGCAATTAATGTAGGTTATAAATATAGATTTTCCTATAAATAGGTCATTCGACTTGTCATTTTCACTGATCACAATCAAAAATGTCAGAGACCAAAATAGTGATCGAGCACCCTCCACTTGCATGATCTTTCAAGGGAGTTGAGGTGTGATTTCCACCATCATTCTTCACAAATTCCAAGTATGTCCATCACCACCAAGCTAAAACAAGCTTTGCATTAAGTTTTCTAAAAAATACTTAAAATCTTAAAGAAAACTATATAATATTGTAAGATGGTTGAATCACCTACAAATTCTGAACAAACCCATTTGAGGAAATCATTAAAAAAATCAAACTTGGCTTCTAAGGGTGTTGTGAAATTTTCCCTTCCTGCCGTTGTTCTTCACCGAAGTCATCGAGGCATTGCATCCTGCATCCTTGTCCCTACTATTGCAAGCAATGTTAACCTAAAAATGAAAACTCCGCCTCTATGGCCTTGCAGGTCCACCATCATGAACTTCCACATGCGAATGGTCATGGCTTCCTTGTTGCCTCCAAAATTATTAATAGAAAAAACTCAATGGAAAACCTTAAACCGAAGAATCCTTGTAGGTCTACTGCATGTGGGCTGCCGCATGTGGGAAACCCTTACATTGTCATCATTCCAAAACAACCATCCTGCATCTGCTTCCCATGTTGCAAGTGCTACCGAGACCAATGTTGTCGGGTGAGCTAAACTTAACTCAATTGTCTTTTGTGGCTTGTTCCCAATAGACATCTATCCGCTCTTCACTGGCATTATCAATGACTAACCTCAAGCGACGAAGCCCTCACTCTCATCCACACTGTAGACCCCACGTTCCTTTGTGCCGCCCAAAGTTTACATGCAAAATGATAAGTGCTAAACCTCCTTTGCAAGCCAAGCCTTATGGGGTCCATTTGTGAACTGACCCATCATTGTTGCCATCTACCAAAGTAGCCAAGGACTAACGTTTGTCCGCTTAGTGGATTTTGACCCTACCTTTTCCATCCAAGTGATTATCAAAAATGACTAAGTGAAAATCCTTGTAGATCCCTCCTTGTGGGTCACTATCTATGGCAAACCGTCATATGGTTACCCTGTCCTAACGACCACACCTTACCTTCCTCCTAAATGGTGCAACCCGAGTTCTCCTCTACTACCTGAGTCTCTCCAAGTGAAACGATCAATGTAAATACCTCTGGTGGGCCTGTCGGTGTGGACCACCATGTGCAGTCTGCCATCTTATGTCTACCATCCCAAAAATGGCTATCTCCTAGAGACCTTCTACATATCCATGCCCACAAACTTCCTAATGAAAAAATTAAGCCTGGGCCATCTAATTCAACTATGGGTCTCGCATGGCAGAATGTTGCATGCGAGTTTCCACCTCCTAGTTGTTGTCTCTTAATGACGGAGCTCCAAACATCTATGATCCATCTTGTCTCTACATGCCTTGAACTCGCACGATAAAAATGACCAATTGGATGATCTCCAAAGGCTTCAAACTGATTTCTTGACATGTCAAACACCTCTCTGAAGACTTTAAACACCAAGCCTAAAAAGTAGAACTTTGATTGCGGGTGGTCATCTATGGGATTTCTTGCCCCTAGTTCCATCCTATTTCTAAGCATTACAAATGGCCTTCAGCCTAGGGAAACTTGCATCCCTGGACCCACATTCTTGTAGCTTACCCTAGGAAGTGTCTAGTGATGAACAATGTTAAATGTTACTGCATTTTATGGTCTTTTAAGCATGAATTATTGAATCTAACCCATGTTTTGGAGGATTTAATTAACCCTTCCCATGAATATGCTTATTGCATCCTTTAGTGTAGGATTTATGGAATCTACTACAATATCATCGAGAGCATCTGTAGAAAAGGAGAAAGGAAAGAAACCTACTAAAGCACCAAGGGGAAGGGAAGACAAAGACCAAATGAAGTACTAGTTCCATGGGGTGGAAATCACCTTCAAACTCACTTTTGACTGGGGCACCATATCAAATACCAACCTTGGGCATATAAATATGGACAAGTTCAAACAAAGAGTGGCAATCAACCCAAGAACTAAGAACGCCTTGAAAATTAAAAAAGTGGCCTTGCCAAGGTGGTTGGTTTCCCTCCTGTGCTCATTGCTCCAAAATTGGTAATAGCATGTAGGGAGTGTTACCACAATAGCAAAAAGTCATAAACCATGATGGCAGAGTTTTGGTAGATTGATCTACTAGGTCTATAGGCCAAGCATTCCATATTCCTACATTCGATAAAATGTAAGAAATAGAGGAGGAATTTGTTGAAAGTATGTGGAACGTAGACCTCCTAGCATGCAAAACATTGATCAATCAACATTGGCTAAAGGATAGGAGGGGTAGTGTAGCCAAGGTGCCATAAGAGCTATACAAAAGCAACTTCCATGAGGAGTATCACAACTTGGTTACTCTACTCAGTAGGGTAATGGGCCTCCCCATTTCTGCTTACTTCTAGGAGTGGATGCTCTATTTCATCGAGGAGATCATCTGTGGAAAAACAAAGTTTCATTGGGTGAAAATCATCAGCGATAACATTCATAGCCAATTAATGGCTATGAAAAAGACCTCCTAGTTCTATATGACCTCCTACCTAATGTATATGCTAGCTGAGTTGTTCCCATATAAAGGCCTATTTGTCGCACACAACTTGGATCCAAGAAGAGATCTTAAGGTATATGACAAATACCCTAACTACAGTATAGGAATTTTAAGAAATATTATTGAAGGGTGAATGATTCCTTCATTGGGAATATTATCAAACTTCTTGGGGGAGACTTTGAAAGAATATTCTCACATAGCACTCAAGAATTCATCCAAATATTTTGGTACCTATTCATACAATTCCCAAAATTTACATACATCAGGGCATAAGGTTTCTCTAATAAGCCTTATAAGTTGCTACACTACCCCAACGACCAGATGATATTGCTGGAAGTTACATGACAATTGTAGAATGCTCATGCCTTGTTGAGCAATAAACACAGAGAAAAAATCCCATATCCCCTCACCTTCAAACAAGGAATGTATTCATGTCCCACTACCCAATGTGCAAACTACTTAGAAAAGGAGATAGTGGAGTATAATCTAGAAATCCACAAAACTCAACCAAGAATTGACCCATATGGGAAGTTGAAGAAGTAGGTTGGAAAGAAATATGCCCATCAGAAACACCTAGAAGACTTATGGGTGAATTTTCAAGATGAAAAAGAAGTGTGGATGAGATGTTATATGCGGATGATGACCCAATTCATGATGTCAATAAAATTGTTCCTAATGCCACACCAAGTTGTGAAGGAGGATGCCATAATTCTTGATGAAATATTTTATGTCATGGATAATTTATCGCTGCCACTAATAGATTGGAATGACCAAGAGGTCAGTGAACTTGATACAATAACACAACCAGTTATAGATATAACTAGGCAATGGGTGGATGCCTAGGTTACACAACTCAATGTATAAGGTGCAACACTAACATACAACGAGCTTGAAGATGAGCTGAAAGTGAAACTGATAGTGGAGCTACTGCCACTTCTATCGAGGAAGCACTGAAAACCCCTCCAACAACAAGATCACAGAAAAGGAAGGATGTACCCGAGATCCATCCTAAACATAAGGTATATTTGAGAAAGGCCACAGAGGGAGAACCCTCTAAGAAAGCAAAGAAGATAGGGGGCTTTGCAACTAAAATGCTCATAATCGAGGAGGACCCTTAGCTTAAGGGAGAAGAAGGAATTGAAAGGCCATGATCACCACTAGCCACCTCTACTCCCACCATTGCTACTATTGTTTCCACTCCACCACCTCATGCCTCTCAAGTATTTATTGTTTCATCTCCGCCTGTCATGGATATCTCGTTGCACCTCTCTTCGATGGCTCTGATGATGGTGTTGGATTCTTCCTCCACTAGAACATCCTCACCATCGACCTCCTTACTGCATCCTCCACTTCCTATCCTCTATGCTTCAATGTTTGTAGCCACTCCCATAATGCCCCGACTCACCCTACTAGAAGCCTTTTCAAAATATATATAGGGTGTACCTTTTTAGATCTCGGGGGTCATTATGAACCCTTCTATTTAGGCTGTAATGGTCAAAATTTCTGCTGGTTTTCCCATTCCTCTGCCACCTACAGAGCCACCAAAGATGGAGGAAATGATGAGAATATCGAGGGAAATGGAGAAATGGCAAAAGGAGGCTATAAAAGGAATAGTGGAGGAAGACGATGAGCCCTAGTTTGAACACCTAGAGGGTAGGTTAATAATCAATCTTGACAAAGTGATGATTGATGAGGAAGGGTAAAAATATTTGGAGGAGGATGCTAAGGCCCTTGGTGTGAAATATATAGTAGATACCACCAAACAAGAGCTAGAAGAAGCACTATCTTAGCAGCTCTAGGACATAGTTGAGGAGATTGAATCTGAGGAGCACCACTCTGGAGAAAACATAGACACTGAGGTAAATATGGAGATACTTGAAGATCCTCCACTGATCAACCAAGATAACTTCCCAGCCTAAGAAGAAGAGGTACCTTATCAAAAAGAAGAGGGAGAAAAGGAAATAGAGAAGAAAGAAGAAAAGGAACCTTGAACGTTAACCAGAGGAAGAAGAAAAGGAGGTGTCTCTGAAAGAAGATATCACCACAAAAAATATAGCCTCCACTGAGGTGGAAAAGGAAAAGGCTTTACAAATTGAGGACTTTGATGAAGAAGAAAAGGAAGATCAAGAGGCACTAGACCATGAAGAAAGAAAAATCCAACAAGAGGAGGAAGGTGATAAGGAATCACCTAAAGGAGGGACCAAAATGCTTGATTGGTTAGAAAATTACTTATAGAATAAGGCTCCATCCATCATTGATCCTAAGGCTAGACTTGAGGCAATACTGGCTCGATTGCAGACAAGGATAAAGAAGGGAAAGAGGCCAAGGGTCTGCTCTCACATTACAGTTGATGCCTTAAGGTCAAGATTAGTTCAAATCACCACTCTTGTGACAGACAAAGAGGCTGGTGTCAATTACAACATCTCCACCATCAGCTTAGGCCTAACTACTAGAGAGAAAAATATTGATGAGCTTCAGGGGTCAATGGTGACAATTTTACAACAAATGAGAAAAGACCAGTCCACCAAAGAAGAGTTGAAGGCACAAGTGGCAGATCTTATTGCCTACATTCAACAATGAACTTCCTTGGAAGAAGTGGTTCCCACATCATTTGTGCCTATTCTTCTTTCCCCAGAATAACTCATCCATATGGAGAAAATGAAGAACTCGACCAAGGCAACAATATAATGGTTCTAACAGGTGGTGTATAATGGAGACATGGGCATCTTCCATGCTTCTCGCACCATCAATTTTTTTTTATATTTTCAAAACTAACTCTAGGCTACATAGAAGACATGCCATAGCTTCACTGAGCTCTATAGAATCACTTATCCTAAGCTTGAGGCCATTCTAAAGATTCTAGAAAATACATGGGAAAAGCAGCTAAATCTTGTTAAGGATGATCATTGGTTGGTGGAAACTTGGAAAATGAGCCTAGATCATAGAAAAGAGGTTCTTGAAAGGGTGTTTCATGAGGTCGAGCTGGATCTCAAATGGGTTGTGGAGCATAGAACGGGTAGTGAGGACTACTTCAAAATAATGAAGGATTATGACATGCCCACCTTGGAACTGGATCTAGAGAAAATCAAGCCATACTTCCACAAGAAGATGGAGCAAGGGTCAGTAGATGCACTCACATTAGATTTCATGGAATTTGTTGCAAGGGAATTCACTCAATCCAAGCGGATAGTGAAGGCCACGCCAAGATGCACCAAACACTCAGAGAAAATCACTCAAAGATTCAAGAAGTTATCCTTCCAGATCCTTCAATTTGACATTATGGAGTGGGATAAGCTTGAAGTTTTGATTGGAAAATTTGTGGAGTATGCCACTCTTCAAAAGAATGCAAGAAAACCAGTGATAGATGATGAGTTCCTGATAGTGTAGCTGGATAAGGAAGGCTACCACTACAAGACAAAACAACTACAATGCCATGGTCACTAGAAGACAAAATAGGAATAAGACAAAAGATGTATTTTATATTCCTATATATTTGGGGGTAGGTGAAACCCTAATGTAAAATGAATCTTTTACACACAATGAAAGTAAATCTTGGCCATTCATTTTAGTTTTTGAAAACTATAAATAGGGGTCCCCTCATTTTTAAAAGGAGAGTTGAGTTGTTGTAAAGACATGCTGCAAAATATTTAATATATTTTCATTATTTTGGTGGATTCTTGTGTTTCTCACATGCTGCATGATTCATCTTCTCAAAGTTGATAGATTTAGTTAACATTTACTTTGTTGTTTTTGGTGTTTTAGAATTACTTTTAGTAGTTTAGTTCATGTTGTTTATTGATGTTGAAGAATGCTATTGTGTTGATTCCTTTCTTGTTCATACTTTTTGTTGTTAATTGATGATGAACAATTGTGTAAAGCTAGTATGAACATTAATTTATTTCTGTACTTAAACTTAATCTTTTATTCATGCTTTATGGTGAATGAACAACTGAAAATCTATAGACCCTAGAAGAGACCACTAGTTTCATGAGACTTTGAGACATTTTGGTTAATTGGAACCTAGTATTGGGAAGACTTTCCACTGTAGCATCCTCCATTACCACTATTCATCATTATTTGTAGGTCTAGGAACTCTCTCATCCATTTTTCCTTTTGACCTTTCTTTGAAGTAGAAGTTAAAGCAAGATTCCAACATCCTTTAAAAGCTAAATATGATGTTGAATATGGAGTTTTAGACTGATGTTTTTAACTTGCAGCAACATCCCATTTATAGAATTTCACAAACTCCATTTGAAGAACCAATTATTTACAACCTAGTGAACCATAAGTTCCCTTTGTGATTACTATAAAATCACATCAAACAATAGAGTTGTTTTTTTTAAGTCATGACCTGACACGCGACAGACATTGGGATAATTTTCTGCAACTTATTTGTGGGAAGTTATCTTTCAAGAGAGGTAGCATACTTGTGTGCTTCCTACATTGAGAAGGTGAAAAAAAACCCATCAACTAGTGCCCCCTTCAGAATATTTACCAACAATATTCACCCCTCCACTGTCAGTGGTTAACAACTCCACCTAGGGTAAATGTTAACATGTTTATTGAATTTTATTTATTAAATTTTATTTTTGAAACTCAATATTAAATAATTTATTTTAATTCAATTTTAATGAAATTTTAGGGTCATAGTGTTGATACTATTTTTATTGGCCCTGTTGGAACTGTGAAATTTTGGCCATTTCATTTACATTTCATGATTATTACCATCCCACAAAAATACAAACAGTAAGATCCCCACATAGCATCCTTTACAAAATCTGGCTTAAATTTTATCATAAAACCCCATAAAATTCATTTGGCATTAAAACATGGATATATGGAAATATCGGCATAAGTGGATACAGGTCTCATCAATGATAATGTACATATCTTCAAAGTATCGGTAAGACATCAGACAGGCCATATCGATAAAATTGTACACGAGGAGAATTTGGGTCTATGATATTTATCGACAAAACAAGAAAAATCGGTATAACGGTGAAAGATCATGATGAGCCAAGTTGCCTTGGGCCGACTCACGAAAAGAGAAATCTATCGGGGAGACTTTCGTCCTTGGAAAGATATTTTGAAATACTACTCGGAGCACTACTGGTCTTGCTGATAGAGCGAAGGAGGGACCACTCGGCGAGAGAAATGATGCGGGAAAGGTTCTGAAGGTCTTACCGATCCCTAGGGTCACGCCGACGAAGACCAAAGTTTACCAAGATAAGAACTATCGGGGAGACGATGTGCATTGTCTCACTGAAGAGAAAGCGTATCGGACAGACAAATCATCGTAGGGAGATCTAAGAGACATCATAGTGAAGATTATTTGGTCGGCGGAATAAATTGCCTAGTCTCAGCGACATAGGTAAAATAAAGCAAATATCTCGGTGAGACCAAGTATTTTCAGAATGAGATAAGAATTGTTTCGTTAAAAGTAGTGTGATATAAAGAGTGAAAATGGATAAAATTATCTAGGAGACTATTAAGGTCGGGGAAATTGTAGGATGTCTTGGCAGAGGGATGAATGTTGAGCAAGAGGATCGGCCAATGGTTTGAAATATCTCACCGATATAAAACCTGATGTGACAATGAGAATTTTGAAAAAAACTTGCAACATTCATATCTCAGTAAAGATAATTAATGGTGCCACGAAGCATATGATATTTTGCATATCAGAGTATGATCATTCGAAATCATTACCTCGCAGTATTCAAAATGAAAAGAAAGCAAGGGAACCAATAGAGCAATTAAGGCATCTACCCAGCTTAAGTTTGCAGAAAGATACAATAAGTTCTCTTCAGAGCTCGTAAAACTCTGAACTATGGAAGGTGTTGTTTTAGGAAAATAAAAGGGAAAAAGACCTGGGGAAGGTAACCAACAAAATGGAAAGAAGCAGAAGACTGAATCGCTGATGGAAGGTACTATAGGGAAACTTAATCAGGATCTCATAGATCAATTTCCTGGTTCCAAACCTAGGGCTAGGCCTTTTGCACAGCTCAAGGCTGATATTAACAAATTGGATGACAGGTGTAAATTTATAGGAGCTTTTTGGAGTTCAATTAGGGGCTATGAGTTATTCATGTTCCACTATCACAAGAGAACTCGCTTTGAGCTGGTACATAGTCCATGGAGGCTTAATTTAGGGAAATTGGTGTGCCCTAACATTTTTGTTGATGTGGAACTGATAAAAATGCTAGCTGGACATAATGACCCCAAAGGCAGAGCTATCTGTGATTTGTCAGGAAACCCATTGATACATTTATCTGAGAATGCAATTGCTGAGGTCTTCAAGATGGAAGGAATATGCAATGAGAAAAGAGTGAGTGAAGAGCTTGACAGTGAGTTCAGGAGGATGGACACAATCTATAAAGGATGGAGGTTGCCTTTGCACAAAATCAGGTGTCATGACAAGCCTATCCCAATGGAAGACAATGAAGGGCCACCCTATCATGTCGATCTTTTCGAACCTTACCTCAAATACACTTATTACTCGGTGGGATAGGTGTTGGGAATGGAGGTACTTGAGCATATGGCGGTTATACGAATGGTGATTGCCGTAGACATTCAATATCATAATTCAAGATCATTTGACTATACTGCAGACATCTCTAAGGATCTGGATACGGGTTTGATGGCAATAAAAGTTGGCGCCTCAGTTCTCCATCTTAGGAATTATTCACTGCTACTACATTTAGTACTGTACTTAAGACAAGAGTTGGGTTTATGGCCCCAGGAGCTGACAATTTTGGAAATTGACAAAGAAGGTAGGCCATTGCCTATTCAATTATGGACCGCTGTTTGGGACAACAGGTTTTCCAATTCAAACTTTTTGCATTTTGAAGAGTTTTTTGTGAAACCCTTGTATAGATTTTTCAACCATCCTTGTGATTTTTCCTTATCCGAAGAAGTGAAAAGATTTCTTAGGCCTAGAGAGTACAATGGACCAATCAACCATAATTGGGGAGATTGGTACTATTTAGAAAATGCCACAATGATCAAGGTTTATGGTTTTGAGGATGCACCTTTCATTTTGCCTAGAACTGTCCCAGATAGGATTGCTTACCTAGAAATTGTTAGGAAAGTGGATTATTCCAGTGTTATGAACTTGAGTTCATATGGGAAACAAGCTTTTATGCCCAACACTTTGTGTTTTAGTGATTTCACTGTATTGGCCAAATAAGGTTATGATTTGATTTTTGATAAATTGTTGCATTATAACATGAGAAGGGCACCAGTTAGAAAGAAATTTGAACCTAAGGGGTATATTCACTCTACCAAACAAAAGATAAATTTTGGAGGATACCATCATGTGCCCTACAAATCCAATGATATAATCAAAAACCTGGTGGTAGAGGAGGTAGATATTGTGATTGAAAAACATAATCAAGAGCCGATGGATGCTGAATTGTTATATTCCATTAAAGGGATATCGGAAATAGGTGTGACACAAAGTTCATCTGAGAAAGTTTCAAGAATGAGGACACAAGACTATACATATGTTTCCAGGGATAGTGATGTTGATGAAACCATGGATGTAGCTACGAGACATGAAGACTATAGGTCTTTCATTTCAGATGATGAATTTATAAAAACTTCGGAGTTTAAAACATTCTTATATAAGCAAAAGGGAAAAGAGGTAAGAGGGCAGGTTGAAAATATTACACCAGGAAATGAGGATCAATTGTTGAAAAGCCTAAAATATGAAGTGGATGGGGAGATGATTAGCATGACCCCTAAAAAGGGAAGGGAGGGAGCTGCTAGGAAGGGCTGGTGTCATGATTTTTCCAGGTTTGGATATGAAATCTACTTTAGTTTTTGATAGTTTCTTGAAAGATAGGAGTGCCACCCACAAGCTAAGTGTAGAAAAGGTGACAGAGGTATATACAAGATCAAAATACAACACTGATGATGAGGCATTGATGATTTGGGGCTTATATCCTCCTCACAAAAGATCAATTATTATTGATACTGAAAAGGTGTTTGGACATGTCATGACTCTTAAAGCTGGGGAAGTTGGACCTATGGCAACTATTGATATCGGAATAAACATAGCCAATTTAAACAAAGCTCAAATCCAAGCATTGGTAAGGGAAAGAGAAATGTTTAAAACTGGAAATGAAAGAATGTTGAGAGAAACTAAACACTTAAAATACTTGGTAGGTACTGTAGCAGAGCCAACAAGGATGCTCACCCAAGGTGAGAGTTCATAGAAAAGGGATCATTGGGAAGGATCGACTGCATATTCTCAAGGTAAATCAGATGCACTTGCTGCAATAATCAAAAGAAGATAGGTTGTCCTTATCACTTGGTTAAATAGGCTTTGGGGAAAGCATTCACAATTTGTGGATGCCATAAAGGAACACAAAAGGGTGGACAATAGAATTCAGGAGAAAATTGAGGAATTGGAGCAAAAGGACACTCCTAAAAATGAAGAGATTGAGAATGCCAACTGTATCATAGAAAGACATAGGGATTTCTATGAAGAGTTTCAAGGAGATATGCAGGGATTGATAGAGGCTGTTGAGAATAGGTTGACCAAGTTATATGATGATGAAGGAAAAATGAAAGAAGCAACTAAATGGATAAATGAATGCGAAGCAATACTCCAAGAGATGTTGAAAGCGGCCACTATGGAGGAAGTAACAACGGACGAGGCATGTGAACAAAATGAGAGAATGATAATGATGGAGATTGTGATTCGTGATGCAATTGGGGATGTTGATACTCACGAGCACCAAGACTATATAGAACATATGTCTATAGTCCATTTATGGCTAAATAAGAATTAGTTAGATAGAGAATTTGTTAGAAATTTTATGTTTTAGACTTTTGAAAAAGGTGTGACCTTTCACAAATTTATGTATAAATATCCGTTGTTGGATAGTTAAATAGAGGTAGAAGTAGATACAGATTTTTAGAAATAAGAAAATCGTTGCAAGTATTTTTTGGATAATATTCAAAGAGACCATGATGCGTCTATAAATTTTGAAGGATCAATTGAATGGAATTTAACGTTGTGGCACTATTCTAGTATCAATTATTTGTTGAAATTAATTGAAATTTTATCAAGTTGTCTCCAAGATTGATGTTTCTTTGTTATTTAATTTGACATATCAAGTATATTCTCAGTTTATCAGTACACATTTGTTGTATTTGTGTGGTGTGATTGGTTGGTTCTTTCAAGCAAAGATTAATTCCTTCAAGTCATTCACAGTAATCTAGAAATTATCATTTGGATCATTAAGAAGAGTTTAATAATTACATTACTACATGTTTATACAAGTTATAGACTAAATACCATATGCCAAATAATTAGAATCCTTTCCAGGTAGAAACCATTCATTTAAAGCTATCATTTGACTCTATTTTACCCAAAAAGGCACTGGTCTCCCCTATTTCAATTACCTTAGTTTTAGTCATCTCATTTGAAATCTCTTTTAAAATATTAATTCACACCTTGATATTACATATACAATTTATACCAAATTAGGATCATATCTTTCCATTATTAAGTTGCCATTTGTGGATAGATAGATTAAGTACGAAGCATAAGTTCACAATCTGTTACTCATATAGGTGTACCCACCTAGGTCTAGCAGAGCCTTAAGAGTAGAGGGCCCAGCCATACCGGTTGGCCTTGTTAGTTGCCCAGCAACGTAGTGAGAGTCTGGAAGCCTCTCATGGTTCATTAAAACTGACATTTTTGAGACCCAACAAATTGGCGACTCTGGTGGGGAGAAACTAGAGAGTTGTTTGGTAGTAGACAACCTTTCCATATAAGGTCACTAGAGAGAACCATAATTAGAATTTAAAAATTGACTCCACTAGGTAAGATAACACAAAATCTTTTCTCACTTTTAGAAAAAGTGGGTGGCAACTCTGAATGAATAAGAACATTGAAACTGATACAATAAGGTACAAGTCAGAAAGAAACCAACATAGAGTTCAGACCATCACAGTCTCTCACAACATGCAAGGAAGGAGATCTTTGTACAAAGAGGGGGATGGTCCTGAAAATAAAGGAAAGTCAAATCATAAAATTAATCAGAGCAAGAAAGTATTTGACGAATTGGACATAGCAACAAAAAACAAAGCATCAATGTTGTTATTGGAAACACACAATTCATATGAAACACTTGCAAACCAAGAAATCCCATCTAAAGAACCCTATACTCCTAAAGGAAGGAAAAATCCCTCTGATCCAGAAGACATTGGGAAAGCTAATGAGCACATGGTGGAATTTGAAGCTAGAAAAAGAAGAGAATATTAAAAAGAACAAGCGGCAATACGCTATGAGGGAGGACATGAGTATGAGACATTCAAAGAAAACCATGAATTTAAGGCACAAGATGAAGAAGATACACAGTGGGAACAAATGAAGCAAAATGCAGAAAGACTAAGGATACAGTATGAACAAAAACTTCAAGCAATGGGGGAATTAAGAAAGATGAAGTTACATAAGGCTCAAAACAAAACATCAGTAACTGAATCACCCAAATACACACCCCCCATAAAAGCAATAGTATGACACCACCAAGTTCCCCTCAGGCCAACCAAAATCAACCTATAAACCAATATAGAAATACTAATGCTCCACCACAACACTGAAATACTCAACAACCCCATCATCAATAGTATATACCCCCACAAGGCCCACAAGGCCCACAATATATGGCAAACAACAACCCACCCTACCAACCTCAACATTTTCAAAATCCCCCCCACAATACACAACTATGATTAGATAGTTTGATCTGGCCGGGTTTCAAATCTATCCCTACCCCCTAGATAATAATTGGAGGAACTTAGTCCCTAAATTTATAGGAAGTAATGCAGTCACTACTGAAGAACATCTGAGAAATTTTAAAGTAGTCATTCAGGACTTAGACATGCAGTATGAGGATGTACAAATGAGATTATTCATGATGTCATTAATTGAAGATGCTAGAGACTGGTTTAACAGTCTACCAAAAACATCCATCTATTCCATTCAAGTGTTTCATGACCAATTCCTCCAACAATATGGAAATCAGTGTGCATCAGAATTTGCATTACATGAGCTAGTGACAATTCAAAAACATCAGAATGAGTCAGCCTTTGATTTCAACCAAAGTTTTATTAAATTACACAATAAAATACCTCAGGAATCCAATCTAGCTGACCCTACTGCCTTAAGTATTTATTTGAAGGCCTTTGACCCCAAGACATGATATGAATTGAGAAATAGGGGGCCTAGAAATCTGGCTGAGGCCCAAAAGATAGCCTTGACTATTGAGAATAACAGAAAAGCTGCAGGGATGTTTTCTAAAAGGGAGAACCCTAGGGTTCCCCAATATGTTCCCCCAAATAGATAGGAGAACACATATAGAAATGAAAGATCCAGGATGTAGGACATGCCTTACAATACCAACTGGAAAGATGGGAAACCAGTAGATGAGAGACCATGAAATAAAGAAACACTTGATCCATTGAAAAGAAAAGGGGAATACATGGTAGATAGAAGTCCCTAGTGTTCAGTCTATTATGCACCACATTCCCCTTAACATTGTGTAACAACTCAGTCAATACCAGAGGAAGATATACAAGAAAATGATGCTAGTGAAGACCAAAATTTCTATCTAATATCTCACACACTTAACCCTTTGGAGCAGGAATATGCATCTTCAGAAGAGGAAGGATACAAATACAATGTGGACCACCAAAAATACAATGTCCACATGGAAGAGCAACATGTTTTCTCTGACCATGAGGAAAGTGAAGGTGATCAAAACCCCCATGTTGTATCAAACCAGACTAACAAATGTAATAAAAGAAGACCTAGTGAAGAGGAGATTAAAAGACTGACAATTGTAGCAGTAGAGGATGCCAGAAGCAAATATCGTTTGAGAAACAGAACAGTAAATAGAGATGAAGGTGTCCCAAGGGGGATATTCATAAAAAATAAAAAGGCATCGGATGAGACATCAAAAGGAACTGATGATAAACAATCAAATAGTAGAGAACAAAAGGGATCCCCTAAGGAGGAAAGCAAGAAACCTCCCATTGAGAAACAAAAGCTAGATCAAACCTCAAAGCTAGAGAAAGAGGAAAACAAAGGGGAAAGCACTGAACCAAAAAGGGCTATCAAAGCCGAAGGTACAACTTTTGATTTTATACAAGCTCTATCTCAATTGAAAATGTTTGTGCCCTTAATTGAAATGATGAAAATCAAAGAATATAGAGAAAGTACCATACAACTAATTTCTAATGGAAATCAAGGCTCGGGGAACAAGGAGGTCTTAGAGATAAATAATAAAAAGGAGGTAAAAATCCTAGAGGCCTGCCAAATGAATGCACCACAAATTGACCCATTTTTTACCACTCTCCTCATAAGTGGAAAACTAGTAAGAAATTGCATGATAGACTCAGGTGCTTCTATGAATATCGTGCCAGTAGGGGTGATGAAGCAACTTGGTTTATGGATAGATGTGGAGGGAGGTAAATGTTACGCTATGGATAGCAGGCCTGTCTCGGTTGTGGGAGTCATAAAAAATGTGGAAGTCAGGCTAGCAACTTACCCACAAGCCTCCTACATTATTGACATAACTTTGATTGACACGCCACCTCATTTTGGGATGCTTCTATCAAGACAATGGACTACTACAGTAGGAGGCAATGTACAATTTGACTTGTCATATGCCACCATACCAGTAAATGGGGAAGAGGTAAAATTGTATAGAGAGTCTAGAGTGAATCAAATTGTTGAATATGCTCCTCAAGAGCCACTTAATTTTTTCTGTGATGTTGATCTGGGATGCTTTAAGGTGGAACTATCTCATCCCGAGTTAGAAAGCAAAGACCCAATTGATCTAAATATCTCTGAAAATCAACAAGGAATATGGAAAATGTATTTTGATGGAGCGTGTAGCTAGAAGGGTAATGGAGCAGGTATAGTTTTTATATCTCCTAATGGTTTAACTTATAAATCTTCATTTTTGTTAGCATTTGAATGTACAAACAATGTAGCAGAATATGAAGCTTTGTTGACTGGTCTAAATTTAGCTATTAAATACAAGATCAAAATCTTGACAGTTTTAGGAGATTCGGAACTAGTTGTATCCTAGATCATATCAAAATATGTGGCAAAAAGTAAAAGACTGAAACAATACAGAAATGCAGTATAGGATACAATTGAACTATTTGATGCTTTTTCCATTGATTGGGTAGACAGATCAAAGAATATAATGGCAGATTTTTTGGCAAATGTAGCATTGAAACAAAATGATATTACATTAGTAGGAGTTTCCCAAGTAGAATTCAAAGCAAGACTTGCAGTACCTAACAACATATATAGTTGGCAGGTTTTCAATGATGACACTGACCTTCTGAAATTTCTTTAGTGTATGGACCAATATGAGGCTCAAGAAATTGATTTCAACGTCGTTGTAGAAGAAGTAAATGGAGAAGAGACAATGTTTGGAAAGAAAGTCCTACAACTCAAAACTAATAAACTTCCCAAAGGGTTGGTAGCTTTGGAAAGAGTATATGATGGAAGTGATCGATCTCTTATAAAACAAACCCTAGTCAGAGGAGAAGATATTGAAGAAATAAACTTGGGAACCAAATTATCACCAAGGAAGGTATACATTGGAAAAATGATAAGCCCTACTATCCGAAGAATGCTGATTTCTTTGTTAAGGAAATATAAACATGTGTTCGCTTGGTCTTATGAAGACCTCAAGGCATATAGGGAGGATTTATTTCAGCATGAGATTCCATTAAAAGAAGATGCAAAACATTTCAGACAAAAACAAAGGCCCATTAAGCCCACTCTGGAACCAAAAATGAAGGAAGAATTGACCAAGCTCAGAGATGGAGGTATTATCAAACCTGTGAGGCACTCGACCTAGGTATCAAACCTTGTTCTTGTTAGAAATAAAAATGGAGAGATAAGACTGTGTGTAGATTTCAGGAATTTAAATGTAGCATCTCTTAAAGATAATTACCCACTGCCCAACATGGAAGCCATTTTGCATAAGGTAACTGGATGTGAATTGCTGTCAATGATGGATAGTTTTTTTGGTTATAACCAGGTTAAGGTTAAGGAATGTGAGCAACATAAGACAACTTTCACAATCCCATGGAGAACATACGTATATGTGAGAATTCCTTTCGGTCTCACCAATGTAGGAGCAACATTCCAAAGGGCTATGGACTTAGCATTTGCTGATTTGATCAATGCTATAATAATGGTGTATCAGGATGACCTCAGGGCTTACTCAAAAAGGGCTGAAGATCATATAGGACACCTTGAAAAAATATTCACTAAAGCTTTAGAATATCGCATCAGTTTGAACCCTAAGAAGTGTCATTTTTTTGTTATAGAGGGGAAGCTCCTAGGTCACATTGTATCAAAAGAGGGAGTTAGGATAGATCCTGAGAGAGTTGAGGCTATACATAAAGTTCCTATCCCTAAAAATGTGAAAGCCATCCAGTCCTTCTTTGGGCAGATTAACTTTGTTAGGAGGTTTGTATCTAACTTTTCTTAGATTGTCAAACCTATATCAAAAATGTTAAAAAAGGGACAAAAGATTGAATGGACCTCAGAAGCATTGGAAGCCTTTGTATCCATTAAAAAGGCCATTAAAGAAGCCCCTATCCTCAAGTCTCTTGATTTCAAGAAACCTTTTCAGATATTTTCATTTGCCTCCCTACACACAATAGGTGCTATTATGTTACAGAAAAATGATGATGGTCATGAGCAACCTGTATCTTTCTTTAGAAAATATCTACAGGGGTCAGAATTGAAGTATGACATAATGGAGAAACAAGCCTTTGCATTATTAAAGGCTACGAAAGCTTTCAGGCCATATCTTGTTGGAGCCAAAGTAATTGCATATGTCCCTCACAGGGTAGTCAAAGACATCTTGACACAATCAAAACTAATAGGGAAAAGGTGCAAATGGATCAACAAAATTCAGGAATTTGATATGGAAATACATATTACCAGATTGGTGAGAGGCTAAGGATTGGCCAAATTGATGGAAGAAAAAAACATTGAGGCAAACCAAGTCTGCAATATACAAGGGGAAGAAAATGCAATTGCAAGTATTGAACATACACCCTAGTATATAGACATCATGTATTACCTTAGAAACACCAGATGCCCAGAAGGACTCAGTGCTAACCAGAAAAGAACTTTAAAACTTCAAGCTTCGAAATATGTATTTATAGAAGGAGATCTATTCTAGAAAAACAGAGATGGAATGCTACTGCTATGTTTGGATGAATCACAAGCTGATCATGTTCTGAAAGAAATGCATGAAGGGGTCTATGGAGGACATTATTCAGCAAAAAAAACCACACATAAAATCCTTAGGGTAGGTTACTACTGGCCAAAAGTCTTCAATGATTCATTTTCATATGTTAGGAAGTGTGAGGCATGCAAAAAATTCTCAGGAAGAATGAAGTATGAGGGAGCTCTACGACTCAGACCTATGTAGATTGAAGCCCCTTTTCACCAATGGGGGATTGATTTCATTGGAGAAATACAAGAGAGGTCAAGTGGAGGACATAGGTGGATACTAGTAGCTACTGATTATTTCACCAAATGGGTAGAGGCAATCCCAACCAAGCAGGCAACAAGCAAAGTTGTGATCAATTTTATAATGGGTAAAATTATTACTAGGTTTGGTACACCATTAAGAGTAATTACAGATAATGGCATGTGCTTCAGGTCTGATGAGTTCAAAGAGTTTTGCAAGACATATCGTATCATTGTTTCTTACTCTGCACATATCATCCACAAGCTAATGGTCAGGAAGAATCTAGGAACAAAAGTCTTCTAAAAATTATAAAAAGGATGCTAGGTAACAACAAAAAAGCTTGGGATTCAAAGTTAAGATTGGTTGTATGGGTAGATAGAATTACCATCAAAAGGGAAATTGGGAAATCCCCATATGAATTAGTTTATGGAATACAAGCTAGAATGCCTCTACAAAATTTACATCCAGTATACAAATTTATCCTTCAAGAGGATATAGATATTCCTGAACCAATGGAGGAGAGAATGGAAAAACTTGCAGAACTTGATGAAATAAGGAGGGTAGCTCAAAACTAGAACATAAAACTGCAAGCACAAATGATGTATTTGTTCGAAAAAAAAGCAAAAAGCAAAAAATTTGTGAGAGATGATCTGGTGTTGATGTGGAAAGCCAAATGCCAAGAGAAGGGAAAACATAGAAAATTTGAAGCACTGTGGCTAGGGCCTTTTGTTATTATTGGAAAGCAAGGAGAGGATTCATACTATTTACAAAATATGAATGGGGAAGAACAGGAGTTTCCTGTACATGGGAAATTTCAAAAGAACTTTTTCTCATGAAAATCACGGAGAATCAGAGGTTGCCAGTGCATGGAAAACTATAAAAAAAAAAAATTCTCGTAAAAACTTTCCATGCATATTAGTATAGGAAATAAAGGATACGAGAGACTGCTAGTACATGGACAATGTTGTGAATCCTTGTTTGTTTTTTTCCATGTATAGTAGTTTAGGATCATCTTTCCTCCCCACTGGCTCTTATCCATAACGTTTGGTCTACTCACCCAGAAATCTGGATCCTTGTAATGAACTCACAATCATTCATCCCTAGACGGAGCGACTATTGGAACTGTGAAATTTTGGCCATTTCAGTCACATTTCATGATTATTACCATCCCACAAAAATACAAGCAGTAAGATCCCCACATAGCATCCTTTACAAAATATGGCTTAAATTTTATCATAAAACCCCATAAAATTCATTTGGCATTAAAACATGGATATATGGAAATATCGGCATAAGTGGATACAGGTCTCATCGATGATAATGTACATATCTTCAAAGTATCGGCAAGACATCAGACAGGCCATATTGATAAAATTGTACACAAGGAGAATTTGGGTCTATGATATTTATCGATAAAACAATAGAAATTGATATAATGGTGAAAGATCATAACGAGCTAAGTTGCCTTGGGCCAAGTCACGAAAAGAGAAATCTATTAGGCAGAATTTGGTCATTAGAGAGAGATTTCAAAATACTACCTAAAGCACTATTGGTATTGCCAATAGAGCGAAGGAGGGACCACTCGGCAAGACAAATGATGTGGGAAAGGTTTCGAAGGTCTTACCGATCCCTCGGGTCACGTCGACGAAGACCGAAGTTTATCAAGATAAGAACTATCAGGGAGACGATGCGCATTGTCTCACCGAAGAGAAAGTGTATCGAAGAGAAAAATCATCATGGGGAGATCTAAGAGACATCACAACGAAGATTATTTGTTCGGCGAAACAAATTGTCTAGTCTCAGCGACATAGGTAAAATAAAGCAAATATCTCGGTGAGACCAAGTATTTTTGGAATGAGATAAGAATTGTTGGCCCGATTCATTGAGTCTGAGTGATAATTGTTTCATTAAAAGTAGTGTGATATAAAGAGTGAAAAGGGAAAAAAATATCGGGGAGACTGTTAAGGTCGGGGAAACTGCAAGATGCCTTGGCCGAGGGATGAATGTTGAGCAGGAGGATCGGCCAAAGGTTTGAAATATCTCGGTGATATAAACCCTGATGTGACAGTGAGAATTTTGAAAAAAACCTGCAGCATTCATATCTCAGTAAAGATAATTAATGGCACCACGAAGCATATGATATTTTGCATATCAGAGTATGATCATTCAAAATCATTGCCTCGTAGTATTCAAAGCGAAAAGAAAGCAAGGGAACCAACAAAGCAATTAAGGCATCTACCCAATTTAAGTTTGTAGAAAGTTACAGTAAGTTTTCTTCAAAGCTCATAAAAATCTGAACTATGGAAGGCGTTGTTTCAAGAAAATCAATGGGAAAAAGACCCGGGGAAGGTAACCAATAAAAGGGAAAGAAGTAAAAGACTGAATCACCGATGAAAGTTACTGAAAGGAAACTTAATCAAGATCTCATAGATCAATTGACTGGTTTCAGACCTACAGCTAGGCATTCTGCACAACTCAAGGCTAATATTAACAAATTGGACGATAGGTGAAAATTTATAGGAGATTTTTGGACTTCAATTAGGGGCTATGAATTATTCATGTTCCACTATCACAGGAGAACTCGCTTTGAGCTGGTATGCAATCCATGGAGGATTAATTTATGGAAATTGGTGTTCCCTAACATTTTTGTTGATGTGGAACTGATAAAAATGCTAGCTAGACATTATGACCCGAAAGGCAGAGCTATATGTGATTTGTCAGGAAACCCATTGATACATATAACTGAGAACGCAATTGCTGAGGTCTTCAGGATGCAAGGAATATGCAATGAGAAAATAGTGAGCGAAGAGCTTGACAATGAGTTCAGGAGGATGGACACAATCTATAAAGGATGGAGGTTTCCTTTGCACAGAATTAGGTGTCACAGAAAGCCTATCCCAATGGAAGACAATGAAGGGCCACCCTATCATGTCGATCTTTGCGAACCTTACCTCAAATACACTTATTACTCAATGGGATAGGTGTTGGGAATGGAGGTACTTGAGCATATGGCGGTTATACACATGGTGATTTCCATAGACATTCAATATCATAATTCAAGATCATTTGACTATGCTGCACACAGCTTTAAGGATCTGGATATGGGTTTGATGGTGATAAAAGTTGGCACCTCATTTCTCCATCTCAGGAATTATTCACTACTACTGTATTTAGTATTGTACTTCTAACAAGAGTTGGGTTTATGGCCCCAGGAGCTGAGAATTTCATAAATTGACAAAGAAGGTAGGCCATTTCCTATTCAATTATGGACCGTTGTTTGGGACAACAGGTTTGCCAATTCAAACTTTTTGCATTTTGAAGAGTTTTTTGTGAAACCCTTGTATAGATTTTTCAACCATCCTTGTGATTTTTCCTTATCCGAAGAAGTGAAAAGGTTTCATAGGCCTAGAGATTACAATTGACCAATCAACCATAATTGGGGAGATTGGTACTATTTAGAAAATTCCACAATGATCAGGGTTTATGGTTTTGAAGATGCACCTTTCATTTTTCCTAGAACTGTCCCGGATAGGATTGCTTACCTAGAAATTGTTAGGCAAATGGATTATTCCAGTGTTATGAACTTGAGTTCATATGGGAAACAAGATTTTATGCCCAGCACTTTGTGTTTTAGTGATTTCACTATATTGGCCAAAGAAGGTTATGATTTGATTTTGGATAAATTATTGTACTATAACATGAGAAGGGCACCAGTTAGAAAGAACTTTGATCTTGAGGGGTATATTCACTCTTCCAAACAAAAGATAAATTTTGGAGGATACCATCATGTGCCCTACAAATCCAATGATATAATCAGAAACCTAGAGGCAGAGGAGGCAAAGATTGTGATTGAAAAACATAATCAAGAGTTGATGGATGTTGAATTGTTATCTTCCATTAAAGGGATATCACAAATAGGTGTGACACAAATTTCATCTGAGAAAGTTTCGAGAATGAGGACTCAGGACTATACGTATGTTTCCAGGAATAGTGATGTTGATGAAACCATGGATGTAGATATGAGAGATGAAGACTATAGGTCTTTCATTTCAAATGATGAATTTACAAAAACTTTGGAGATTAAAACATTCTTATATAAGAAAAAGGGAAAAGAGGTAAGAGGGCAAGTTGAAAATATTACACCATGAAATGAGGATCAACTGTTGAAAAGCCCAAAAGATGAAGTGTATGGGGAGATGATTAGCATGACCCCTGAAAAGGGAAGGGAGCTGCTAGAAAGGGCTGGTGTCATGATTTTTCTAGGATTGGATATGAATTCTGCTTTAGTTTTTGATAGTTTCTTGAAAGATAGGAGTGCCACCCACAAGCTAAGTGTAGAAAAGGTGACGGAGGTATATACAAGATCAAAATACAACACTGATGATGAGACATTGATGATTTGGGCCCTATATCCTCCTCTCAAAAGATCAATTATTATTGATACTGAAAAGGCATTTGGACATGTCATGACTCTGAAAGCTAGGGAAGTTGAGCCTATGGCAAGTGTTGATATCAGAATAAACATAGCCAAGTTGAACAAAGCTCAAATCCAAGCATTGATTAGGGAAAGAGAAATGTATAAAACTAGAAATGAAAGAATGTTAAGAAAAAATGAACGCTTAAAAGACTTGGTAGGTACTGTAGCAGAGCCAAAAAGGATGCTCACCCAAGGTGAGAGTTCATAGAAAAGGGATCATTAGGAAGGATCGACTGCATATTCTCAAGGTAAATCAGATGCACTCGCTACAATAATCAAAAGAAGACAGGTTGTTCTTATCACTTGGTTAAACAGGCTTTGGGGAAAGCATTCACAATTTGTGGATGCCATAAAGGAACACAGAAGGCTGGATAATAGAATTTAGGAGAAAATCGAGGAATTGGAGCAGAAGGACACTCCTAACAATGAAGAGATTGAGAATGCCAACTGTATCATAGACAGACACAAGGATTTCTATGAAGAGTTGCAAGGAGATATGCAGGGATTGATAGAGGTTGCCAAGAATAGGTTGACCAAGTTATATGATGATGAAGGAAAAATGAAAGAAGCAACTAAATGGAAAAATGAATGTGAAGCAGTACTCCAAGAGATGTTGAAAGCGGCCACTATGGAGGAAGTAACATCGGATGAGGCATGTGAACAAAATGAGAGAATGATAATGATGGAGATTGTGATCCATGATACAATTGGGGATGCTAATACTCACGAGCGCCAAGACTATATGGAACATATGTCTGCAATCCATTTATGGCTTACTCAGAATTAGTTAGATAGAGAATTTGTTAGAACTTTTATGTTTTAGACTTTTGAAAAAGTTGCGACCTCTCACAAACTGATGTATAAATATTCGTTGTTGGATAGTTAAATAGAGGTAGAAGTAGATACAGATTTTTAAAAATAGGAAAATTGCTGCAAGTATTTTTTGGATAATATTCAAAGAGACCATGGTGCATGTATAAATTTTGAAGGATCAAATGAATGGAATTTAACGTTGTGGTGTTATTCTGGTATCAATTATTTGTTGAAATTAACTGAAATGTTATCAAGTTGTCTCCAAGATTGATGTTTCTTTGTTATTTAAATTGACATATCAAGTATATTCTTAGTTTATCAGCACACATTTTCTATATTTGTGTGGTGTGATTGGTTGGTTCTTTCAAGCATAGATTAATTCCTTCAATTCATTCATAGTAATCTAGAAATTATCATTTGGATCACTAAGAAGAGTTTGATAATTAAATTCCTGCATGTTTATACAAGTTATAGACTGAATACCATATGCCAAATAATTAGAATCCCTACCAGGTAGAAACCATTCATTTAAAGCTATCATTTGACTCCGTTTTACCCAACAAGGCATTGGTCTCCCCTATTTAGATTACATTAGTTTTAGTCATGTCATTTGACATCTCTTTTAAAATATTAATTCACACCTTGATATTGCATATACAATTTATACCAAATTAGGATCACATCTTTCCATTATTAAGTTTCCATTTGTGGATAGATAGATTAAGTAGGAAGCATAAGTTCACAATCTATTACTCATATAGGTGTACCTGCCTAGGTCTAGCAGAGCCTTAAGAGTAGAGGGGCCAGCCATACCGGTTGACCTTGTCAGTTAACCAACAATATAGTGAGATTCTGGCAGCCTCTCATGGTTCATTGAAACCAGCGTTTTTGAGACCCAAGAGGCCCTCCACCCATTTTTTACTGCACTGCATCTACTGCTGAAGTATGTAACTAGTAAAAATTATAAATATTACATGTGAATGGCATTGTTATATGAATACAATTCTAAAATTTGATTTTGTATGTTGAATAGGTTACTATTGGAGGTTTCACATAAGCACCTCCCAATTCCAATGGAGTACAAACCTTCACTCAGGTAATAGAATAAATATTTTAACTAGTGAATTGTACATATTTCAAGCTCAAAGAATTACTTCACATTGCATAACTAATAACTAGATGTTGATAGATGAAAAAAATTCAATTACATTATAGTATTTTAGAAAGCCAACATAGGTAGTGATGCAATTACTTCACATAACATAACTAATAACTAGGAGAAGCTGCTAATTGAATTTTCTTGTCATGGAATTCCATGAGACCACATTTTATTGAAGAATTTTTTCAAACAATTCACTACCTTTTCTATGCTACAGATGCTTGGAAAAAATATATGAAATCATAATAGTAAGCAATAACATAGAAAAGGCAATGATTTTGAAAAAATGCCTCAAAGAAATGTGTTATCATGGTGATGTCCGTAATGAGAGCTGATTTCTTTGAGGCATTTTTCAAACATTTCACCACCTTGTCTATGCTGCCACATTTTCCATACATGTCTACCAAAGCATTTTATCAAAATTTTCACTTCCTTGCTACTATGGCTAAAATCCTTAAAAAGGTGATTTCCAACAAAATATGGATGCTTCGGAAAAATCTATCAAAGCATAATAGTAAGTAATAACATAGACAAGGTAGTGAGTATTTTGAAAAAAATCCTCAAAGAAATGTGGTCTCATGGTGATGGAATTCCATTCGATCACCATGAGACCACATTTCTTTGAGGCATTTTTTCAAACAACTCACTACCTTAAGAATAGAAACCAAGCCTTTAGCCAAAATTCCCCTCCAAATATTTTTCAAGGTCCTCACCCTCATCTTCAATTTACCAATCAATGGAAGCATCCACCTCTTATTCCACTTTCATATCCCTCATCCTTAAAATTCATATCACCCAACTAATACCAAGAAATGTCATCCCATGTCTCTCACAATAACTTTCTCCAAGGAGTATTTTCAAAGGGAGTTGTTTCCCCATTCAAAAACAAAGTGGTGCAATCTTCCCATATCATGCATCCACCTTCATCACCCCCACATCATTATAAACTCTAATACCATAAATCTTAAATGAATCCTCTATATGAAATCCATCTATCCAAGTTAGAGAGTCTATAAAACCTTCTTCCATCATGAAACCCTGCATATGAAATGAACTATGTCAATCTCCTAATACAAAGCATGCTAACATAGATTCCCCTCCAAATAAAAATCAAGGAAACCCTTCTCCTCCATCATATCATCCCCTTCCATCTCATGATCCCATTTCTAATCAAGAACAAAATATCCCTTCCATCTCATCTAATGATATCTTTCCATCTCAAGAGCAAGATATCCCTTCACCCCCCCTCTCAGAATCCCCTCTCCCCCACTTCATCTAATGACATACTTTCATGTCCAGATCAAAGTACCTCTTCCACTCCATTGTATGGCCACTCTTGAAATGTGGTCTCAAAGTACACCTTCCACCCCATCTAATGATCCTCTTCCCCTCATGATCAAAACACCCATCCCTCTTCATCTCATGATCCCCTTCCATCTCATAACCAAGACCACACTATACCATCCACCCCATCCCAACATAATAGCATAGAGAAGGCAATGAAATGTTTGAAAAAAATGCCTCAAAGAAATGCGATCTCATGGTGATGGAATTCCATGACAAAAAAATTGTCATGGAATTCCATCACGATGAGACCACATTTTTTTTAATAGATCACTGCCTTCTGTATTCTACCACATTTTTCGTACATGTCTACCAAAGTGTTTTATGAAACAGTTCACTCAATCACTACTATGGATTAAAGCCTAAAATAGGTGCTTTTGAACAAGCTATGGATAGGAAAAATAGTAATCATAATAGTAAGAAATACATAGTTCAATAAGTGCTAATTTGTTTGTTGATTATCTCATACATTATAAGCCATGACCTAGATCACTATTCTACTTTTCCTGATTGAATAATTTGTTTTATTTTTATTTTTAGATGATGGAAGTGAAATCACCTACAGATTTGGATACGGTAATGGAGCAAGGTGTATCTTGTGCAATAGAAAACTCTATTCCTTTCACGAGGTTATTAGGAAAATTAGTAAATTTCAAATTACATTTGTTATTATAGCTTGTAGTTAGTGAAAAAAAAAATGATTATTGATTTGTAGTTTAATTTCAATTTGGATGGTTTCTATAGGACTTGGGAATGCCACAACATGAGCATGAAAATATTTTGCAAGAGGATAAAGATCTTCTAGTGGTGGTAAGTGATTATTTTGTTAAATATACATTTTTTTATAATGTAATTTCTATATATTAATGTATTTACTTGTTATTGTAATAGCTAAAGCTTGATGAGGAAATAAACCTAAGGAGGAACAACCCTCAAGTTTAGGGTAAATGAGTTTCATATGCATCTACATTCACCCGACCACCAAAGGCCACCTGTTTTTTCATTCACCTAGAGGGAAATTAATTTTGAGTGGGGTCCTTTGTTGTGTGCCTATATGGAATATTTGGACATATTTTTTATTGCATATACTTGACATTTTATTCCTATATGGAACTCTTGTAAGCCTATATGGCTATTTTGTATATATTTTATACTTATATTTGTTGAGAAGAGAAGTTGTTGAGATGATTTAGCATTGTTTTCATTGATGCCAAAATCTTGGATCCAAAAGGTTGTGCTCCGAATGATGTACGAACTTGATCTATCTTATCATATGTTATGATGTTTCATTGTGTGTAGATTATCCTTGATCCAAATATGAAAGTATTCCTTTTTGGGACATCTATTGAATTCAGTTGATGCAATATAATGAAGACTAATCCTTTGATAATGGTTTATCTACTTAAAGCTTACTCTAGGTAACCTTGCTCTCTGAAACTTCGTGTAGCATGTTATAAGTTTTTTGTATGTCAAGTTGGGTTTCTCCGGTTGATACTGAAATTGATGATAATCAAGATTTGGTCTTGGTTTTGGAATTCTCATCGTCTCTAGAATAAATTTCATGTAATTCAAATGTGCTATCTTTTGGTGATTATAATATCTTATGTATGACCTATTTTTGGTCCCTTGGTAACGTGGTAAGAAGATATTTATGTGCCACCTATATTTTGGGTCTGGTGTTAGCATGCAAGGTCTTATTGAATATTTCAAGCTTGTTGTTCATGCCAACATGCTTTATGGTGATCTAAATTCAAATGGTGTTTGGTTGACTTAGAATACTATGAAGATATTATGTGGCCAACTTAATTTTGTTCTATGAGTATACATACATATATATATAATCTTTTTGATTGAATACATAGAATAATAAGAAGTTTGATTTGTGCGAATAGTGATAAGGGTGTGAAGGATTGAGCAACAAGAAAAAAAGAAGGAAGTAAATGCAGAAGAAATTTGTATTATAGTGATTATGTGAGGAAGGTGTGCAGAAGATTCTTGATTGGATCTCTACATATAGAGGTTGTGCTCTTAACAAGAACTGAATTCACGCATATGTAGTTGCAACTTCATTAGTTCACTTTTTTCAGTGAGAGTATTTGTAGCTAGTTGTTTTGTATTAGGCAGTGAGCCTATTGACAGTGAGCCACCTTGTAGTGAGCAACCAAGCAGTGAGACCACCTATAGTGAGCCACCCTACAGTGAGCAACTTGGAAGTGATCCTTTGTAAATATCACCTTAACTGGTTTCACCTTAATCGATGCTTTCTAATTGAGAATTGGCATTCTCTGTGGTTTTTCCCTTCTTGGGTTTTCATGTAAATTCTGGTGTTCATTGTGCTTGGTGTTGTTATGTGCATTCATGTTCTTATATTCTTGATATAAGTCTTCTCCCAATTAAATAAAGAAAAAAAAATTATTTTAAGATAAATGATTCACCCCCCTCTCATTCATCTTGATTGTTCAACAATATCGACATATATTGATGTATTCCTACATGGCTATTTGGTTAATACAAATATTTTTAGTGATGGTGTCCATATTTATTATAAATGAACACTTTAATAGATATGAGTTATGTGTATTCAAGTGTATAATATACAAATTACATGTATACCTTGTGGCTTAGATGTATTTCAATATATACTTTGTGACTTACTTATTTTCATGCATATATCTTGTATTCATGTGTATGCTTCATGGATTACATGTATTTGAGTACTTTTGCTTCACTTATTCACATGTATACTTCAAGTATTATGTGTATACTTCATTCTTCCAATGTATAATTCATGTGTTCCCATTATTCTTCATGATTTATGTGTATACTTCATGTATTCACATGTATGCTTCACACTTTCTATGTATATTTCATGATTATGTGTATTCACATGGATGCTTCATGCTTCCATTGTATAATTAATGTGTTCATGTGTATTCTTCATGATTCATGTATTCTCATGTATTCTAGGTGATGTCTTCCCTTTCTCTTGGTCTTTGAGTGTCTTCATTGTAATATGAGATAATATGAGCTCACAGTAAAATCTGACTAACATTGTTTTCCATGAAAAACACATTCATAAAGCACTTACAATATGAGGACCAACAAGTTCAATGTTTCACACTCAAAATATTTAATTATTGTCTTTCATTTTCTCATGGTCTAGACATCTAACATTTGGTTAACCCTAGCATTGCTCATTTCTGTCCTTCATGGTTTGTCTTTAATATTTATTAGTTGATGCTAAATAACTTTATTAGTTGATGCTAAACAAATTCAACATTTCTGAAAAATGATTCACCAAGGATTTATCATTTACTTATGTGCTAACACAATGTTCTATCATACTCAATCAATATATAAAAGGCTACAAAATTATATTTCTCACCACTATGGCTTCCATCTAGATCTTATATTTATTATGCAATTGTGTGCATTCTCAAATTCATGCCTACAATTCCTATATGATATATTTCACACTCCTTTTATGTTAATGTTGACATGAGGCCCTTGAAATCCATAGGATAATGGTGTAGTAAATGAGCACATTAATTCTTTAGATTGTATATTAGAAAATTCTAATGTTACTTACTCTTGTAAGTAAGAACTATGCTTCTAATCAATTGAACATATCATTCATATTATTTCTTATGTTCTTCAATTAATAAATTAGTTGGGTGAAAGTAAGAAAGTAAATAACTCAAACACATATTGAAAGAGAGATTTACAAAAAAAAGTATTGAAGTTGTGCTTCCTCATTTCAACTTTCATCTTGCAACATTTACAAGTCAATTTTGGATTTCAAATGCATTGGGGCCTTGTCAAGAACATCTAAAATCCTCTATTAAATTACATTCTTGTGTCCAAATTATGTGCTTCTTCAATAAACTTCTCTCCTACACTCATCTATAGAGTCATCTTATATTCCTAATTTGAAAATGCAACTCACCAACCTCCATATTTGACATCCAAGGGTTGTACTCATGCTTACACAAGAGCATATGACTCATAGAATATTCTAAATGCCCCCCACACAAATATATGGAAGAAAAATTAATTCAACTACATGTTGGTCAATTGTTTCTGCCATTTATCTCACTTAGAGTAACATCCATTGCAGCCAAACCCATCTAGGTAAGATTTTTTTTTTTTGTGAGTTCATCTAAGCCAAAACCTATTGAGTCAGTTAAGTACCCATTGGAAGTTGTCACTCATGACTTCCTATAAATGGTATGGAGCCAAGAATGTACATATCAACCCTCAGCCTTCTTATACCAATAAATCAAACTCATCACTTATGATTGTTCATGCAAGTGGTGTGAAGCTTGGGATGTCTAGATTAACCTTGAGCCTCATACACCAATTCCCCTATTCCTCAACGTGGTGTTTTTTGTAGATTTTCCCTTTTCCTCAACTATTTTGACACACTCATGCAATCATATGATTTTGGTGTGAAAAAATCAGACTTGTTAATTGTTGTAGACACCTAAATTTTACCCCTTTACATAAGGCCAAATTTTTCCCTTTCCTTCATCCCCTTCATCAACGTTAGTTAAATTATTTATTTAATTAATGTTCCCCTTTCCCCTAATGTTCCTAAGGTATTTAATTTAATCAATTAAATACTTTATACATAAGCCCACTTCTTCTCTAAATTAAATAAATGTAATGAATTTATTTAATTTTAGTCAAATTATCCTTTTCATTTTTTAATTCATTCTTTCTCTCTCCTTGTCGCATCCTCCATAACCCTTTCACTAAACAAGATTAATTTAATTAATCCTCTATTAAGGTGTGCATATCCTTAATTAGGATTAATGTCACACCCTCCATAACTTGCCACTTGCTTCTAATCATCATTAATTAATCTAATCACCTATTTGCAAAATCCTAATCCTAATCACTTACCCCTTTTGACATGTCCTTAAGTCAACCTTCTTGGTACTTACCTTTTTTGGGTTGACCTCTTCCCCATGTGAATTAAAAATTTACACTTATTCCCCCATGCATTTGTCTTCCCCATGACATCTCATATGTCACATCGTACCCAAAGGACAAAGACCTCTTTTAGAAGAATCTTGTTTTACCCTTTGGTCTTCCCCAAAAAGTGAATTAAAAATACACTTTTATTTCTTCAAGGCCTTCCCCATTCCCCATGTTGACAAGGGATGACTTTCTAAAAGTTATCACTTGTCACTTTCAGCCCCATATGGGGCCAAGGAATAAATTTTTGGAGAAATTCTCTCCCATCCCAAGGTACATGCAAGTACCTTGGGACCACATGACCTCTTCCATGTCATTTGTACCCTTTTCCATCTCACCTTGTCTTTTGGACAACTCACCTGCCACATGTCAAGATGTGAGAGCTTGTGATTCCTCAACTCACCACAACCCTCCATTTTGGCCATGGTGGCTTAATCTAGACCGTTGAATTCTCTAGAGAATTCAACATTTTCTATAAATAGCCCCCTCTTCTCATTAATTGAAAAAAAAAATTATTACATGCATACCAAACTTCCACTCTCAAGCCTTTCAAGCCATTAAAGCCATTTGTTGCAACCTTCATAGCATTTTTCATTTTTCATCTACCTCCATTATCACATCCACCCACCTCCATTAATCACTCATCTACCATTATCATTGCATTGCTTATCATCCAAGGATCACACATATTAGCGATATCTTCAAGGGCCAACCAAGGGAAACATAGATAAAAGGTATATTAATCTTGTTTTCATTTTTATCTTTATTTTATCTTGTGTTTGACTTAGGCTAATTGTTTGAGGTGTTAGGTGTTTTTGTGCTTTTATTTCATTCTAGTTTATTTTGCATTTTAGATTAGTACATTTCTTCCCTTTGTATTTCTGGAATGCCTAGTGGGACCCACGTCATGGGTCTTTTTGTACTAATAGTTGTTGTTTTTAAGGTTTTACAGATTCTAACATAGATGGGCGACCTTGCCCACTATTTGGGTGGCCCTGACCTAGACGGGCAGCCTTGACCTGGCAGCAAACTTTTCTGCTGCTGTTTTTCATCTTTTATGACTTCTATTTTTTGCAGATTTCATGTTTGGGCAGCCCTGACTTGATAGTAGATTGTTCTGCTGTCATTTTTCAAAAAAATTTAACTATTTTTGTTGTAGATTTCATGTTTGGATGGCCCTAACTTGACAATAGACTATTTTGTTGTTGTTTTTAGTTTTTTCTGATTGTTTTTGTTGCAAATTTCATATTTGGGTGGCCCTGACCTGGAGGGGCGGCGTTGACCTGACAACAAACTATTTTGTTATAGTTTTTTAGTTTTTTCTGACTATTTTTTTTGCAGATTTCATGTTTGGGTGGCCCTGACCTAGAAGGGCAGCCCTGACTTGACAACAAACTATTTTGCTTCTATTTTTTAGGGTTTTCTAACTATTTTTATTGCATATTTCATGTTTGGGCAGCCCTGACTTGATAAAAAACTAATTTGTTGTTTTTCATTTTTTTTTAATTGTTTTTGTTGCAAATTTCTTGTTTGGGTGGCCTTGACCTAACAATAGACTATTTTGCTAATGTTTTTGTTACAGATTTTATGTTTGGGTAGCCCTGACCTAACAACAAACAGTTTTGCTACTATTTTTTAGTTTTTTTTAACTGTTTTTGTTGCAAATTTCCTATTTGGGCGGCCTTGACTTGATAGTAGATTGTTTTGCTTTTTTTTTTTTCACTTTTTTTGACGACTATTTCCTGCAGGTTCACAAAGTTCGCTTGTCAAAGATAGAAAGCAAAACTACTGACAAGTGTTTTGCAAGTGGAAAAATCATGTTCAATTAGTCTTATCTTTTTGTTTTTCTTAAAATAAGAACATAGGACTAATTAAAGGGTCAAAGAATTTGCATGCCATGTCTAAAAGTGGGCTATTGACGTATCTAATCCCCTTGCACCATTTGGTGATCTTGAGTGAAGAGAAATCATAGGTCACTTAGTCCTTTTTTCCCCCTTTTTCATTTTATTAGCAGGACCTGTCCGAGATTTCATCACCCGAGGGACGATTCCAACCACGTGTTATCGGTGGGGTATATAAAGGGGGGAGAGCAGAATTTTTACCTCAATCCAATCACATCATGTCTAGCAGAGCACCGAAGCTAGGGTGATACCTAGATAGATGTGAAGGGTTGGTCTGAACTCCTAGTCTCTTGTTGGCTACTCCCGACTCATGCTTTTAGATGGATTGGTGTTCATGGTTGTACCCACGTATCGTGTGTATATCAGAGACGCCACTAGAAAACTTGTTAAGCCTAGATGAAGGACTATGTTGGCCATACATTAACACTAAAATTAGGCTTGTGTTGCTTGAAGTGTCTTCTTGTGAAAAGCCAATACTTGTCTGTTTATTTTGGCCTTTTACTTGCTATTTTCCATCCTTTGCCATCACTATTTTTAACTAAGTTAGTTTCAAAACAGTGTACAGAGATGACCTTTCCCTTTAGGGGTGGCCCTACTCCCCTTTTTCAACTACTATTTAGCTTGTTTGAGTCAAAATTTGGTTGTCTTTCCTATTTGGGCGGCCTTGACCACTATTTAGGTGACCCTGACCTTAGTTTGGGCGGCCTTGACCTAAAGGGGCAGCCCTAGCCTTTCTTTGGGTGGCCTTGACCTAAAGGGGCAGCCCTGACCTCCAAAACAACCTTTTTTAGCTTTTGTTCATTAGCCATTACACTGTTTCAGGAGCTTCTTTTTTGGTTTCGATTGTTGTTCCGTCGTCCGGGGTACCCATTTACCAGAGCTGACCATTTGTTCATCCATTTCAAATAGCCATTTGCTCATTTCGACCAGCTGTTCACCCATTCTAGGAAGTTGTTTGCCTGTTCGAAGTGGTCATTTCCCCATTCTAAGCATCCATCAACATTTTTCGAAAGTCATTGTTCATCGACAAAAACACATAGGTGCTTCTTAGACATCATTAGAGTCCATATCTATCATCAAATCATCCATTCCAATCATATAGACTTCATTTTGAGGGTTTTGATTTTTATGCCGAAACTTTTGAAGGCCATAAATTTTGACTCGGATGTGGGTTTTGGCTGAAATTTTACGGGTGGTTGCATTATGAGGTGGCATGTGGATTAACTTACTCAGGCCATAACTTTTGACTCAGATGTGGGTTTTGGCTGAAATTTTATGGGTGGTTGTATTATGAGGTGGCATGTGGATTCCCAATCAATCCTTGAGTCGGTTGGACCCCATTTTGACACATTTTTAGGGTCTGAAACTTTCATCTTAACCCTTAAAATTAGAATTTATTATTTTTTTTTTTCAGTTTTTGAAAAATCGTTTTCATTAATAACTCAGAATGTGTGTCTCAATTTGGGATGTTAGTTGGAAATTCATCCTATCTTAGTATTGGCTATTTTTTGGGAAAAAAACTAGACTCTCAAAGGTATGCCTATGAAGTTTCCTAAAATGGAAAAAATTGATAATTTTTGAAAACTACCAAATTTGGCAAAAATCTAACTGTCAACACCTTACGTCCTCTAGTTAAAACCGTTGAACTTGGTTTCAAATAAATCCTTTCATATCCTCCGATCCAATCCCAATCTGAGCCTTAATCCCATCATCCTAATCTGAGCTTTAATCTAATCCTAATCTGAGCTTTAACACAATCCTACTTCGAGAAGCTATTCACCCATTCCAGGAACTAATTTCCTCATTCCGAGCATTGTTCCATAGCCTCCTACATCCATTCACTTGTTCTGAGTGATCTTTTTCCCATTTTGTAAATCCAACTACCTATTCTGGAAGTCATCTTTATTTGGGACCCCGTTTGGGTCTATTTTGGTGTCTGTATGACTGTTTTTTGGACTTGTTCCTCATCCCCCTTGTCTTGGGTGGTCTTTCCCTTATATTGGGTGGATTTTCCCTCCAAAGGGGCACCCTTTACCTCCAAATTGGCAGCCCTTCCCTCAAACAAAGGTGAAACAACCTTTGTCAGGACCCCATTTGACTATTTTTCAAACTCGTTCCTCATCATTCTTGATTCAGGTGGCCTTTCCCTTCAAAGGGGTGGCCTTTCCCTCAAAATGGGTGGTATTGACCTTCAAAGGGGAATCCTTTCCCTCCAAAGGGGTGGACCTACCCTCAAACAAAGGTGACACAACCTTTTTCGGAACCCTGTTCGGCTATTTTTTAGATCCATTCCTCATCATTCTTGATTTGGGTGGCCTTCCCATCCAAAGGCGTAGCCTTTCCCTCAAAAGGGGTGGCCTTTCCCTAAAGGGGCGGCCCTGACCTTCCAAACAACCTTTTCTTTAAACCTTCATTCGCCAGCTATCCACCCATTCCAAGTGTTGTTCCCTTGTCCAGAGTACCTGTTTACTCATCCCAACCATCTTTCTGTCTATTTCGAGTATCCATGTTCTCATTCTGAGCAATCATTCCTTCTTTTCGACTAGCTATCCACCCATTTCGGGAAGCCATTCACCCATTCCAACAACCTATTTCCCCGTTTTCAGTGTTGTTCCCTTGTTTGGAGTACCTGTTTACTCATTCTGACCATCCATCCATCCATTTTGAGTATCAATTTTCTCATTCTGAACAATCGTTCCCTCTTTCTAACCAACTATTTCGGCAACCTATTTTCCCGTTCTGAGTGTCGTTCTCCTGTTTTAGACATCCGTTCACCCATTTCAAGTATCTATCTACCCGTTTCAAGTGTCCACCATTCTGTACATCTACTCCTATCACATCCCATCATCTGAATATGAGCTTTAATCCAATATCCCAACTTGAGCTTTAGTCCACCTACATCTTCTTCCAATCCATCCTATTTATCATTCCATTGTCTAGTCCCCTCCATCTTCTCAATTAGTATCCATTTTGTGGCCATCATGAATCCTTATCCCCCTCTCACATGACCAATAATAGTAGTTAAGGGGAATCCTAACTACGTTGATGACGATAATGAAAGTTTGGTTGATCATGAAGAGTGTTATATTGATCCCCTTGATGCTATCATTGCTAGCAATCTCTCTCCAATCGCCTCCCAAAATCTAACTACTTCTTTGAACTATCCCACCATGCCCTCATTTGCATATAATAATGGTCCTTATGCTACCCTTGACAAGGGATATCCAACATCCTCACCATCGACATATTCATCATGTCCTCCCTCTCAACCTCTATCCTACCCAACATCCATATCCTCCTCTCCTTATCATCATCAACAATCCCAATACCTCTACCTTAATCCCACATCCAACACTCATGCATTCCTATCATACTCTACCATCCCAATAGTGCTCTTATCCTAATCCACCATCTCAATCTTCCTATCCTAACCCATCATCCGTATCCTTCTATTCCAACCCACCATACGTGTCTTCCTATGGTAGTTCAAAACCTCAATCTTCCTGTTCTAATCCAACATCCACACCTTCCTATCACAATCCCCCATCCCAATATCCTTACATTAATTCCATATCTTTCCATCCTAATCCTCCATCAATTTCCTCCCACGCGAATCCGGGACCAATGTCCTCTTTTCCTAATCCATCATCATCTTCCTACTATTCTCACCATCCCAATCTGCCCAACCTATTAGAACATTTGCATCCTCCTACATCACTCCCCCTTTCACCACATTATATCTTAATCCTCCATCTAATCAGAATCCACCTCATCCCCCAACTACTCCTAGTCTCCCATCTAGTCCCATTTCTAATTCACGCATCCACTCATCTAATCCTCCAATCCCTAACCCTCATCCTCCATCTCCTCCTAGTCCTCCATCCAATCCCATCCACTCATCTAATCATAATCCTCCATCTAATCCACTCATTCACTCATCTAATCCTCCAATACCTAACCCTAATCCTCCATCTCTTCCTAGTCCTCCATCCAATCCTAATCCACCAATCCCTAATCCTAGTACTCCATCCATTCCCATCACCCTACCTAATCCTACATCCCTTTCAAATGTCTCCCAAGGACTCATGACATAAGAGACACCATGCCCTCCCACTCTATCATGTATCGTCACTAGTGATGATGCCCTCCTCCATCCTACACCTATCCCTCCCATTACCATTCCTGACACCATCCAAACAGTTGATCCCATAAAACCCATCAAATCCATTGAATCCCAATCTTATACTTCTAAATCCACTCAATCCATTGAAGACATCCAATCCCCTCCTTCCCATCCTAATATCAACAAACTTCAATCTGATGAACTTCATGAATCCTCCATCCTCCTATCTCCCCCAATTGAGGAGTCCCTCCAACACTCCTCTCTCATCATGCCAAGAGCTTGATCCAAAGCATAAAAGCATATCCTCTCCTCCAAATCAAGATCCTTCCATCCCATCTACTCCATCTCAAGAACATAGTCTTTCATCCATTTCATCTCATGATCCATATCCTCAACCAAATCATGATCCTATCCTCCCATCCACCCCATCTCTAGATCACACCAGCTCATCCACTCCATCCCATGATCCCCTTTCAATTCAAGATCCAATCACTCCATCTCATGAGCCCTTATCATCCACTGCTCTAAATCTAGATCCTATCATACTCACTAATTCCTCTCCCAATCCCTTATCACCTCCTCCTCCCAATCAGGATGTTTCTCTCCCCACATCTCCATCACACGATCCTCCATCATTGCCTTCCATCCCAAAAATAGTTTTTCATCACCTTGGTAACATCACATGCATCCATGGAGGTCTTCTTGTGGAAGAAAAACAAAGTATAGGAGCCACCTTTTCTCCTCCACCTCCTGACGGACTCGCATCATGCCTCCAACAAAATAAATATCCTACCTTAGAAAAAATGCTCACGAACATGAACTATCAAGGAAAAGGTTTAGGCCTTCATGAGAAAGGTATTTAAGAGCCCATCCAAGTCAAAGAATATCTAGGTACACAAGGTCTTGGATATATCTCTCAAGAATCAAACTCCAAAAATGTTGGTACAACCTCCATACATCCTCAATGATCCTCTTCCAAAGGAATGAGAGGCACTTCCCATCGCTCCACCAAATAATTTTATGCCATCCCCCCTCCTCCATCATATTACCTCAAAATAATTGTTCATCTTCCTCCTTCATCCTCTAAGTCCATTTTGGGTCCTTATGTCCCTCCATCCACCATCATTCATCCACCATCCACTGCATCTACTTTGGGTCCTTATATCCCTCCACTACACTTCACACATCCTCCATATACATAGTCTATTTTGGGTCCTTATATCCCAAAATCACCCCCTCCATCCTATCCTATCCCTAGCACGCATCCCAAGAATCCTACATTCATAACTCCTAATTAGGATCAACAAAGTCACCCCTCCATGCATGCTATCTTGTATCCTCCATCCACACATCCTCATCAAAATCCTACATCTATCCTTCCATCTACATCTTCTCCACATCATCCATCACCTCCTACCCATCCCATTGCTACTACAAGCACTTTGGATGCCAAAGTAAAAATTCATAAATCCAAGCATCCACGTGAATCTAAAGCTCCTCACATCCCCTCAAAATGACATGTTGAAGAAAATAAAAATAAAATACAAAAGCCCAATCAATCCCAAAGGCCACAAAGGCCCACTAAAGCTAAAATAGAAACCATGTGGATCCCAAAGACATGAGATACAACACCTTCAAATGAAAAATCCCTAGCAACATCCAAAATTGCTAATCCCAAAGTTAATCATTTTCATCCTCCATTTCCTAACTCTGTTTTGGGTCCTTATATCCCAAAATCCACTATCCCATTGCCTCCATTATCACCACATTCTCCATCCATCAACCCTCCTCTCATTTCACATCCACCACATGTGCTAACATTGGTCCTAAACACCTTCCCCTATCACACATCCACTCCATCATTCCATCCATACACCTTCTAGTATCTCATCCATTATACCACCTATCTCCCCCATCAAATCCCTTTAATCCATCCATTCTAATAAGGTTGTACCAACATCTAATGGTCACTATACACATGGGCTCTTATTACCTCATATGGAACTTGATGATTGAGTCCTTCATCCATATGCTTTATCATATGTATTCTAAATCCATAGCCTCCTCCATCTCCATCTATCTTTTTGTCTAAAAAGTTAGAAAAATCAAAAAATAAAAAATGTGAAAAAAAGAAAAAATAAAGAAAAAAAGAAAATAGTAAAGAGAAAAAAAACGTCCAATAATGAAAACTTGGCAAACAAGCACCTTGGATAAGTACCATGATGAAAACATGGCAAACAGGCATCATGCATAAATCCCACATCTAGTCTCCTTCCATGATTGGGGGCAACATCCACTTACTCATTCCTTTCCTCCATCTCCTACATCTACCTATCTTCCACATCCTATCCATCATATCTCATTTACCCCAGTCCCTCCATCTTCCTTGTGATCTTGATAAAGATAGGGGCACATATATATACATTCTTTGGACACCTCTTGGACTACAATCCCCTTATCCATACACTATCATATTCCTTATCCTCCCCATCTAATTTTTTGATACATTCATATTATCTACCTTCATCATCCATCGATCATAACAACACCTATATCCCTTTTATATCCATCTTACTCCCTTATCCACCCATCCTTCTATCCCCCTTTCCCTATCACACATGACACATCTAGAGTGGGGGCATCTCCTTATTTGCAATAGAGTCCTTGGAGACATCATCCATCCATCCCTCCATGTAATCCTTTCCATCTCCCCATCCTTCCCATCCTTATCTCCTCCATCTACCAAATCCTTATCTTCCTATACTCTCATCCACTAGTCCTTTTTCATCCTTTCCTCCTTATCTACCCATCCCTCTATCTAAACATCCTTCCCATATCCCTAATCTTATCTTCCTCTCCATCTTCCCAACTTTGATTCCTTCTATCCACCTATCCTCGCATCTTCCTATCTCCCCATATTTATCAATCCATCAATTTCCCTCTATCTTCCCTTCCATCTCATAATCCCTTGTCATTGGTATCTAGCTACAGGCTACCCCCACACAATCCAATGCCATCCATCATTCCTATCTATTCCTCACATCTTCCTACTATCTTATCGCTTGTCATCACTCATCTATCCATCATCTCATCCTCTACTAATCTAGATAACTATCCCATCCCGAAGCTTCATCTTAGGCATATCGACCATCCCATCTGCATGACCTATCTTGGCTCACCATATCAACTTCATCATCATATCTCCATTTCTCATGGTCATCTCATCATCCCTTATCCGTCGTATGTCTTTTTCCTTGTGTCAAACTATGTTTCCCCTGTGCTTTCACATAGGCAAGGTTGATCAGTTATCTATCTAATCTGCACCATCCATCGAGGTCTTCATTTTCCTCTTTCTGCTTTTATCCATAGTATTTTATCAAACTAAAAGTGCTCTACACTTTCATGTAGGCAAGGCTGATCTTTAAGGTTTGGTTGTCTTGTCTCTTATCGTCCTATCACCCTATCATCTTGTCATAGTTGGCACTTACAAAAAAAGGTTATTAGTATCCCAAGGTTCAATCAGCTTCCTATATCCTGCATCATGTCAATCAACCAATCTATCCTCCATTTGTGGTCTCAATAGGGTGTATCCTTCCTAACAGACCTCATCAATCCCATCCATCATCTTGATCCGATGGAAAAGGATGTTTTGAAATTTATTGCAATCTTGATTCTTTTGGTTTTTGTTTATCATTTGAGCTCCCTATCATCACTCGTCAAGGCCACCATGATCTATCATATTATGGTGTGTTTTTCCTAGTTAACATAGGGGCATATCTTGATTTTTCTTTTGTTTGCTATCTTCTTGGTTGCCCATGTAGTACCCATCAAGATCCCTGTGGTCTTGCATTATGTTGGGACATCCTTTTATGCTTGTGGTTATCCCAATACCTGGCCTAACTAGAGTCATCATGCCTTTGGGGTGTTGGTATAGCCTTCTTGTTTGTTATGTTTGTGTATGCATTAGATGCTAATATGCCTTGGTTCTATATACCATGGTATCTGGTGTCTTATGCTATAGAAAAAATCATTGCTCCAAAAATTGCAACTTTCTCTTCCATTGCATTTCATCTTTACCTCTATCCTCTTCATTCATTTTACCATCTCCCATCCCCATCCAATCCTAATCCATTTGATCTAGCACAAATCATCTAATCAAACCCTTGGTCTTATTCTCAGCTTTGCTACAAGACTTGATCCAATCATCATCATCATCAGTGGATGTATCCTTCCCTATCCTTGTGTTGTTCTGGGATGTATCCTTCCCTCATCAACAGCACTCTCATCAGGATGTATCCTTCCCTATCCTTTGGTGTTATTTTGGGATGTATCCTTCCCTATCCTTGTGTTGTTCCCTTATCAACAACACTCCATCGACCATCAGTCCATCTTGGCTTGTAGCTTGATTAGGGCAACATCATATTTGTCCCAGAATCCATCTGTGCTTGCCTTTATCTGTTCATATCATCATCCTCCTTCATCCATCACTTATCATCATCTTCCCAATCTCCCCTCACATCATATCATCCATTTCGAGAGCACATCTATGTTCTCTTAAACCTGCATGTCCTCTCGAGGGGGAATCCTCAATCTCTAATATTCATCTTCACTCTCATCATCTTTCCTCCTAGTCACTCCTTGAATGACTAGGGAATCTTCATTAATCTAACCATCTTAATTTAAGTTCTATACTTTAATTTTCTTTGAAATGATGCTACTTTGTAACACCACCTCAAAGAGGGGAAAAATGTAGACACCTAAATTTGACCCCTTTACATAAGGCCAAATTTATCCCTTTCCTTCATCCCCTTCATCAATGTTAGTTAAATTATTTATTTAATTAATGTTGTCATTTCCCCTAAGCCCACTTCATCTCTAAATTAAATATGTTTAATCAATTTATTTAATTTAGTCAATTATCCTTTTCATTTTTTAATTCATTCTTTCTCTCCCTTTGTCACATCCTCCATAACCCTTTCACTAAACTGGATTAATTTAATTAATCCTCCATTAAGGTGTGCATATCCTTAATTAGGATTAATTTCACATCCTCCATAACTTGCCACTTTCTTCTAATCACTTACCCCTTTTGACACGTCCTTAAGTCAACCTTCTTGGTACTTACCTTTTTTGGGTTGACCTCTTCCCCATGTGAATTAAAAATGCACTTTTATTTCTTCAAGGCCTTCCCCATTCCCCATGTTGACAAGGGATGACTTTCTAAAAGTTATCACTTGTCACTTTCAGCCCCATATGGGGGCAAGGAATAAATTTTTGGGGAAATTCTCTCCCATCCCAAAGTACTTGCAAGTACCTTGGGACCACATGACCTCTTCCATGTCATTTGTACCCTTTTCCATCTCACCTTGTCCTTCGTACAACTCAACCACCACATGTCAAGACCTGCCATGGTGGCTTAATCTAGACCATTGATTTCTCTAGATAATTCAATATCTTCTATAAATACCCCCCTCTTCTCATTAAAAAAAAAAGTCATTACACGCATACCAAACTTTTGTCCTCAAGCCATTAAAGCCATTTGTTGCAACTCTCATAGCATTTTTCATTTTCATCTACCACAATTATCTCATAGACCCACCTCTATTAGCTAGTCATCCACCATAATTATTGCAAGTCACCAATCCAAGGAGCGCACATATTAGTGATAGCTTCAAGGGCCAACCAAGGGAAACATGGATAAAAGGTATATCAATCTCATTTTCATTTTTATCTTTCTTTTATCTTGTGTTTAACTTAAGCTAATTGTTTGAGGTGTTAGGATTTTTTGTTCTCTTCTTGCATTCTAGTTTGTTTTGCACTTTTTATTAGCACACTTTTTCCCCTTCACAATTGTCACATGAATCTTTCTCTTTTTCTTTGTTTTTCATGCCATATTTAGGGATTGAGATAGTTGAACATAGCTTGAACTGATTCAACATGTTTGTATACAAAAGAGGACCATGTCTAGCCTAGACATACCCATTCAGATGTGTTGGAATAATCTATTTGTTCAATGAGTTGCAGAACAAAAGTTAAACCCCATTGCAACTTTACACTGCTTGCATTTAACACTTTTTCCATCAACTCAAAAGTCATCACTATGGAAAAACACCTCTAAAATATCAAAAAATAATAGAGGTTATTGTAGATGGGCCCAAAATGATCCCATAGCCTCAAAAGGAAAGTTTCTAAGAATCATGGTTTCCAAGTAACAACTCATCAAAGATAGTAACCATTTTGCACTTTGGAGTCTTAAGGGATTGAGCCGGTTGAACATACCTCAGACTAATTCAACGTGTTTGTGTATGAAAGAGGATCATGCCTAGCCTAAATTTACCCATCTGGACATTTTAGTACATCACTATGAGACCCCATTTCTATGAGACATTCTTTCAAATATCCCACTAACTTTTCAATTTCACCACATTGACAAGCTGGTGAGCTAGTGAGCTCACTGTGAGCCCCCATTTCTATGAGTTATTTTTTCAAACAACCCACTACATTGTCAATGTTCCACATTGACAAGATAGTGTGCTCACTAGCTTATCAAAGCTCACATGAATTTTTTGATGGAATTCCCTAAAGAAATGTCTCGTGGCATGCCATGATTGGAAGATAGGCACAAAATGGAAGCATGGACAGGGCATGCAAATTTTTTGACAAAAACATTTTGGTAGAAATGTATGCTGAAATGTAGTAGCATAGACAAGCCAGTGAGCTCACTAGCTTGTCAATGTGGTAGCATAGACAAGCTAGTGAGCTCACTAGCTTGTCAATGTGGTAGAATTGACAAGGTAGTGGGATATTTAAAAGAATGCCTAATAGAAATGGGGTCTCATATCTAGCTTGTCAATATGGTAGAATTGACAAGGTAGTGGGTTGTTAAGAAAAATTCCTCATAGAAATTGGGTCTCATGTACATCACCGTGAAACCCCATTTCTATGAGGCATTTTTCCAAACAACCCACTACCTTAAAAATTCTACCACATTAACAAGCTAGTGAGCTCACTAGCTTGTTAGAGCTCACATGAAATTTTTGATGGAATTCCTTAAAGAAATGTGGTCTCATGGCATGCCATGATTGCAAGATAGGCACAAAATGGAAGCATGAACAAGGCATGTGAATTCATTGACAAAAAAATTTTGGTAGACATGTATGCAAAATGTGGTAGCATAGACAAGCTAGTGAGCCCAATAGCTTGTCAATGTGGTAGAATGGACAAGGTAGTGGGATATTTGAAAAAATGCCTTATAGAAATGGGGGCTCATGGTGACCCCCATTTCTATGAAGAATTTTTTTAAACAACCAACTACCTTGTCAATTCTACCACATTGACAAGCTAGTGAGCTCACTAGCTTGTCTATGCTACCACATTTTCCATACATGTCCAAATATCACATGAATTTTTTGATAGAATTCTTTAAAGAAATGTGGTCTTGTGGCATGCCATGATTGCAAGATAGGCACAAAATGGAAGCATGGACAAGGCATGTGAATTTTTTGACAAAAATATTTTGGTAGACATGTATGGAAAATGTGGTAGCATAGACAAGCTAGTGGGTTGTTTTAAAAATTCCTCATAGAAATGGGGTCTCACAATGATGTACATCATCGTGAGTGCCTATTTTTATGAGAATTTTTTTAAAACAGCCCACTACCTTGTCAATTCTACTATATTGACGAGCTAGTGAGCTCACTAGCTTGTAAAATCTCACATGAATTTTCTAATGGAATGCCTTAAAGAAATGTGGTCTCATGGCATGCCATGATTGCAAGATAAGAAAAAAATGGAACCATGGACAAGGCAAGTGATTTTTTTGACAAAAATGATTTGGTAGAAATGTATGAAAAATGTGGTAGCATAGACAAGCTAGTGAGCTCACTAGCTTGTCAATGTAGTAGAATTGACAATGTAGTGGGCTATTTGAAAAAATGCCTCATAGAAATGGGGGCTCATGGTGATACATCACTGTGAGCCCCCATTTCTCAGTGTGAGCCCCCATTTCTATGAGGTATTTTCTCAAACAAACCACTACCTTGTCAATTCTACCACATTGACAAGCTAGTGAGCTCATCACCATGAGCCCCCATTTCTATGAGGCAGTTTTTCAAACATCCCACTACCTTTTTCAATTCTACTACGTTGTCAAGCTAGTGAGCTCACTAGCTTGTCAAAGCTCACATAATTTTTTTTATGGAATTCCTTAAATAAATTTGGTCTTGTGGCATGCCATGATTGTAAGATAGGCACAAAATGGAATCATGGACAAGACATGTGAATTGTTTGACAAAAATGTTTTGGTACACATTTATGCAAAATGTGGCAGCATACACAAGCTAGCAAGCTCACTAGCTTGTCAAAGATCACATGAATTTTTTGATGAAATTCCCTAAACAAATATGGTCTCATGGCATGACATGATTGCAATATAGTCATAAAATGGATGCATGGACAAGGCATGTGAATTATTTGACAATTCTTTTTGTTTGTAGAAATGAATGAAAAATGTGGTAACATGGACAAGCTAGTGAGCTCACTAGCTTCTAAATGCAGTAGCATTCACAAGATAGTGGGATATTTGAAAAAATACCTCATATAAATGGGGTCTTAGGGTGATGTACATCACTATGAGGAATTTTTTCAAACAACCCACTACCTTGTCAATTCTATCACATTGAAAAGCTAGTGAGCTAATGAGTTCACTACCTTGTAATGGAGACCTTGGAATGAGGTATGACATATATCAAAACATGAAATGTGGTCTCATTAAATGCCATGATTTCAAGATAAAGAAAAAATGGTTTTTTAAAAGACATTACAAACTTTCACAAAGATACAATTGGCTGGAGTATAAATCCAAATTCCACAACATTTATCTTGGCATCCTACCTTTGGAACAAGGTATCTTGGCATCAATCAAATTAGTGAAAGAAAGGGGGATTGTTGGACAAAATGTTTTGGTAGCATAGACAAGGAAATCAACTATTTGAAAAAAATCCTCAAATAAATGTGGTATCATGGTGATGCACGTCACCATGAGACCACATTTCTTTGAGGCATTTTTTCAAACACCTGATTTCCTTGTCTATGTTGTTTGATGCAATACTTTGGTAGACATGCATGGAAAATTTGGTAGCATAGACGAGGCAATCAAATGTTTTGGTAGAATTGTTTGACAAAATTCCTCAATGAGATATGTCCTTGTGGACTAGAATGATTGTAGGATATGCACAAAATGGATTTTTTGAAAAGGCTTTAGAAAATTTCAAGAAAATTCAATTTACAGGTGTAAAACCAATTTCCACTACATTTTCCAACATCCCCCATACCTATACCAAAATGGAATCTTTCGAAAGGGGTATGCACATCCATAGAAAAGGATTGATAAATTATGTATTATATTACATACTTATAACTACTCTCATGTATATATGTGTATACAAAATGTGGAAGCATACACAAGGTAGGTCAATTGGTTTAACAAAATGCCTTGATATGGCTTAAAATGTAATTGGAAAGTGTAAAGAATTGTGTAGTTTAAAATGTGCCAAGAGGGGCTAAGGTTATAACAACAAATAAACAATGATGAACATGGAATATGCATAGTAAAAAAATTAAAGCATTGTATTAAGCATGTATGATAAGGGATGATAAAGAAATATAATAGAATTAAGGAAAATTTAAAGAAAATGTGTAAAGACTTCACATACCTAATAAACAGAGATTTGAATGGAGGAGTTCTACCCAATTATGTAGTCTTTTTTTCTTCTTGCATCAAACTCCTCAATAATTTGATTTTTTCACAAGCTTGTTTCCTTTTCAATGTTTAATTTTATATCTCTTGAATAGAATTGCTATAACAATACAAATAACCAATGTATAATGTTAAATTCTTACAATTCAATCACAATTATTGCAACACTATTAAAATTGAGACTTGAATTGATATATCAAATTCAATGTGAAAAATTTGTTATTTCATCCTTCTTAAGTTTTCAAACCATAAAAAGATGGTGGAAATGTCATGAAAAGGTGATAGAATGTGAAAACATTGCATGTACACTTCCCAATAGAATCAAAAAGATTATTTTTGTCAGAACACATGCATAACCAGGAGAATAATAGAGCATGTGGGCCTATATCATATATGTGTTGACCTTTAAACCATTTTTAGAGCAAGCCAAAATGCGTTCACACTATAACACAAGAACGTTTTGGCTTGCTATACAAAAGACTATATCTCAACTTCTTCAAAATTCACTCACATTATGAAAAAGTTGATTTTCTAAAGGTTTCCCCTCTCTCTCTCTCCTTAGTCATCCATCCCTCATTTTCTATCTAGGTCTCTCACTTAACCATAAACTCTATCCCTAAACCCTCAACCCTAGACAATATTCCTTAAACCCTAATCCCTCAACCCTATACACTTAAACCCTTAAACCCTTAATACCTTGACCCTTAAACCCTAAAACCTAATCTCTCTCCCTCTATCTCTCTCCCACTCCCTCTCTCTCACTTCTTCTATCTTCCCCTCTCTCTCTCTAGTATCTCCCTCCCTCCCACCCCCTCTCCCTCTATCTCTCTCCCACTCCCTCTCTCTCACTTTTTCTCTCTTCCCCCCTCTCTCTCTCTAGTATCTCCCTCCCTCCCACCCCCTCTCCCTCTTTCACTCCCTCTATCTCTCTCCTATCCCTCTATCTCCCACTCCCTCTCTCTCCCTCGATCTGAACTATCTCCCTCCCACCCCCTCTCTCTACTAGATCTCTCCCTCAAGCACCCTACCTACATAACTACATAACTCTTTCTCTCTCTCTCTCTCTCTCTCTCTCCCTCCCTCCCTTCCTATCCCTCCCACTCCCTCTCTCTCACACCCTCCTCTCCAACCATCCCCCTCCTAGATGGTCCCTCTCACTCCAACCCCCTCTCTCCCACTCCTTCTCTCTCTCTCTCTCTCTCTCTCTAGCCATCCATCCCTCCTTAGCCATCTAGGTCTCTCACTTAACCCTAAACCCTAAACCCTAATCCCTCAACCCTCTACCCTTAAACCCTTAATACCTCAACCCTTAAACCCTAAACCCTAATCTCTCTCTCTCTCCCACTCCCCCCTCTCTCTCTAGTCTACCTCCCACACCCTCTCCTTCTCTCTCTCATACCTCTATTTCCCACTCCCTCTCTCCATCTCTCTCAACTATATACATCCCACACCACCTCTCTCTTTGTCAAGTCTCTTCCTCAAGAACCTTGCCTATATAACTAGATAACTTTCTCTCTCTCTCTCTCCCTCCCTCTCTCTCCCTCTATCCCTCCCACTCCCTCTCTCTCAACCATCCCCCACCCTACCTATATAATTCCCTCTCAATCCAACTCCCTCTCTCCCACTCCCTCTCTTAGATCTCTCCTTAAAACCTTAAACCCTCAACCCTCAACCATTAATCCCTAAAACCTAATCTCTCAACCCTCAACCCTTAAACCCTAAACCATCAACTCCTATACCCTAATACCTCTACCCTTAAACCCTTAAACCCTTAATCCCCCAACCTTATACCCTATACATTGGACCCTCTACCCTTAATCCAATACCCTAAAACCTCAACCCTATAGGTCCTCAATCCCATACCCTCAATTCTCAACCCTCTACTGTATACATTAGACCTCAACCCTCATCTCTCTCTCTCTATCCTTCCCACCTCTTCTCTCCTTCTCTTTATCTCACTTCTCCCTCCATATCTCTCTCCTTCTCTACCCTAATCCCTCAACCCTATACCATCAACTCTTAAACCCTTAAACCCTCAACCCTCAACCCTAAACCCTCAACCCTCAACCTCAACCCAATACCCTAAATCCTAAACCCTAATCCCTCAAACCTAAGCCCTCAACCCTTAAACCCTTAAACCATAAAAACTTAATCCCTCAACCTTAATCCATCAACCCTAAACCCTTAAGCCCTAATCCCTCAACCCTTAAACCCTCAAGCCTAAACCCTCAACCCTTAAACCATAAACCCTCAACCCTCAACCCTTAAACCCTAAACCATCAACCCCTATACCATCTTCCCTATGCATTGGACCCTCAACCCTATACCCTCAATTCTCAACCCTCTACCATATAAATTGGATCCTCAACCCTCATCTATCTTTCTCCTTCCCTCCTCTTCTCTCCTTCTCTCTATCTCACTTATCCCTCCATCTCGCCCTCTCTCCATCCCTCCCTCTCTACCTGAATACCTCAACCCTATACCATCAACCCTTAAACCCTTAAACCCTCAACCCTTAAACCCTTAAACCCTCAACCCTCAACCCTTCAATCATAAAAACTTAAACCCTCTACCCTTTATAGGGATAACTTTAAGAAAACCCCCCTCGATGAAGGTGTAAAATCCTAGCAAATTTTTCCTTTTATTTGAAAAAAATATTAATTTTTTTGGCTAATCTATGCACATTATTAAAAAAAATTGTAAAATCTTGGCGAATCTTAATGAATAATTGGTAAAAAATAATAATCACAGTGGCGAATCCTAGTTAATATTCACTAAAAAGATTAATTACAATGGAAAATCTCTCCTTTAAAAAATTGCATAGTTGGTTGGCGCAGTTGCCCCATATATATATATTTTTTTGTAATATTGAAGTAGGGGCCTGAGGGCGATAGCCACCAGTGGGGTCATGGGGTAGAACCTCTTGTGGGGTTCAAGGGGGAAAATACCCCTTTTGGGGGTCGAGGGGGCAACGCCCCCTTGCGGGGTTCGGGGACAACAACTTAAATGTTCTTTAAAAATATCACTTTAAAAGTAAGAATAAATGAAAAATTTAAATGTTACCATTGATTAGAAATTTATCTTTTTAATCGAATGACTGCAGGTTGATTTCGTTTCCTAATACGCACATGAATTTTAAAAGGCTTTTTGAGGCCCAAAATGAATTTTGGGCCACACAATTAGATTTAATCATTGTGGCCCAAAACAAATTTCAGGCCTCAACAAGCCTTTTAAAAGGCATGTGTGTATTAGGCCACATAAGCAACCTACAGCCATCTGATTAAAAATCTAAGTGATGATTTGATGGCAATAAATAGAAGACCTATTCAAGGCTAAAATATTCATGAAATTAAATGGTAATTTATTATTGTGGCGACATTTCCCCAAAATTAATGGTATGAATATAATATTATTGGCCAATATAATTGATATTTGTGATTATAGTATAAATTGTTGATGAAATCGGTTCCAATGATGTATCATTTAAAATATAATACATAGGTGAATTAATCGAGATGATTTTTTTTTTTGTAAAAACATGACGATTTAGCATCATTTTAAGCTTGTACTATTCACCATTTCTGGAGGTCCCAATTTAAATTATTCACCAATTAGTGAAGATTCACCACTAAAGTTTTCCCTGGACCTCAACCCTAATCCCTCAACCATATAACCTCAACCCTTAAACTCTCTTCCCTAAACTCTTAACCCTCAACCCTTAATCCATCAAACCTAATCCCTCATCCTTTAAACCCTAAACCCTCAAACCCCAATCCCTAAACCCTCAACCCTCAACCCTTAATCCCTCAACCCTAATCCCTCAAACCTCAACCCTTAAACCCTAATCCCTCAACCCTTAAACCCTACTCACTCAACTCTTAAACCCTTAAACGCTCATCCCTCTACCCTCTACCCTATACATTAAACCTTGAACCCTCAATTCTCAACCCTCTACCCTATACAATAGATCCTAAACCATAATCCCTCAACCCTATACCCTCAACTCTCAACCCTAATCCCTCAACCCTAAGACACTAAACCCTAAACCTCCTCCCTCAACTCTTAAACCCTTAAACCCTCAATCCTTAACCCATTGACCCTTAAACACTTAAACCCTCAACTGTCTACCTTATACATTAAACCCTCTACCCTATACATTGGACCCTCAGCCATAATCCCTCAACCCATATCCCTCTCTCTCTCTATATATATATCTCAACTCTCCCTCCATATCTCTCTCCTACACTCTCTAATTATATCTATCTACCCTCTCCATCTTTCTATGTACCTCTCACTTAATCAATCCTTACCACACTCTCCCTCCCTCCCTCCCTCTCCCTCTCTCTATATCCCTCCCACCCTACCTAGATAAGTCCCTCTCACTCTAGCTCCCTCTCTTCCAATCCCTCTCTCCCTCTCTCTCAGGTCTCTCCCTCCCATACCCTCACCCTCTCTCAAGTCTCTCTCTCCCTCACTCCCTCTCTCCCCCACTCCCTCTCTCTTGCACTCCCTCTCTCTCTGTATCTCTCAAATATCTCCCTCTCATCCCCCTCACATTCTCAAGTCTCTCCCTCTGACACCCTACCCACATGACTCTCTCTTTATCTCCATTTGTCTCTCTCTCCCACCCCCACTATCTATCTATCTCTCTCTACCTTTATCCCTCCCATCCTACCTAGCTAAGTCCATCTCACTCCAACCCCTTCTCTCCCACTCCCTCTCTCTTAGGCCTCTCTCAAGTCTCTCTCTCACTACCTCTCTACCTCTCTCTCTCCCTCATGTCTCTCCCTCCCACTCCACCTAGAAAAATCTCTATCTCTCTCTTAAAGTTATCCCTCCCTCTAAATACATACATATGTATACATACATACATATATATAAGAAAACATACATACATACATACATAAATACATACATACACACATACACACATACATACATACATACATACATACATACTTACATACATACAAGTATACACACATATGTACATACAATATTACACACATATATACATACATTCATACATTCATACATACATACATATATACATACATCCATAGATACATATACATACACTGATACATACATGTCATACAAGAATATATACATACAAAAATACAAATATATATACATGCATTTAATAGACTACCATTTAACATAAATCAAGACATAACACAAGTGTGTTATAATGTGCTCACATTATGTCTTACTTAAAAATCTCCTAGGCACAAATGCAAAAAGACTTATCAAAAGTATAAAATAACATGCTCGAGTTATTTCTTTCTTTGGGAATCCCCAAGCCTTAGGCTTGGTATTTTCTTTGTAATACCAACCCAAAGGATTGGAGTTCCTTCCCAACATCCAAAGACGTGCTTTTTCAAATTCTATAATATTTCACATAATTGCATTTGTGCTAAGCATCAAGTTTGCACATATTTCAAGGTCAAACAAATCAAACACCTGGGTAATGTTAGGATCTCTCTTATCTATCTAACAATGTATTTTTTTTCACATTTTGACAATGTAATCATTTGATCTTTAATTTTTTTTTGTTTGTGTGTATGCTTTTTGTCAAAAATGAGTCTTTGGTATTTTTTTCTTTATACATTAACCGTTCATCAAAATTTCAAATAAATTACATTTGTAGAAACTAGACTCCATTCTACACATATTAAAAGAAAAAATTTCAATTAGTTTTCAAATTTTATAAGGGTAGCACGGCCAAAATTCTATTTTTCAAGAAGTGTCCACTTTGAAAATTAGTAAAAAATCAAATATTCATTAAAAAATTATCAGAAAAATCGGGCATAAAATACATCCTGTTAGCTAATTTCTCACTGAAGAAATTTTAAAAATGCCAAAAAAGTTTTAACCTTTTGAGGGAGCCATCAAATTCGCTATGTTATATTTTTTTGACAAAAATAGCACCAATTTTTGTGGCTCCCTCTTTTGAACCCCTTAATCTCTAGCAATTTCCAAAAAAAAATAGTAGTTTAGAAATTAGACTCGGAGCACTATGATCCTTGTTTCGTATCTAATTTTTTTGAGTGTAACTATACTCAATTTCACATCCAAGGTCAATATTTCTTGAATTCAAAAAAGTGGCCACTTAAGACCTCTTTTTGGCCCCAATATTTTTGCACTTACCCTTGTCATTGATGTCAAAAGCATAATTAAGTTGATTGTATATGCTCTAGAGATTGTTAATGTGTAGGATTATCTAATGGTGCAAGTTAGTATTGCAGCAATATGGAAGGCTATATAGACACCTAAAAATGTCCTAGCTTGCAAACTAGCATTTTGGCACTCATATTCATATATTGATTAAGTGATTTAATATCATTTAATTAATTCATCATCAAACAATATTGAACAATATTGAACAACATCGAACAACATTGAACAACATTGAACAACATTGAACAACATCGAACAACATTGAAGAACATCAAACAACATCGAACAACATTGAACAACATAGAACAAAATCAAACAACATCGAACAACATCAAAAAACATCAAACAACATCGAACGAAATAAAAAAACATTGAAAGTCATCCAACCACATCCCATAATGTCTCAAAACATCTTGGAATCGTCTCTGAACCACCTCGGAATGACTTGGAACATCTCAAAATCATCCCATAATATCTTGGATCATCTTGAATCATCTCGAATCACCTCGAAATCATCTCATAATGTCTTGCATCATCTCGAAAACATCCTGAAATTTTCCCACATTGCACCACATCGAAATGACATCAAAAACCCTAATTCCTCTATTAATTGAATAATACAACAATATTTAATTAATTCACTTTTTCATCATTTCCGAAAAATTAAATAAATTTTATTTATTTAATAAAGTCTTAAAAACCCTAATTCTACTATTGATTATATAAAATAGCATTATTTGATTAATTCACGTTTCACCATATTGACCAATTAAATAAATTACACTTATTTAGTGAAGTCCTAATCTCACTCTATTTCATCCTGATTTATTAAATAGTGCCAATTATATAAGTACACCACTAAATCACCTTATTCCCCTAAGTTGATTAAATTATTAAATCATAATAATTTAATTAGGACACTTTCCCTCCAAAATTTGAATAATTAAATCAAACTAATACAATGTTGTTTACAAAAGTCAAACTTTATTTGCACGTTCAAAAAGGAATTAATTAATTAAATCAATTAATTCATATTCCTCACCAACTTTCTAATTGAGTAAATTACAATTGCTAACTAAGCAATCTATTTTTTTAATTAATCAATCTAAATTGCTATCTAAGAAATCTAATATGTTAACTGATCAATCACATTTTTAACGAAGCCATCAATTTCTTAACTAAACCATCTAGATCCCGACTGATCAATCTAAATCCCTGACTCACCAATCTATTTATCAATCACCCAAATTGTTCAATCAACTTTGCACAATCTTCTCATGTCTAAATCCTCTCAACACACTCCAACCATTGATCTGGATATTCTTCAACACGATCCTGATCATTCATTTCAAATATCATTTTCTATATAGCAAACCCCTTTCCTCCCAAATAAGGATCGGAGAATCAATATAAATTGAGCAATGAAGTGCTGTCAAGAACACTATTGATAGAGCTTCAAAATTTCTTCGATCAACCAACCAAAACAGTCACTCATCAAGCTTTTGCACACAAACTCTAGAGGCTTCACAGCGATAAGAAAAACCCAACATCAAGTGAATACACTCCACTAAAAGATGGTAAGACTGTGTTATTATTGTTCATTCATTTATGTAATCATAGATTCATTTATGCATGTTAGAATAGCTTAGTTTCATTTTGTATGTTTAGGTTTAGATCATAGATTAATATGTTTAATCTTAGTTTAGATGCTTGGATTTGATTTGTTTTTTATCCAGATTTTGGTATAATGTTCTCCCCATCACCATATTCTGACATGCCTAGTTGGAACCTTGTCCCCTCCTCTAATGCTCATTTAAGCCACTTTTTAAGCTACAAGTCTTGAAAAATGCATTTGACAGAGTTTTCATGTGTTGCCCATAAAACCTACATGCTTGACTATCAAGAAAACTACGCTATTGTCATGGGAATGGTGCTATTGCATCAAGAATTGTGATATTTATTTAAGACCTACACGCTTGCTTTTAGCAGTTTTATATTTTGCTTTCTAATTTGAGCATCTATTTTTGGAACTGAGCAGTTGCATTTTTTTTGCATGTATGCATCTTTTTTTTGAGCAGTTGCTCTGACAGACAAGTCCACAGATCTTGCACTATTGTAATGAGATTTTCCACTAACTTTTGTTTGTTTTTGGATGTGTAAATAGGTATTGATAGATCTGATATAGGATTCAAGTAACATTAACATGTTTTTTGTAGGGAAGACGATCAATCCCAGTTTTTTTTAGATTTACATTTAATTAACTTAGAAATTTGAATTTGGTGCTCTAAAATGAACAAACACAAACTCACTTTTGATTTAGTGTTTAAAATTGAATAAAATCATGTTTTCTTAATTTAGGAATATGAATTTGGTGCTCTAAAATGAACAAACACAAACTCACATTTGATTTAGTGTTTAAAAATGAACCAATTTCCTATTTTCTTAACTTAGGAATCTGAATTTGGTGCTCATAAAAAGAACAAAAACAAAAAAGCACTTCAATTTTGGGATCTAAAAATGAACCAATTTCATGTTTCTTAACTTAGGAAATTTAAATTTGGTGCATAAAAATAGCACAAATGATCTCCATTTTGTTGACACACGCACGATTTTCATTTGTTGACCAATTAGAGACTAGGCCTATTTTCTTACAAACACTCAAATTTGGAGCTTAAAATGAACAAGTTATTTATTTTGTATTGTACCATTGTTTTTTCTACTGATATCTTGAATAATTCTTATTAGTGAAAGTAAAAAGAAATTTTTTTTATGTTATTCACATATTTTCAGGGATAACACCACTCAAGTTGTTTAAAAAGAATCAATTTTCTATGGATTGTTCACTGTGCATTCATTGATTGGAAAAGTTGAATTGTTTTATCTTCTCTCCTCACACCTTTTGGAAATCTTGGGTGAGTGAAAGAAAATTTTTGAGCATTGAACTTTATTTTTCAAGTTTACCTTAAAGAGAGGGCTTGCCTTGAGATACATCCCATGCTGGAGAAATCATTGCAGGGTCTCGAAGCACATTTACTAACGGTCTATATTAAAGGTTGCAAAATCATAAGAAAGTATCTTCAAGCCATGCTGACAATAGACTACACCTAATCCCATGCCTTAAGTGGAATGGGAATAGTTAAAGAGCCTTGAGTGGCTAGCAGGTGAGTGTCATATTTTTTGCATTCATAGTTATCACTAAGAACCAAATTGGTTTAGAGGCCACCCTATTATCCAAAAACATTCTTTGAAAGTGGTGCATTGGAATTTACTTCCAAGAAGTTACTTTCCATGTCCGACTACATGCCCGCGCCATAATTTGCATGTAAAATCATCTCTTTGGAGCATGAGGCAAGAATACCTAAGAGAATGGTGTCTATCCTCGAGGGTTGCAATTGTTGGTTTATGTTAAACTCACCCATCATATTCAAAATAATTTGACATCAAATTCTATGATTGATTTAAAGAAAAAATAACACATTAAAAAAAAACACTGAACAAGATGGTTGAACCACAAACCCTTTGATTTAGTGCATACTTGTGAAAGAACCCTTATGTTTGCACCCCTTTGAAAGGATATTTCCTTAAAGGTTTTCGAACATTTTGGCTTTGATTTCAGGTTACATTAATCAAAGTAATCATTTGAGAACTATGGCTTGGGTGTTGTGATTTCACAACCTAAGTTATAGACATGAAGGGCACATAAGTCCGAGCTTGTTGAGTTATTCCAAGTGTTTTTCTATCACTTGCCATACTTCAAACACAAAGAAAAATTTAAGAGAGAGTTGTTTATAGGATCATTGTTCGAACCAAAAAAATTGGAAAGCCAGAAGATCACATAGTCCCACATCCATTATTTGCATTCTATCTATTTGAAATCAAAATCAAACAAACCATTAGGTTCATTCCTCCACTCAGATGTTTATGATATCAATAGTTACTTGGGACTCATAGATAGTACAAGTAAGCTTTCCCACAACATATCCTCTAGACAAGGAAGTGGAATTTGAACCCTAGTTCATCAATATTTCAATTTCCAAGAAGTAGTATCATTCCAAAACAAAACTCAAACCCTAGGATCTTAAGCTTCATAGTAACCATCCCATAACACCATCAAACTTTATGACCATCTAGTGAAAAACCACGCCAGTTCAACAACTAGATCTTGTAGCACCCATCCTTTAGCCTAGTCTCAAATATATCAAAGGTGAAAAAAATAAATTCACAAGCGGCTTGAGAACCTTCATTTTTTAGAGGAGAGAAACACCCCACTAGTTTCTCACCACTTCAATTGTCCTAGATGAAGAGGAAGAGAAATTTGACATAGTAGCAGAAAGACCCATATTACCACCACCCTCGTGGCAATAAATATCCCATTCATGATCTCATGCAAGATCAGGATCCCTAAGGTAAAGTCCATAGGCTGTCATTTTAGACGTAGGCATCTTAGTTCAAATGCTCTCAAGAGACACCTTTGGTCACTTAATGAGACTAGAAGTAGGTTGGTATACAAATTTTTACAAACATGTTTCAAGGAACAATCTGAACTTGTCTTCCTTACACTACTATCAAAATCTTTCTCTATTCCAATAGTTCCAATATCTCACATAATCCATAGGACAACGTCAGGTCTTTAGGATTTGAGTCACCTAGAGAATTCAAATTTTACACCACTCTCCCATAGGGGACCCAATTTGTTTATGACAACCATGATATCACAACATAGGAAGAAAATCAAAGTAAGAAAAAACACCACCAATATTCCACCAGGAAACACCACGAATGACAGAAGTGGCCCATGAGGATATAAACCAAGTGACCTTCTTGATAGGGTATTGAGTATCAAAACATCCCCAAAACATGTTGATATATTACCCAAATCACACTTATCAAGGGTCACAACATCAAGCAGGGCAACAACATCAAGGGTTTCAAAACCCCCATCAAGGAATAAGTCCATAACATCAAATTGCCCTAAATAAAATTGAGATAGATCTTGAGGAAATTAAATGAAATCAAAATCTGACATATGGCCAATGCCATGTGCAAATTCAGGACATTACATATCAACATCTTGGAAATCCTCAAACACCTCAATATCCACATCAAAAGAACTTTCAATATCCATAGTATCAAGGAGTTTTGCAACACAAAGGTGTACCTCAAGTGCAATATCAAGATGTACCTTAGTTATAGTATCAAGAAGTTCCACAACACAAAAATTTACCTCAAGTGCAATATCAAAATATACCTCAAACACAAAATCAAGGAGTTCCGTAAAACCAAGAGAAAAAAAATCAAGAAAAGCCACAAAGGAAGGACTACCAACCAGGAAGGAAATTCACCCCTTTTGGAGAAAACTTAGAGGTAATCATGGAGGAACTAGTACAACAAGAAATTATCAAAATCATTGATATTTCAACTTATGGTGAACCAGGCTTTAAACTCCCTAGGTAATACCAATACAAACGATGTAAGTTCCACAAAATCAAGGGTCATAGAATGAACAAATGCACAACACTCAAAAACCTCATCCAAGATCTCATTGATCAGGGAGAAATAGCTATTAAAAATGGCATTCAAGGGCCATCTACTAATTACAACAATGATAATATCTCAACCTCAAAATTTGAAAGCAATGATCAAGAGCTATCTATCACCAATCACATTGACAATGTTTCTACATCATCAAGTGAGAAAGAGGACATACATCAAGAATTTAATCCCAAGAATGATCAAAATCAATCACACAAGTCTAGCAATGATTCATTCCAAGATATATTGACATCATCCAACCTCATAGCAATACATATTGATGATCAAGAGACTCTTGATCCAACACTTATACCTAATGTAGAAGATCTAAGCCAAGAGTCATTACCCATATCCCCACATTTTGAGGAAAGACAAGTATCCTTTACAATAAATCCCTTCTTTGAAATTGATCCATGTCAAGAATGTGATCCAAAGCATGTCAAAGATAATACCACACAAAATCAAGATCAAGATACCTTACCATCAAAATACTACAATGACTTGGTAGATATCTTCCATGACATCCAAGGTTTTCCAAATGAAGAAAAAATCCATATACCAAGCGCACATACATCTACCCATGAGATTATTACTCCTAATGGACATGTAGATGATCTTCATCTAAGAAAAGAATCCATTACTCTCAATATCATTACCAAAGAACAAGATTATCCTACTCTTAACATCTATACACAAGATAAAGACATAGTAGTTCAACTACAGATACATCAAAAAGGGATCATGAAGAAGACTTATACATAAGTTGTGAATTAGAAACATCCTCTAGAGACATATCAAAAATGGATCATAAAGAAGACTTATATATGAGTTGCGAATTAGAAACATCCTATGAAGACATATAAAAAATGAATCATGAGGAATAATTTTGTGTGGATAGTCAATCAGAAACACCTCTTGAAGAAGCATTAAAATATGATATTTACAAGATCAGGCCAAAGATATCAATCAGGAGGTTATCCCACATCTGAGGGAACCTATCACTGAGGAAGCTACCACATTTAAATATCCACAATAGAGAAAAGAAATATTAGAATCTTGTTTCCAAGGTGAGACATATCCCATTACAAATAAACTCTCTCAACAGATTCAATATCAAAATAGAGGATTAGGCCCACATAATAGGGTATCCTAGAATCAGTGCAGATTATTGGCAATCCTAAGCATCAAGGTCTTCGTTATTCAAAGGAATCTAAACATATCATTGATACCTCCATAATATTGGGGGCAACTCCATCTAATGAAAACACCAACATGGGGAACACAAGGGGCCCTTATGATAAAAATTTTACCAACACTACAACTAGCCATGTCATGATTCATCATCCACACATATTTCAACCCTCTAATTGGAAACAACAATAGGAGAAAAAGATATACCCAAGAACAAAACATTTCATTGAAGCAAAATAATCAACAAGATAAAATGGGAAAGAAAAATTCAAATGGATACAATTGAAAAAGCAATAAAATCATCCCTATCAAACTCCATTAGTCAAAGAAACTATGGGGAAAAATAAAAAAGGGAAGTTCATTCCTCAAAGATGTCTAGCAATGCAAAAGAAAGCTTCAAGAGCAACCTACAAGGTATATCAATATGTTGGTCCCAATTGAATATCCATATCCACCCATCATTGCTCATCATCCAAAGTTTGGAAAATAAAAGATTCCAAACTATTGGTTAACATATTTTTCACTTAACTCTATATTCTAACACCCACGGAGATGAAAAATGTAACAGCAATTTAACTGATATCATGAGATTTCATACCGATTCTCTGCTTATTTTACAAGGTGGCAGCTAACTTCTAAGATATTCAATGAATAGAAATTCATATTGCTTTTGACCAAAAAGAAAAGAAAGGTGTTGCTTTTAACCAGAAATATTTGAAAGGAATACCATTATCTAAGTATAAACCAAAGTACAAATACTTGAATCACTTCCAGAACCAATAAAATTATTCAACTGAACTTAAACCATTGCTACAAACATTCATTCAAAGATAAACATCCAATAGCAACACAATCTATCAAACGTCCATAATATCAACATAGATAATCATTGGAAACATATTCAAGATAAATAGAATAAATCCATACACCACAACACAAATAGTATGTTTGCATAAACTTCACCATATGAGTTTTCTATATTGAAAAATCACCGCAAAAAAATGAAAAACATAAAATAGTTTTCTCTAATGAGGAAAATCAAAGTTTTTCCCAAAAGATCCTAACTGCATCGACTAAGCCCATATTTAAAGCATAAACCAATTTTCTTTGGTAATGGTTTCTTGAGAACAACTGTACCCCATAATTAAAATATTTTTAACTTAAAAGAGCCAAAATTAAAAGCAATATCATGAAATGCTAAAAATAACTATGCATCATTTCTTTTTGTTTCATCGCCTTCGTCTTCCATAACTTCAACTGCTTGTTGCTCCAAAAACTTTTCCTATATTATCATCATGGACCTATAATCATGATATCTCATGAAAATTGCAAATATATCTTTGTTCCCAAGCATTGTAGTAATCTATAATCTAGTTATTCATTTGGACAAAGCAATATTGAACTTGACCAATATCTTAGATCTTCTATTCTCTTCAGATTTATAAGAATTTAGATGAATCTGCAATCTACCAAGCTTAGAGAAGGATTCCCACATCACTGTGGTAGGATCAAATATCTCCTTATTGATTTTTTCTCTGAATTTCAGAGAAACCTCCTTCATATCTAGAATCCTTTCATCAAACTCATTAGTATTTTCCACATCCAGATTATGACAACTATCTTTAATTTCCCTAGAATCTTATTAATTTCTCTTACCAGATTATCATACATATTCAGCTTCCACTCTAGTGAATCAGACCAAGAAGAGTCTATCTCTTTAGGATTATTCACAATTTTCTCACCAATTAATTTTGTCAGATCCATAGAAATTAACTCTTTCACTTCCTTAGAAAGAACAGAGAGGCTAGTTTGATCTTTTCTAACTTTTTGAAGTTCTACCACTAATTCCTTCCTCTTGTTAGTAACTCGAGTGTAAAAGAGCATGGATTTACTAATAAATAAGATAGCTTCCTAAGACATATTGTCAATCCACTCACTAGCCAATCTAGAGTAACTCAAATTATTTTTAATTTTTTGTATGGCAAGCATATCAATACCCTCTACTTAAGAGCTTGAGGCTCCATTGGGTGCTGGAGGAGTGACCATGGAAGATATAAAGTTACCCAAAGCAAGGACTTTAGATTGTAGGTTCACCTTCTCTTTTCTTTATTCCTTAACTCTCTTAATCAAAGCCTTAACTAAATAGTTGACATGATACACATCACCTTCAAGTGTTGGAGGCCCCATATCAACATGTGTAATATTGTAGTCTACCTCTTTTATTTCATTTTCACCTAATTCCTTCATAAGATCGACAATTTCTAACACTTGATTTCTAGAAGTAGCATCAGTCAACATCTTTGACATCCTTTTGGCTTTCTTAGGTTTTGAAGAACTGTGTAGAACCGTCATGATTGTATCTACTTCAATTGTCATTATAGGAGTATACTTTCTCTTCTTCTCTACTTCCTTCTTCAACCATCTTAGGGAGGCTGCTACTAAACTAGAGTATTTATTTCCACTATTAGTGTCATGAGGGTTACCAAGAATATTTGGTGAATTCTCAATCGGAGAAGTAGGAATTTCAAACAAAGGAGGAAAGGTATTATCTTCAAAAATCTATTGGAAAATAGGTTCAGAATCTGCAGGCATAGGTTTCACTTGCCTAGATTTTTTCTTAGAGGTTGGAGAGGGAATACTGTCTTGTTCACATACCAACTTAAACTTAGCCGCTTCTTCTGGTTTCTCACCCTCACCTCCTGACTTTGAATTTTCACTAGAAGACCTAACATTCGGTTTCCCTGATGATACATGCACACCAGACATTTGTTTAGACCCCTTTTCATTCTTCTATGATGACCTAGGCTCCTGAGTAGGGCCAACAAATTGCTGCCATTTTCCATCCAACCAATCTTGAGTTCTTTTAAGTACTAGAGAAACAAGTAATTTCATATCAAAAACCTCATTCTTGTTACAATCAACCTTAGGGTGAAATTTATTAGGAAATTTTTCATATTCGGGATCCACGACCACCGAATCCTCAATCACATCTTTAGGAATTTGGAATGAAAGACCAAAGACCTATATCTTCTTTAGGGTTAGTCTCATATAATCCCTTCTCAAAACCTCATTCTCATCAATACAATCTTCCTAGAAATCCTCGATAAACAGGTGGTGCTGATATGAATTCCCTTCATACAATTTTTGTTTCACAAAGCCCTTACTATCAAAATTGGATCTCATAGACAAATACTAGAGATTATATTCTTTTAAGGAACTCCTTAGCTCCCCTTGCCATCTGATTAGTTTTGCACAAAAAATAAGGGGTCATCAACGAGAAGACATACCCTCTTTTCCCCATGCTTGCATACTTAATATTAACTGTGGCTATTTGCCAACAAACTTCCAGGAATACTAGTAAATATTCAGGATACCGAGGTAATATCAATGGGGCTTTCTCAAGAGCCCCTATTCTCAAATAGGAAAATTTATCAAATTGAACATAGAAACTCCCAAACTTTGATACAAGAGAAACTGATTTAGGAGAAAAATGCATTTTTGGGTTTCCATCTAGCTTCCTCATAGCCTCCATTAAGAATTCATCATTAACATGACAAAAATCCCCCATTCCAAATTGTTTAGTGAACTACATATAGAGTTTATATACATGCAAGTCTAGAGTTGGGGGTCCTTGTGGTTCCAACCTAGGCCAAAAAGACCTCTAACTAGCTATAATGTATATCAAGCAGGAACACATATGAAAAATAGCAGTGTTATGGAAATTAATTAACTGCTCTTTCAAATGGAAGCAAATAATTTCAGCCCAGTTAATAAAAATATTCTCATCACAGATTTTCAAGGTAAATCGGCACATCCAATCCTCAAATGACTCAATTTGCACGCTTCCAACAACACGATGCGATAAAGAAATAACATCCGCAATTTTTTCTTTGAAATTCATTCTTTTATGTTTGGTCAACAGTTATGACTTACCTTTCATTTCTGACTTCAACTAGGTTTTGGCCATGGAGTTTCTACATCAGTCTTCATTCATTTTGAAGAATTCACCAACCATGACCACATACATGTCTTCCATAGGCTCCCTTTCTAGAATCTTCAACACACAAGAAATAGATTTAGGAGAAACCTTTGCAATTATGGTCCGATCCACAGCTTTAATCTCTCATGTTTCTGGAATGTATCTTATCACACATGCACCTATCAGGTTCGCACTAAGCACAACTTCTGGAAATACTCTGGCATGAGCTAGCCCACTTTCCAATAGCTTTACATCCACCTCATACCTTTCATTACTCTCTAGATGTGCCCAGAATTCTTCCAACTTAAAAGGTACGAGCTCAGTATCCCTTACACCGAGCAAAGAATTTCCAATTCCAGAGTACATGAGCTCTCAGTGCATAAAGAAGCATGCATATACTAGGAGGATTAGTTGCAGAAGAAGGAAATGCAGCTGAAAAAATTAGCTAATTTGTTTCCACCTCAAGTTATGTCATAGATAAGACGTGCATTTGGTGTTGCATTAATATGGTCCTTTATTTTAATCCTCAATAAAATAAACCCAAATATTTGCACACTTTTTGAAGACCCTTGACAAGACATCTCTAGGCTATACTATACACATCTTTAAATGAATTGGCAGCACTCAAAAGAAGCATAAAACACTATGTCACCCTGTCACGGAATATTGAAACTTTAAAACCAAAGTCGAATGTTGTGAGGTTACAAATTTTTTTGACTTTATGACTACACAAGATAGACTATCTCATCAACACACTTGATGCTAGGAAAGGGACCAAGTTGAACTATTGGGTGGTTGGGAAACTCACAAACCTTGTGACAAGGTTAGAAAACATTGGATGCTAGTGAATTGGGTTACAAAACTTAAAGAAACCGTGACAAGCGGTTGGGAACTTGGAGGATTCCATAACAAAGCAAAAATACATCAGACCTAGACAAGATGAAGAATCCAAGACCCAAGTAAATGCAAATTCAAAATAGCATAGTAAAATGATACCCAAGGGTAACAAAAATTGCAAACCAATCCATCTGAATCACATATCCCTCAACGTATTTTACCATCCATGATATCCAAATCTCACATTGACCATGTGTTGGCACAAAATCTTTATCATAAGGACTCTAAGGGCACTCTATCACGATGTGCACATCAAGGTAAGGTTAACACCGGTATCAAAAAGGAAGATAAGAATTTCCAAGTGTTACATTGAAGCACTTGTATTGGTGTAGTCATGGTAGGAGGGTCCTCAAAGAGAACTATCTGGACCATGCAGCTAGAGTTACGCAACAAAAGCAACATAGAATATGGAGGAAAATGCAGATTCAAACATTCTCATTAACAAAAAAATTATTACAATCGGCAGACAACATCTAAGCTTATAGATTCGACTCATAGGCCTGATATAACATACATGCTCCTTAATGTGAGCGAAAATCTTACAGATCAAATTTTATATTCTTCTTAATCTACTTGATCTTGATTTATTGCTATCCTAATGATCTATTACAAGATTTATATCATATATGTAGATCTAGAAACATCTGCATCAGCCAAATATCATTACAATCTCTGATGAAGGAAACGTAACATGTGCATGAACATGTTGGCCTCAAATTTGAATTTCTCCATGGAAGGTGCATATGATGAAGTGTGGACCTAAATTAAGGTCATGAACACTCTGCAAAACAATTCAAAACACCTCATAAGGATCCACAAGCTACAGGAAAGATCCATGAGCGACCAAACTAGCAGTTAGGTTTGAAATTATTCTGGAGCCCATTCCAAAAACTGTCACTTACTCTGAAACTGATAAATTGCTGAAAAAAGATCCAATCGAGCTGAAAACTTGGAATGAGGAAAATGAACATATCCATGATGAAAATATAGATCCACAGGGTCTGGTGAGAAAACATAATGAAATACTGAATCTGCCAACTTGAACTGAACAAGAATTAAAGAAGAAGAAAATTGAATGAAAATATTTCTGGTTGATGCAAGATTGCCAAGAACCAAGGATGCTCCTACATCAGACATCCGAGGTTATTGAAAAATGATACCCTCACTTTTCCAGGGCTAAAGGAAAACCAATACAATCTACCTCAACCTGAGAAATCCAAGAAGAATCCTCCACTAGTCTACCTTTCCACTTCAAAAGATATTCTTTGTATTGTCTCCCACGCGTTTTCCTCCTTTCTTTGACATCCAAAATCTCTTCTATCTCATCTGATTGTTGTTTAGGAAGTTGTTCTTTCAATTTTTCTCTACTATCTTCACTGAATTCCTCTTCATGGTACTAATGTAGATCTACAATGTTGAATGTAGGTGATATACCCATTCCATCTGGTAACTCTACTTCATATGCATTTTCTTAATCCAATTTCTTCAAAATCTTACAGGGTCCAAACTTCCTTATTTTGAGCTTATTATATGTACCAACTGCAAATCTCTCCTTCCTCAAATACACCATCACTTCATCTCCAACTTCTAACTCCATATGTCTCTTCTTTTCATCTGCTTGTTCCTTATACTTCTAGTTCATATCTTCCAACTGCTGCTTTACTTGAGTATGCACTTTCTTCATATGTTCTACAAATTCCTCTACTTCAGTGCTTATTTTATCTTCCTTATTGATGTCTTGCAATTCTGATATACCTCTAGGATGAACTCCAGTAACAATATTAAAAGGTGTTTATCCATTACTCCTATTTACTGAATTATTGTAGGAAAAATCTACTTGAGCAAGGACTAAATCCCAACTTTCGGTCTTCTCTCCAACCAAACATCTCAAAAAATTCCCCAAACTCCTATTTACTACCTTTGTCCATCCATCAATCTGTGGGTGAAAAGTAGAACTAAATTTCAAATCTTTCTTCAACTTCTTCCAAAGTGTCCTCCAAAAGTAAACAATAAAATTGGTATCTCTAGCTGAAACAATACTCCTAGGTAATCCATGCAATCTGACTACTTCCTTGAAAAATAAGTCTGCTACATGTACTACATATGTTTTCTTACAAGGTATGAAATGTGCCATTTTAGAAAATCTATCCACTACCACAAATACAAAAGCATTACCTATTTGTGTCTTCGGTAAACCAAGTATGAAATCCATCCTGATATCCTCCCAAGGTTTCTCTGGAACTGTCAAAGGCTTATACAATCCAACATTTTGACTACTCCCTTTTGTAACTTGACAAAATCCACAACTTTGCCCAAATTTCCTAACATCCTTATGAATATGAGGCGAAAAGTAATTCTCACTTAGCAATGTTACTATCTTATCAACTCCAAAGTGTCCTGCCAATCCTCCACTATATTTCTCTTTCACCAAGTTATCCCTCATTGAACTCTGGGGTATACAAAATTGATTCCCCATGAACAACATATTCCCTTGAATGAAATAATCCAGCCAATGAATCCTATCCTCCAAGACTGGTTGTTTACAAGCTCTCCAAGGTTCTACAAAATTTTGGTCTTCCTCATTAAAGTTCTTCAATTCCTCAAAGCCTAATACCTCCACTCTCATCTCTTCCAGTAAATACCTTCTCCTACTCAAAGCATCAAAAACTCTATTTGAATTTCCACTCCTATGTTTCAAAAAAAATGTATAACTCTACAAGAATTCCACCTATCTCATGTGTCTCTGATTCAACTTACCTTGACTGTTCAAATACTATAAAGCCTGATGATCTATGTACAAGATAAACTACTTAGACAACAAGTAGTGTCTCCACTTCTTCAAGGCTTGAAATATGGCATAGAACTCTTGATCATACACTGAATATATTTTCTTTGCATCATTCAACTTCCCACTAAAATAACCTACTAGTCTTCCTTCTTGACTTAATACTTCTCCAATTGCATTTATACTTGCATCACAGTCTACCTGAAATACCTTATTAAATTTTGGTAAAGCCAACACAGGTTGCTCAGTCACCCTCTATTTCAACAAATCAAAACTTTTGTTTGATCTAGATTTCCATCTAAAATCTTTCTTATCACCTCTCATTATTTCTATCATAGGGCTGCAAATAGAACTGAAATTCCTAATGAAATTTCGGTAGAAACTAGCCAATCCATGAAATGATCTTACCTCCCCAATGCTTTCCGGTGTAGGCCATTCAAAAATTTCTCTTACCTTCTCAAGATCCATCTTCAATCCATCCACTGATATCACAAATCCCAGATACACCAATTCTTCCTTCATGAAACTACACTTCTTAATGCTTATCAACAACTTCTCTTCTCTCAACCTCTGCAAAACTTGTCTTATATGCAAAAAATGTTCTTCTCTAGTCTTACCGAAAATCAAGATGTCATCCAAATAGACAATCACAAACCTACACAATAATTTCTTCAATACCTCATTCATCAACATCATGAAAGTACTCAATGTATTTGTTAGTCCAAAAGGCATCACCAACCACTCATACAATCTTTAATTTTTCTTTAATGTATTCTTCCATTCATCCCCTTCTTTGATTCTGATTTGATGATATCCACTCTTCAAATCTATCTTTGTAAATTATTTAGCTCCACTCAAACAATCCATAATGTCATCCATCTGGGGAAAATGAAATCTATACTTCACTGTGATCTTGTATATGGCTCTAGAGTCTATACACATCCTCCATTCTCCATCCTTCTTAGGTGCTAGCACTGGAGGTAATGCACAAGGACTTAAGCTTTCTCTGATCAAACATTTTCTCAACAACTCTTGCACTTGTCTATTCAACTCTTCATTCTCTTATGGTGTCCTCTGATGTGCTTCTTTATTAGGAAAGATAGCTCCAAGAATCGCATCCATACAATGGCTAATGCTCCTCATAGGTTGCAATTCATCAGGTACATTATCCGAAATGATAGCTTCATATTCTGCCAACAACTCTTTTATCTCCTCTGGTTGTTCTTTTGCATGCTTCAAGTCTTCAGCCTTCTTAGGGACCAAGGAATAACACATGCTCTCATGTCTCAGTCCATCTAGAAATATCCTTCCATCAACCAAATAAATTCTAGCATTCATACAAACCTCAACTTTAGGAACATCCTCCAATGGTAACAAAGTCTGATTCATTCCATTTACAACAATGGTATATATGTTCTTCTTTCTATCATGAATAGCATGTCTATCATACTTCCAAGGCATTCCCAAAAAAACATGGCATACATCCATAGGCATGATATCACACAAAACTTCATCATGGTAATTTCCTATCTTCAATTTCACCAAATATTGTTCACTTACCAGTATCTTATGCTAATCTTCAATCCATGCTATCAAATAGGGATTCAGGAATTTAAACCTTTCCAAGTTCAATTTGGTCACCATTTCTTCAAAAACCAAGTTCTTTGAGCTTCCACTATCAATAATTACTTTGCAACATGTACCAACTACCTTCCATTTGGTTTAGAACAAATTCTTTCTCCGCAACAGTTCCTGCTCCATCTCACTTTGACACAATAATCTTATGTTCACTAGCATTTCTCCCTCTTTTGATTTATTAGATGATCCAACATGATCCTCCTCAACAAAGGTTGTTCTTCTACTATTCTCTTTCTTTCTTCTTGCTTCTCCCTGATTACATTCAAATTATCTATGTCCTTCTCCACCACACTTATAACAAGTTCCTTTGAATACTCTTTTCTCCTGTCTTCTATCATCTTTCCTATAATCCTTATTTTGGTAACCACCATATCCTCCTCTTTGGAAAGAGTTTCCATCATCTCTATGGTATGAATTTTTCATTCTTACTAACTTCCTTATCTTTATTCTGATCTGCAAAAGATCATCTTCCTCCTCCAATAAAAATTCTTCCTCTTTGAAATCTTTGCTCATGTCTTTTATTCAACTTTTCTTCTACTTTTAGGGAACACTGATATGCCTCCTCCACACTCAGTAACTTAATAAAATTGATCTCATCTTGTATAGACAACATCAAACCATTCATATATCTAGCTACTTGCTCGGTCTCATCTTCTGAATGTCAAAATCTGATATTCAACTTGCAGAAATCCTCAATATACTTTGTCACACTTGACTCCTTCTGCTTCAAATTCTGCAACTTTTGAAAGAAACTGATCTAATAATCTACAGGCATAAACTTTGTCTTCAACTTATTCACCATTTGATCCCATGATCTTATCTTCTCTTTTCCTTTTCTTTTCCTATCTATTTGTAAATGTTACCACCAAAGGGATGCATGTCCTTTCAACTTTGTACAAGAAAATTTCACCTTCTTTTCTTTTGTGGTACCTTCAAAATCAAAGTACTTCTCCATCTCTATTATCCAATCAAGCAATTCATCTCAATCCAACTTGCCACTATAATCTGATGGATTTAAATTTGGTTTAGTATTTACTCTAGTTAGGGCTCTTATGAACCTCTCTTCTCCCTAATCCAGGCCAAGTTGATATTCTCTTTCCCTTTCTTCCTATTCTTCTACCTCTTCATCACTCACATCATCAACTGGTTAGCCTCTCCTCTGGGTCATTTCAACTGCTTCCAATCTAGAAACAATTCCTCTCAACATATCCATTACACCTAGGTTTACATTTCCTCCATTTCCTCTACCATTTATTCTTCCCACCATCTTTACACAAGTCCTCTGTAGCTGCAGGTCAGATCCTCAATCCACCACCCCACAAAACTATTTGGACCATGCAACTATAGCTACACAACAATAGCAACAAAAAATATGGAGGAAAATGTAGATTCAAACATTATCATTAACAAAAAAATTTATTACAATCGACCGACAACATTCGGGCTTATATATTCGGCTCACATGCCTAATATAACATACATGCTCCTTAATGAGAGCAATAATCTTATGGATCAAATTATATATTCTTCTTAAAATACTTGATCTTGATTGATTTCTATCCTAATGATCTATTACAATCTTTATATCATATCCATAGATCTAGAAACATCCACATCAGCCAAAGATCATTATAATCTCTGATGAAGGAAACATAATGTGTGCATGAATAGGTCAGCCTCAAATTTGAATTTCTCCATGGAAGGTGCATATGATGAAGTGTGGACCTAAAATTAAGGTCGGGGACACTCCATGGAACAATTGGAAACACCTTGCAAGGATCCAAAAGCTATGAGAAATATCCACGAGTGATCAAACTAGCCATTAGGTTTGAACTTATTTTGGGGCCAATTCCAAAAACTATCACTTACTCCAAAAGTGATAACTTGTCAGAAAAAGATCCAATCGAGCTGAAAACTTGGATTAAGGAAAATGAACATATCCATGATGAAAATATAGATCCGTAGGGTTTGGTGAGAAAACATGATGAAATACTCAATCTTTTAACTTCAACTAAACAAGAACTAACAAAGAAAAAATTGAATAAAAATATTTTTGGTTGATGCAAGATTGCCAAGAACCAAGGATACTCTTGTATCACATATCATATCAAAAAAAATCCTCCAATCAGGATATCATTGGCATGTCGTGACATCAAAAACAACCCTATCAACATCAAAAACATCTTCATTAACACCACTAGGTGGTCCAACATGAGAAAAAAGTGTCACCATGATGAAAACCTAGTAAAAAAGCGTCTTGTGTGACATCAAAAATCAATAAATAAAAAATCAAGAAAAATAGTCAAGAGAAAAATAATCCTCTAGAGAAAACCACTATGGTGGCGCTTTGGACAAGTACCATGATGAAAACCTGGAAAATAGGCATCATGTGTAAGAATTGAGCATCTATGTGCACCATTTCAGGTGGAAGAATCTCAGCTGATCCATAATAAATCCAAGTCATTGTTTTCAAAATCCAACTTATCTTGATCTTGACAAATGTTTGGTATACATTTTGCACCTGCTTATGGAAAAAATATCGACATGGGTCACTATCATTGATCCTATCCTATCCAACATTATTTGGGCTATGAGGAATTATCCAAAAGGGGCATACTCTATCCAAACATGTTATCCTATCACAATAAAATCTATCACCTACATTGCTAGACACTGGGGGAAAATTCTTGCATCTTGCTTCAGAATAAATCTTGATCTATGTCTTCTAGCTCATCTTGTGATCTAGGAATTTATCCCAACAAAAAGGTACATCCACCAATGCACCACTAGGGTAACCTTTGAAATAGTTCATCCCAACAACAAGGTGTACCACCAACACACTACCAAGGTAACCTTATTAGATGATGACAACATGGATTATTCCTTCACTTAACAATTATAAGATATCAACAGTTGCTTGAACCCCACAACTAGTTCAAGTAAGCTTTTCTACAACATATCATCTAGAAAAACAAAGTGAAGTACCAATCCAAGTTTTCAACACCTTAAACCCTAGGCAAGAGGATTAAAATTCACCAACAATAGTGTATCCTGCTAATGCACCACCAGGGTAACCTTCAAAATAGTTCATCCTAAGAACAAGGTGTACCACCATCGCACTACCAAGGTAACCTTCAAAAATCATGACAACATGGATTATTCCTTCACTTATCACTTCTAGGATATCAACAGTTGCTTGAACCCCACAACTAGTTCAAGTAAGATATTTTACAACATATTCTCTAGGAAAACAAGGTGAAGTATCAATCCAAGTGTTCAACATCTTATACCCTAGGAAAAAGGGTAAAAATCCAAAAAAATGGAAAAAATAGATTAAAAAACTAAAAAAAAAATCAAAAATCAAGAAAAATAGTAAAGAGAAATAAAATGTTCTTGGAGTGAAAACCACTTTGTGGCTCTCCTAGAACAACTACCATAGTGAAAACCTATAAAACATGCGGTATGTGTGAATAAAACATGTACCATTATCTATCAGAAATTTTCATAGCATCCACCCATTCATTTTATAAAACATGTATCCAACCATGGCTTGCCATTGATTAAGGTAAGTCATTTTATTAGGGGAAACTTCTCAAAGCTAGTCATAGATTAGATCTCTCGGTAATCAATCATGATCATAAAACAACAAAATTCAAAAACACTAGAAAACAACAAAAATAAAAAAATATGTGAAAATCATAAAAAACAAAACAACATCGCTGGGTTATTCCTTTACTCAAACAGTCTAAGATATTGAAATTTGCTTGAACCTCATAGCTAGTTCAAGTAGACTTCCCACAACATATCCTCTAGACATAGAAACGAGATATCAATCCAAGCTATCGATGTTGTTTACCCAATTCATGCTTTGAGTACAATGGTCGAACTACATGGTCTATCTGTGTGCAATGTAGGCAAGGCTTATCAAACCCTAAGGCCTTAGGTCAATACCATTAGGTTTTTATCAAGCTTTCTTCCAACTTAGTAAAAACTAAAAAATCCAAAAAAATCCAATTTTTTTTCCAAAACCCAAAAATATTCACAAAACAACAAAACCCACAAAATTGATAATCAAATCAAACAGGTCCCAAAGTCATCTCTTCCTTGGATGCACTGATTTTAGGAACACCTGCAATCATTTTAACCCATGGTGTTATGGTTTCACTCTGAACATGTCAAGCAAAAAAAAACATGATGACAAATGACAACGAGCAAATGCTAACAAGGTTTAAATGAAACAAAGAAAAATGCAAGCTCACAAAAACAATGGAAAATTTAACTGCACAAAAACTAAAAACCACATACACCATTGAAAATATCATGAAATTCTACCCCATTTAAAAAAAAAGAATTGAAAAATACTTTTGTATGACCAAGATATGGTCATTTGAAGATAGGGTAAAAATTACAAGTCACAAAGCAAACAAAAGCGATTTTTTAAGCCAAGTGTGATCTTTTAGAGAAAGTGCAAGGTTTTCAGATGCAATACTTTAAAGCAAGTTTGAGATTCTTAAGCAAGAGTGAGGAAACAACTCCAGAGCATGTCAAAAGCAATATTTTCATTCAAGTGCAAGTTTTTAGAGCGAGTGTGTGAATCAAAAGAGAGGTTTAAAGTCAAGAGCAAGGTTTAAATTCAAGGGTGAGGGTTTAAAGGTCAAGTGTGAGGTTCTGACCTAGCAAAGGAAAGGAAAATGATGCAAATTCTCATAAATCACCAAAAATTTGCTATTGACTCAAGAAACTATGTACATGTAATACGAGAATGTAACAAGCTGAAAATGAGAAGTGGAAAGGTACAAACTAGGAAATTTATGCCTAAAGGACACCCAAACTATCAAAACATATCCATGTGATGTGAGGCTCCCTGAATCTATCCCATAGTTCCTTGAAAATCGACAAAAAAAAACATTTAGATAACTTGAAAACACAAAAAAATAACATCGAATAAACATCAAAAGCCTACTTGCACCATCACTTATTTTGCAATAAAGGTTCATCCATAATAAATGGATCGTCACACTCACCCTTTGATAAAACAAATAAACAAATAAAGAAAAAATCTAAATCTAAAAATTTCAAACAAACAATCATAAGGATTTGAACGCAACGAGACAGATAAAAAGCCAAGTATATCTTCCTATCTATTGAAAATTCCCAACAACATGTTGAGATATGTATTAATGGATCTGTTCCTATGATAGACATGATCAACACCAAATAATAGTCACATAATAGATAGAGCAAGTGATACAACAACTTTGTTTTTTAATCTTTTTGTAGTCTTATCTTTTCGATTTACATTATTGAATCATTCATAGGATCTCTCAAGGATGTCTAGAAATATTTAGAGAGGAAGGAATGAGGACCATTGAGCATCATTTTGGTTTTTTTTTTATTGGGTTTTTTTGTGAAACTACCATGGTGAATAACCACTTTATTGTGTGTATGAAAGTTGTGTTGAAACAATTTTTGTAGCAGTTGAATGTTAGGTATTTCATACCTCTTTGTGTAAATGGTCCAAAATTCATGTAGAAGTTGCATGTTAGGTATTTCATACCTCTATATGTAAATGGTTTTAAATTCATGTAGCATTTTCATGTTAGATGTCTTATACCTCTCTATGTGACTGGTTCAAAATATTTTTAACACAACCCACCTATATAATTTAAAAAAAAGTTTCCATATGTCTAGTATGAGAAAGAGTACTCCTTTCTTGTAGACTCAAATTCTAGACAATGGATACAAATTCACCTTGGTCATTAATACCCTGGTGCATCGTATCTATTTCCTACATCAAACAAGATTGTTCAAACTATGAAGCCTCCAAGCAAAGCAAAAGAAACTCACCAATGAATAACAACATCAATTGTTCTTCACTTGTTATTAAAATTTTATTCTTATCAACATTTCTTCTATCAATCCTTTCACTTAACCCATCACATAATTTTATCAAAAAAATGGTTCATTATCCATAATTTTCACCAAATTTTCTTGAGGGGGTACCATCCATGCTATCCTTTCTAGGCCATACTAGGGAAACTCTTCCACGTGGGGCATACTAGGGTAATGTTCTCTAAAACAAAGCAACCAGTAATTTGTCTCAAAGAGGGGAAAAAATTTAGACACTTAAAAATGTCCTAGCTTGCAAACTAGCATTTTGGCACTCATATTCATCTATTAATTAAGTTTTTTAATATTGTTTAATTAATTCATCATCAAACAACATCGAACAAAATCAAACAACAATAAAATCAAACAACATCAAACAACATTGAACAACATTGAACAACATCAAACAACATTGAATATCATCCCGTAACATCTCATAATGTCTCGAAAAATCTTGGAATCATCTTGGAACCACCTCAGAATGACTTGGAACATCTCAAAATCATCATGTAATGTATTAGATCATCTCATATCATCTCGAAATCACCTTGGAACATCTCGAAATCATCTTGTAATGTCTCGAATCATCCTACAATGTTCGCACATCACACCACATTGAAATGGCATAAAAAACCCTAATTCCTCTATTAATTGAATAATACAACATTATTTAATTAATTCACTTTTTCATCATTTCAGACAAATTAAATAAATTTGATTTATTTAATGTCCTAAAACCCCTAATTTTACTATTTATTAAATAAAGCAACAGTATTCAATTAATTCACATTTCACCATATCAACCAGTTAAACAAAACACATTTATTTAATGAAGTCATAATCTCACTGTATTTCATGTTGATTTATTAAATAATGCAGATTATTTAAGTACATCACTAAATCACCTTATTCCCTTAAGTTGATTAAATTATTAAATCATAATAATTTATTATGAAACTTTCCCTCCAAAATTTGAATAATTAAATCAAACTATTCAAATCAATTATCAAAAATAAAATCAAACTAATGCAACTTTGTTTGCAAAAGTCAAACTTGATTTGCACATTCAAAAAGAAATTAATTAATTAAATCAATTAATTCATATTCCTCACCCACTTTCTGATTGAGAAAATTGTGATTGCTGACTGAGCAATCTAATCTATTAGCTGATAAATCACATTCCTAACTAAGCCATCTAGATCCTAACTAGTCAATCTAGATCCTGACTGATCAATCTAAATCCTTGATTGGCCAACCTATTTCTCAATTGCCCAAATTGTGCAATCAACTTTGCACAATCTTCTCATTTCTAAATCCTCTCAACACACTCCAACTGTGGATTTGGATATTCTTCAACATGATCTTGATCATTCATTTCAAATCTCATTTTCCATATAACAAACCCATTTCCTCCCAAATAAGGATCAGAGAATCGATATACATTGAGAAACAAAGTGTTGTCAAGAACACCATTGATAGAGCTTCACCATGTCTTTAATCAATCAACCAAAATAGTAACTCATCAAGATTTTGCACAAAAACTTTAGAGGCTTCACGGTGATAAGAACCTAACTTTAGGCGAATACACTCCACTACAAGATGGTAAGACTATTTTATTCTTTCTCATTCAAAACTGTAATCATAGATTCATTTATGCATGTTAGAATGGCTTAGTTTCATTTCATATGTGTAGGTTTAGATCTTATATTAATATGTTTAATCTTAGTTTAGATGCTTGGGTTTGACATGTTTTGATCCATCTTCTGGTCTAACGTTCTCCCCCTCACACAGGCTATTAGTTATTTTGTTATATTATTATGATGCGAAGGTGGCAACTCATGTCTTGATGTGATTTCAAGATGCCTACAATAATATTTTTTCAATTTGGTGTATCGAACTTAGTGACAAGTTGCAAATTTTTTTCTAAGGCTTTCATAGTATATACTCTAAGGTAGAGACATAGTATTTTGGTCCACATCCTTTAGAAGAGAAATATTTAGTCTTTCGATTTAGAAGTTAATCTCTTGGATATGTGAAGATGTTATATATAGTCTCATATCAATATACCTTTTGTAGTGAAAGATAGAAGTGAGAGGGTTTTGGTCTATGCTATGGAAGAGAAAAGTGGTTCAAAAGGCTTGTTGGAATGCTCTACATTCCTTCAGATGTGATGTTTTGATCAAGAGGTTTTGAGTACATACTCAGTGATGTCTAATGTATGCTACATTTAAGTTTCAAGTGATCTTGTGACCTGAAAGTTCAGTTTTCTACTAGATTGATACAGTTAGTTCCAAATGCTTAATCTCCATTAGGACATATATTTGGGTGCTTTCACTGATAGGAGATTGTAAAGTTCAATTGTATGAGTTTTTGTGCACACTCCACATGTCTCATAGAGTCCAAGGTATGAAGATCCTTCTTGTTTCCAATACCACACAAATGTTTCAATTCATTTTGTGAAGTTATACTTTTGTTGAGGTTGACTAGGGTATGTTGATGGCATGCACCACTAATTCAAGATTGAGTGAAGTTTATGGAGATTTTGTAGATATTTTATAAGTCACAAAAACTCATTTGGGAGAAATGTGAATATTTTTTTTCTCTTTTATATACTGCCAATGGACATGAAGGTTGACATACTACAAGTTTCTTATTTTCTTGTTTATGATCAACTTAATTTATATTTTGCAAGTGTGCAGATGATATATATGGAAGATCAAAGATGAGAAGTGAATGATTAAAGTGTGAAAAATGTATAAGTGTGTGAGAAAAGCATGATAAGATATGCCTCAAACCTAATGTGTAGAATTGATGACTATCAATGGGTTAAATCCATAAAGTCAATCATATTTCAATTATTTTTAATTAGGGAGTTGTAGCTTCCTTTGGTTGTAGCCCTAAATCAAAGTTATAACTATTATTTACTTGTGAGGTTGGATTAAGACATAAATTTTGTGTCAACTGTGTTCTTATGTGGATGTGTATCTTCTTTCCCATTTTGATTGAGTAGTTGAAATATTTAATTATATAACTTAGCTTCAAAAATTAAGGATTGAGTTTTAAATTTGAATTATACTAATTCACCCCTCCTCTCAATATTCTCATGTGTTCAAAAATTGGTATCAGAGCAAGGTTCCTTTGATATAGCCTAATAGTTGAGGTAGATCCTGTCTTTAGAACACATGGGGAATGAAGTAGTGCCCAAGAAGAAGATAACATACTTCATAAGGAGGATGATGAATTTGAATTCAATGAAGAATATTTTCTCATGGATTATGAAGGAGAACTCAATTCAACTCTAAATGATCCGGATGAAGAAAGAGAAAAGAATGAAGAACACCAATACAAACTTGAAAAGTTAGAAAAAAAAATTGTCAAGTTAAAAGTTTAAATTAAAGAAGGTAAAAGAATTGAAAATTTCGTAAATGTCAAACTCAATGAAAAATTTCCTAAATTATCTACACTTAAAGAAGAAATTGTCACTCTAAGGAAAGAATTGGATAAAGAAAAAGAACAAATTAACGATGGTCTAAAGCTAAAGGGAGATTTTGACATTCTTGATGAGATAATCAACTCTCAAAAACCTTCAAAAGAAAAATCTGGTCTTGGTTTTGAGAAAGGTAAAATTCCAACAACTAGTGCATCTGCAAACCTATATGGGAATTTTAAAGTAGAAGGAAAGTCTCAAATAAAGGAAGAAAAATATTTCATTGAAGAACCTAAGAAGATAGCCTCCAAAAATGCAGAATAATATCATGATAGTAAGAAGGAAGGTGGATTATCCTAGTTCATAGACAAAGAATATGTAGAGGTACTCCACGTACTAGTCAGTATGCCCCTACGAGGTTCACTCAATATTAAATTTGGGCATAATACTGTAAATAGTAGATCTAGAGAAAGAAGAAATTAATACATGGGTAGAAAACCATATGTGCATCAAAGATATGATGCTATTTATTTTCATGGATATTTCTATGCATGCAATAACTTTGGTCATAAGGTTGTAAAATGTAGAACTAAGGTTAGGAGAAATAAATTTGTTCTAGAGTATAATGTTTGCTACAATTGAAATAAGGTTGGGCATAAAGAAATTTTTTTGTAGAAGTGGTTTTGTGAAACCACCCGTTCAGAACTAGAAGAAGGAAGAAACCCTAATTAATCAAAAGAAGGGAAATGAAAAATTTTGGAAAGAGAAAACAGGTTAGGATAATGTGAAGAAGGATGATACCATGCTTGTGAATTCTACACAAGATCAGGTGACAAACTGATATAGAGCATTATATTAGGGAGAGAAATCATTTAGAAATCCTTTAGCACCCTGGAAAGGTTAAAATGTTGAAAATTTCAGCATGAAAGTTGAATTGGATCAATTTCTCTAATGAGTAGGTCCACTGAGCAAGATTGAACCTATTGATTAAGGTTTCAAAGTAAAGAAATTTTTTTGGTGTGATGAGCTTCCTTGTATCCCTGTGATGAAACAAATAATTCTAGAAGAATATTTACCTAACAAGTACGAATGTATTAATGAAAAAATGTTAGAGAAAATGAAAGGATTTTTATGTTTCATTTGAATATTTTATTCTTATTTGTTATCAAAATCATTCATGTTCAAAAATAGAGAAGAGTGTTTAAGTTTTCAGGTTATATGTGTGATTTCTTTCCAAACCCTAGTGATGGTGTTTGAATATTTTAGAGGAAACATCAATGGTAACCCTACAGTTGGTTGATGTTAATGGAGAAACCAAGGCCAAAGTACAATAAATTTACTTTCAAGGAAATGGAGGTTGATAAAGATGGTGCATTTTCAAACGTTCGTGTAGATGTGGTGTATTCTGAAGATGTAAGAATCTATATCCATGCCCCACTCAATTAAATTAATCACACATCATCATTTAAAGTTCTCTGACATGAAATATTGGATGATAATAGTGTATTTAATCCTAATTATACATATGTGCCAATGAAAGGGTTAGATATTTGAAAATATTTTCTATTTTTGTGACTACAAAGAATGGGTAAGGATTATTCTAAGTCACATTCATGAGGAATTCATTTGGTTGGATAAACCCTACATGATAATAAAAGAGGAATTTAGGTTTGTTACTAGTCTTTGTACCATTAGACCAACCTTGGTGTTGAATTATATCAAGAATGAGAGGGTTACTGAGCTTACTAGAGCCAAATTTGATAAAAGAACCCTAACTGTTAAAGATATCATTGATCTCAGAGCTCACTATGTTGAATAGGACAGCTAGGATAGGGGTTGAATTATTTGTCATAGAATTAAACCTTTAATTCAATCACTGGAGCTAATCCTTAACATTACTTAAATGATCAAACATTAAGTGCAAGTGTAGAAATTGAAAACCATCACAAAAACACAACACCAAATTTACGTGGAAAACCCAATGAGGGAAAAACCACGTTGAGGATTAACTCACACTATAGAGAATATAAAAATTGATTACAAGAAGATCACTGCTTGAGAAACAAGGCTCACTACCAAAAAAAGGACTCATTTTCCATAATAGGACTCACTATCCAATAGGGCTAACAACCCAAAGGGCTCACTGCCACAAAGGTATAAAGAAGATAAAAGAGATATGTTATAAAGAGGTGAAAATCTCAATGCAATGGAGAAATCCACTAGAATTTTCTCAACCACTCATAAACATGAATTAATGATAGAGTACATCTATTTCTCACTGCATCCAGAAACTCAACATTTAGGCTTCACACTGATCTGCCACACTCACATCACACACAGTCATTGAATAACATCAATCTCACATCTATCTGCTCCTTTTCTTTTCACTTATCTCTCTTCTTCACTCTTGTCCTCTTCAACACTAACTTATCCTATATTTATACCATCTTCAACTTTGAAACATATCCAAATTTGACCATCCAACATTAAATTTAAATTAGGTTAGTGCCAAAACATCCTAGGGTTGAATTAGAATGAGGGTGACCCAAGCACATGTTTTATGAGGACCCAAATAGATCCAACACGCTTCATTAAATCTGAAGATAGTGTTAAACACAAGGTAGACCAAACCAGTTTAAAACACATAGAACAATTAAGCACGAACCTTCCAGATACCAAGATTATCTTTATAATGATCATAGAAACACAACTCTTTAACCAAAAGTCATAAGACTTTAACAAAGAGAAATCTGGACCAGTAACATTTCTCTCGGACCTCAACTAGAACCTCAAAGAACCACAGTTCACAATTGGTGAACATAACTCACACTATACAATGAATCAACAACCAAAAATTTGAATATAGAAAATTTCAACAATCACAATCAACACATTTGAACCATTAAAATATAGGAACAAAACTTGAAGCAAAACCCAGAGAAACCACTGAACACCTCTAATCTTCCTTCAATACAATTTTCTCAATATCCTCGACATGACAACAACTAGTTGAGAACTAATTGAACAAATGAAATCAATGGAAACACCTTCATTCTTCTCATTCTTTCAAGAATATCCCCCCTTTTCATTGATGGCAACACATGATGTGAAAAACCATCAATGAAAAAATAATAACTCTGAATACACTTCTCAATATTTTTCTTTCTATTCTCCCTCTTACTAGATAATCTATTTTCAGATTCTTCATTCTTTTTTCTTTTTCACATTCTCCTTTCCTCTCCCCCTTTGACATCAATGGAAAATACAAAAGATACTTACATTGATTTCCCCTTTGACAATAGAATACTCACAATGACAATACATGACACTACCTACTCCCCCTGATAGGTTGACACCATACATCAGTCTAGAAGAAAGATATATCCATAGATCCATTAAACTAATGAATCTCCATATGCATCTAGTTCAAGAAAGGAAGGGTAATGACCCCTAACTTCTCTTAGAGATACTCAAAATAATCTTTAGGAAGAGACTTCATTAAAATATTAGCAATTTGATCCTTCATTGAAACATACTCAAGCTTTTCTTCATTCTCTACAACCTTCTCTCTCAAGAAATGATACTTCATAGATATATGCTTTGTCCTTGAGTGCATCACTAGATTCTTTAAAATTTTAATTTCACCCATGTTATCATAGAAGATATAAATATGATCATCATACACCACCGTGATATCTATAAAGGTCTATTTCATCCATATAATTTTTGTACAATATTTGTATAAGCATTTAGTGTAAATTCAGTATCCTTGGGATACCGTAAGGCATAATCCAGAGTACCATTCAAGTATCTAAATATTGTTTTAACAACAACAATACGTGTTTCACTAGGATCTTCTTGAAATCCAACCACAAGACAAATATCATGCATACTGTTTGGTCTAGTAGTAGTCAAATACAGTAGTCTACCAATCATAGATCTATACTTGCTCTAATCAGCCTTAGGTGAATCAACATATTAACCTAGTTTGCAACCAGTCACTATAGGAGTACATACTGATTTGGAACAATCCATCCCAAAATTCTTCAACATCTCTTTCACAAACATCTTGCACATAGTTTCATTTCCTCCAAAAATAATTTCATCAACATATACAACCACAATCAAGAATTTTTCATTTTCAATTTTAAAATACAGATTACTATCTATCATACCTCTGTTGAAACCTTGCTGAATCAAATACATGTCTAACCTCACATACCAAGCTCTAGGATCTTTATTCAATCCATATAAAGCTTTCTTCAATTTGCAAACCATATCCAGTTACCCTAGAAACTGAAATCCTTTCGGTTGTTCCATGTAGACATTTTCTTCTAGTTCACCATTCAAAAATGTTGACTTGACATCCATCCGATAGACCTTGAAATTTGGTGCAGGTCCACCTTGGCTAATGGATGAAGGGCTGAAATATTAAGTCTAATTTTTTGGTTTTGGTTTATTATGGTCTAATAAGGCCCATTTAGACCATTTCAAGTGTTTTGAGCCATGTAGGGTCTTTATAATAAGTTTTATAAATATTGTCATAAATGTTGCTTTGTAATATTGACAACTTTGTCAAATTTTGGTTTTGAAAGAACGTTAATAGTTACCATTTAAAATTATGTTTATGAACCATTGTAATGAATTATTTCAAGCATAAATAAGCTTGATAAACTTGAATTCAAGGTTCTAAAGTTCATTGTTCAAGATATACATGAATAAATGTGCCATTTTTCTAGAATTTTAAATGGTTTTCTATGTTGCAGTGTTCTATATGGTCTTGTACATAAATATTGTGATCTTAGACCAACTAGATATTATGGATAAATGAGTTAGCTTTGTTTTCCAACAAGTCTCATTGAATTTCACTCATTTTTGAGCGAGTTATCTATTTTTTTTCTGAAAGGAGGTTTTGTGTATTAGGGTTTTGAGGAAAAATCATGAATGATTAGCCATTTCACCGTGGGAAAATCTTGAGACTAGATGGAACGGGTTTTTTTGTTATGCTATTTGTGTTTATGGAGGTTTTACAGTAGGGGAATGGAGTCCTGTGTGTTTTTGAGGCAGATCTAGCTTAACATCTCCATGTGTTAGGCTTGTTTAGTGAGTGAATTATGAAAACAATAAAATAGGGAGTTAGTTTGATGAAACCAAATCTAGATTCAAACCTTATATGACATTTAGGTGTATTCCAAGAGGGATTTAGATGTTGGGAAAGCACATTCAAGGTGGTTTCTTTGGAAAATAGGGCTAATTAGGCCTAAAATTAAGAAGCCAATTATTGGTACAATAGTCTGTTCCAAAATAGCCATAGGAAATATTTTGATATGTTAATGAAGACCTTAATGGGTATCCATAATGATGTTTTTTTTTTTTACTGTATGAATTATTCACATAGATATTCTTGAAAAACTTGGTTAGAAGTGCTACAAGGCATAGTGTGGGTTTCTAAAAGAAGACCCTCAAGAGGAGTTAGGAAACCTTGAAGACTAGTTTAAATGGATTCATTAGGACATATCTACCCCTACTCTACATCAGGTGGTATCAGAGCCAAGGTTCTGATTGTATTTGGCAAAGTGAAGGAGAATTGGCATTGTCAAGATGCCTCCAAAGACCAGTGTAATGGTAAAAGAGATAAAGGAGTTGAAAGAGAAGTTGCTCTAGAAGGAGAGGATCTAAAAAGAGTCTAAAGAAGACACCCTATCTATGATAGAATTCCTAGAGAAGAATCAAAGAAGAGGAATGGTCAATGAGGACCAAAGTGATAAGGAGGATAAGGGTGAAGGAGGGAACCCTCTAGTTGGAGTCCAAGATGAGGAAGATGACTTGGACCCTAAAGAAAAGAGAATGATCAGGATGCTAAAGGTATTAAAGTGTGAAAAAACTCCAAAGGTGAAAGTTGAAGTGCCTATGTACGGTGGTAAAATGGACAGTGGGGAGTTTTTGGCTTGGATTGATGTTTTAGATAATTTCTTTGAGTTTGAATACATAGAGGATAGTAAGAAGGTGAAATTTGCAAGGACTAAATTGAAGGGACCAACTCTAACCTGGTGGAATATTGTTCAAGAAGAGAGGGTTAAGAAAGGTAAGTCCAAGATAAGCTCTTGGAATAGGATGGTGGCCAAGGTGAAGGCCCAATTCTTACCAGTAGATTATACTATTAAAAAATTCATGAAGCTAGAAAATTTGAAGCAAAGGGAGCTAGATGTGATGTTATATACTGAAGAATTCCATAGGTTGTGCATTAGAGTAGGTCACAATGAAGATGAGGTTGAGAAAGTGGGCAGGTATTTAATTGGTTTGAGAGTGAACATAAGAGATGAAATCAACTTGAATCCTCCTAAGACTATGGAAGACTGCTTCTAAATAGCAGTTAGGGAAGAGGAGAGAGTCAAAAGAAGGTAGGAGCAACAAGGAAGAGGAAGAGGGGAAAATTTAAGAGGTAGAGGTGGTTTCAATGCAAGGGGGCAGTCCCAAAAGCAGCAAGGTGAATCAAGCAATCAACAAGAACAAAGTGGGGAGTCTAGTGGCAGAGGCAACTTTAGAGGAAGGAGATTTGAAAGTAGGGGAATTTTTTGTGGATGAGGAATAGGTTCCAATTCATTTTCAAGTAGGTGCTATAACTATAATCAGTTTGGACACCCAGCTTGGAAGTTCCCTGATAAGAAAGCATCTTGTTCTCATGGTGGTGAGAGAACACAAATTATGCAAGAGGAGGAGAGTGAAAGTGTGAATTCACCTTCCCTACATGCTATCCCTAAACTGGGTGAAGCTTTGATGCTAGGGAGAACATTTATTAAGGTACCAACCAATGAAGGAACCCCATAAAGGAAGGCCTTATTCAGGACAACATGCAAGTCATAGGGAAAGGTATGTAAAGTAGTGGTAGATTATAGTTCTACTGATAATCTTGTGTCTTTCGAGATGATAGGAAAATTGAAAATCAAAAGGTACCCTCACCCAAATTCCTATAAGTTTTCATGTCTCAATAAGGGGCAACAAGTTTTGGTAAATGAGTAGCCTTGGGTTGAATTCAATATTGGATTCTATAAGGACAAGATACTATGTGACACCATCCCTATGGATGTATGCCATGTTCTCCTAGGAAGGCCTTGGCAGTTTGATAGGAAGGCCAAACACGATGGGGAGAATAATGTGTATGTGATTAAGAAGGATGGGGTGTTATATACCCTTTCACCCATGCAAGAAGATAGTAGTTTTTTCCATGAAGGACCAAGTGTGATGGTGGTAATGTAGAAGGATTTCTTGAAGGGTTTGGATGAGGAAGACATTGGTTATGCAATCATTGGGAAGCTCACATCAACTAAGGCAACAACACATGAAGGAGAGATACCTAAGGAAGTGTAGACCCTGATAGATAGATACGAATACATACTAGTGGATGAGTTACCTGAATCTCTACCTCCCATAAGAGATGTGAGTCATCAAATTGATCTTATATCAGGTGAAAATTTTGCAAACAAGGCAACACATAAAATGATACCTAAGCAGAATGAAGAGATCAAAAATTAGATTCAAGACCTATTGGATAAAGGCATAATAAGGGAAATATTGAGCCCTTGTGTTATGCCAACTGTTTTGGCACCCAAGAAGGATGGTAGTTGGATACTTTTCACTAATTCTAGAGCAATTAATAAAATCACAATAAGATATAGGTTCCTTATACCCTAGATGGAGAGCTTGATGGATAGTTTAGCAGGTGCATGCTATTTCTCAAAGATTGATTTGAAGAGTGGGTACCATCAAATAAGAATAAGGGAAGGAGATGAGTGGAAAAAAACTTTCAATACCAATGAAGGTTTATATGAATGGCTAGTGATGCCATTTGGGTTGTCTAGTTCCCCAAGTACATTAATGAGACTAATGAATGAGGTTCATACTCAGTTGGACAAACCCTAGAACAACAACATAGGTAAGGATATTTCATGGTTTGGATAGTTTCTATAGGAGGTTTATAAGGAAGTTTAGCCACATTTTCTCTCCCATCATTGACAGCATCAAAGGAGATAAGAAGAACAAGTTTCAATGGATTGAGGAAGCTGAAAGAAGTTTTGAATACTTAAAATCTAGAGTGGCTCAACAACCCATACTCACATTACTTGATTTTATCAAAGTGTTCACCATAGAATGTGATGCAAGTGGGTATGCCATTGGTACAATTTTGAGTCAAGAAGGGAGGCCAATAGCATTCTTTATTGAAAAGCTCAATGAAGCCAAAAGCAAGTATTCATCATATGACTTGGAGCTCTATTCCATGGTGTAGTCCCTCAAGAAATGGATGCATTACCTCTTGCCAAAGGAATTAATAGTTTTCATAGATAATCATGCACTAAGCTTCTTGAGCAGTCAAGACAAGTTAAGCCATAGTAACATGAAGTGGGTAGAATAATTGTAGGCCTACACCTTCACAATCAAGCATAAGAAAGGTCAATCAAACAAAGTTGTTGATGCTCTAAGAAGGAGGTCTATGATGGTGCAAGAGATCCAACTACAAAGTGTGGGGATAGATGCATTAAAAGGTATGTATAAGAATGATGAAGACTTTAAAGACCCATTTGTTGTTTGCAGTAAACTTTAGAATAATTTCCACAGTGAATTCTCAAATTTTGTGTTGCAAGATGGTCTTTTGTTAAGGGGTGCTCAGTTGTGTGTACCTAAGTGCTCTATGAGAGCCAATTTAATAAGGGAAAAGCATTGTGGCAGTTTGAGTGGACATTTTGGGTTTGACAAAAATTTGGATCAGGTTAAGAGGTTCTATCATTGGCCAAGGATGAATGCAAATGTTAAGAAGTTTGTGGAAGGTTTTGAAATTTGTCAAAGGGGAAAGGGATCAGATCAAATGCAAGACTTTATCAACCCCTTCCAATACCTAGCAAACCTTGGGAACATGTAAGTATGGACTTTGTATTAGGCCTACCCAAAACCCAAAGGGGAGTCGATAGTATGTTTGTGGTAGTTAATAGATTTAGCAAGATGGCTCATTTTATTCCTTGCAAATGCACAAGTGATGCCTCAAACATTATAGGCCTATTATTCAAGGAAATTGTAAGGATTCATGGACTTCCTTTAACTATTGTGTTTGATAGGGATTCTAAGTTCATGGGTCACTTTTGGAGGACCTTATGGAAAAAGTTGGGTACCAATTTGGAATTCAGTTTTGCCTACCATCCACAAATAGATGGGCAGAATGAAGTGGTCAATAGATCACTTGGAAGCTTGTTAATGTACCATACCAAGGAGCATGGATATCAATGGGATTTGATACTCCCTCCAGCAAAATATGCATACAATGACTCTATCAACTAGAGAATAGGAAGGATTCCATTTAAGGTGGTATATGGTATGAGACCAAGAGAGACATATGAACTCAAAGACTTGAAAGGGATGGAGAAGAGGAGTGCAGATGGGGAAGAATTTTCAATAGCTACAAGGGATATACATGAGAAGGTAAAAGAGAATCTCAAGAAGAGTGTGGACAAGTATAAGGAGCATGTTGATTTGAAGAGGAGGAATGTATAGTTCAAAGTGGGTGATCTAGTGCTTGCACACCTAAGAAAAGAAAGGTTTCCTAAGGGAAAATACACTAAAATATTGATGAAGAAGATAGGATCTTGAAAAGTGGTTCACAAGTTTGGGCAGAATGGTTATGAGATAGAACTCCCTCCTAGAGTTGTTGTCTCACCTATATTCAATGTTTCTGATCTTTATCCTTTTAAGGGTACTATGTTTTTAGGTGAAGAAGAAGGTACATCAAGAGTTGAAGATGATGAGTGGGTTAAAGACCTACCAACCATCCAACCAATGAAGCTTGAGAGCATATTAGATACAAGGGAGGCTAGGAGGACAAGAAACAAAGTATGCAATGAATATTTGGTCAAGTGGCATGGCTTACCAAATGAAGATGCTACCTCAATGTTAGAGGAGGATATAAAACAACATGGAGTTTCTGTTCATGAGCTCATTTCATCAAGAGGATGGAATTATTTTCACGCTGGTTGTATGGTGTAGGTACACCTTGGATAATGGATCAAGGGGTGAAGTCTTAAGACTGAGTTTTGGGTTTTTTATTTATTATGGTTTAATAAGGTCTATTTTGACCATTTCCAAGTTGTTTGGGTCATGTAGGGTCTTTAGAATAAGTTTTGTAAATATTGTCATAAATGTTGCTTTGTAATGTTGACAACTTCGTCAAATTTTGGTTTTGCAAGAAGGTGAATGGTCACCATTTCAAATTATGGTTAGAAACCATTGTAATGAAGTGTTTCAAGCAAAAATAAGCTTGAGAAACTCGAATTCAAGGTTTTGAAGTTCATTGTTGAAGATATATATGAATAAAGGTGCCATTTTCCTAGAATTTTAAATATTTTTCTATGTTGTAATGTTTTGTATGGTTTTTTATGCAAATATTATGATCTTAGACCAACTAGATATTATGAAGAAATGATTTAGCTTTGTTTTGCAACAAGCCTAACTGAATTTCATCCATTTTTGAGTTATTTTTCTATGTTTTTTTGAAAGGAGGTTATGTGTATTAGGGTTCTAAGAGTTTTGAGGCAAAATCATGAATTATTAGCCATTCCACCGTGGGAAAATCTTGAGACTCAGTGGAATGGGTGTTTTTTTATTCTCTTTGTGTTTATGGAGGTTTTTGAGTAGGGGAATGGATTCTTGTTTGTTTTTGAGGTAGCTCTAGCTTAACATCTCCATGTGCTAGGCTTGTTTAGTGAGTGAATTGTGAAAATTGTAGAATAGGGAGTTAGCTTGATGATATCAAATGTAGATTCAGACCTTATATGACCTGTAGGTGTATGCAAAGAGGTTTCTAGGTGTCGGGAAAGAAAATTCAAGGTACTTTCTTTGGAAAATAGGGCTAATTAGGCCTAAAATTAAGAAGCCAATCACTAGTACAATAGTTTATTCAAAAAAAACCATAGGCAAGATTTTGATATGTTATTGTAGACCTTAATAGGTATCCATAATGATATTTTCTTAACTGTACAACCTATTCACAGAGATATGCCTGAAAAACTTGGTTAGGAGTGCTACAAGGTATAGTGTGGGTTTCTAAAGGAAGACCCTCAAAAGGAGTTAGGAAACCTTGACGGACAATTGAAATTGATTCATTAGGACATCTCCACTCCTGCTTTGCATGAAAATATTTATGAGCAAAAAATGCTAAGAATATCCTTATAGCTTCCATTCTGACTATTGAACCTGAAAATATATGCCTTCTACTTGTGAGTAACCTTTACACACAAGCCTCACTTTGTTTCTAACCATTTATCCATGCTCATTCAAATTATTTCCAAACACCCACTTTGATCCAAAAATGTTTTTATCTGCATGTCTTGGGACCAATTCCAAAGTTTGATTTGACTCAATTTGTATAAGTTCTTCTTTCATAGCTTCCATACAATTTTCATCTTTACATGCTTCACTAATAGTCTTCAATTCAATCTCAAAAAGTAAACACGGGTTTACTTCATCATCAACTCTACTTCTTGCCAATACACCTTTTGTCTTGTCTACAATGATCTAACTTTTTGAATGACCCTTCTACACATATCTAGGTTTATTAGGGGACAACACCGGAGCTTCTTCTTCTCTTTCATCCTATTCATTCTATTTCTCTTTCTCATCCTTTTCTTGTTCTTCCACAATTTCTTCAATTCTTACACAATCAGGCTGATTTGATACATATCCATCAATGTCAATTGAATTCTTTATTGTCTCATCAACCTTGACATTTACACTTTCTAAAATCTTTCTTAGTATTTTATTGGAACATTTGTAAGCTTTACTTTAGTAGAGTATCCAAGAAAAATTCCTTCATCACTTCTTGCATAAATTTTTTCCAAGGTTTCTTCATCTCTTCTGATATAACATTTTCTTTTAAATACCTTGAAATAATTAGCAGTAGGAATTCTTCCATGTCATATATCATAGGGAGTATTTGTACTATTTTCTCTTGCTAGAACATGATTTAATACATAAAAAAAATTATGAATAGCTTTTCTCTAATAAAATTTTGGTAAACCAACCTTAGTAATCATCGATCTAGCAGCCTCTTGAACTGTTTTGTTCTTTCTTTCAACAACTCCATAATATTGAGGAGTTCCCAGAGCACATAACTTTCTCTTTATTCCATGAAATTAAAAAAACATATTAGAATCATGGGAGGTGAATTCTCCACCTTTGTCAGAACTTAAGCATTTTATCCTCAAATTCACTTCATTTTCAACCATAGCTTTGAATGTATTTAATATATCTAATGCATCTGATTTATCTCTAAGAAATATAACCCATGTATATCTAGAATAATCATAAACCAAAAGCATAAAGTACCTTTAAAATTGTAGAATTCTCACTCTTGTAGGACCATAGAGATCTTTATGAATTAAATCTAGTAGTCTAGTAGTAGATTGTTCCTTTGATCTATAATGGCTTCTTGTTTTCTTTTCAAACTAATAATTCCTTAACATGATTTATAATCCTTCGTAAATCTCTCATGGCCTAAATTGCACTAATCCTCACCAATTTATCAAAATTCATGTGACACATTCTCTAATGCCATAACCAACTGTCATTAATCTGAGTCATAAAGCATTATCCATCAACACCCTTATGTTGGTAGATATTTCCTTCAAATTTCTTTCCAACAACAATCAATTTTCCAGATCCTTTATAGATCTCACACCTCTCATCCTTAAGCACAAGATTATATCCCTTACTACAAATTTGTCCAAAACTCAAACTATTATGCCTTAAACCCTTAATATAGTAGACATCATCAGTATTATGCTTGCCATCAAAACTTATTGAACCTATCCCACAAGTTTTAGCACCAATATCATCTCTAAACATAACCAAGCCTCCATCATATTTTTCAAGTTTAAAAAACTTACTCTTATCACCAGTCATGTGATGTGAACAACCACTGTCAACAACTCAATAGTTATTTTCATGTTTAGCATGTAGGGAAAAGATAATAGTACCTTCATTTTTCTCCTTCTCTGGAGGGCATTCCTTCACCTATTTTTTAGAATTAGTAGAAGTAGGTTCATCCTTTATCGCCAAGAACAAGAATTAATTTTCATTAGGATCCTCATAATTAGAATCCTCATTAGATATACTAGAATTCACATTCACATAATATGCTCTATTGATCTTCTTTCCTTTCTTTTCTTTCTCATATCTTTGTTTATTCCTCTTAGTTCTTTCCAAACACTTTGCAACATAATGACCTATTTCTCCACAACTAAAGAATTTAAAGGGTAACTTAGTTGTATACTTATTGTCTAGCCTTTCCTCATATTTCTCAAAAAATTAGCTTCTATTTCATCAATATTTTCTTTATTCGGATCTTCAAATTTTGTAGCCTTAAATGTAGTCTTTCATTTGAATCCATTCCTCATATTTAGCTTCCTCATCTCATAAGATGTCAAAAATACTGACAATAGATCTTTAGTGCAGGTATTACAATATATACTTTGTTCAATAGCACACACCTTCTCACTATAACTATTAGGGAGAGTTCTGAGAATCTTCTTTACAATATTGGTTTCATCTATAGTAGTACCAAGTCCTTGAATTCCAACTACTATCTCATCCAATCTCTATACATAATATTTAGCATTCTCTTCTTTAGACATATGTAGAAGCTCAAATTGTGTCTCCAAATTTTGTAATTTTCCCTCTTTGACTCTTTCATCACCTTCATGTACCCTTTAAAAAGCATCCCAGACTTCCTTAGCAGTCTTCAGATTCTGAACCTTAATCAACTCAGAATGTACAAGACTGTTCTTCAAAATGTACTTCAACTTATTGTTCATTCCATGTGATTTGATCTCATCACCCATTCTCAGACCAATAGCATGAGGAGTGTAAGGATTATTGTAAGATCTCTCCGCATCATATCCACAATACTCTAGATATTCTTCCATCAATATTTTCTAGATAGCATAATTAGTTCCATCGAACCTCAAATAATCATAAACCATTTTTCTAGTCATCTCAAACCTTCCTCAAGAATTTAAGCTCTTTACCAAGGAACCAAGCTCTAATACAAATTTTTGAATAGGAAAAATAATCGGGGGGGTGAATCAGTTGTCACGAAATTAAACCTTTAATTCAATCACCATAACTATTAACACTACTTAAATTATTAAACATTAAGTGCAAGTGCAGACACTGAAAACCATCACATAAACACAACAACACTAGATTTATGTGGAAAACCCAATTAGAGAAAAACCACGGTGAGGATTAACTCACACTATAGAGAATATCAAAATCAATTACAAGAGGCTCACTGCCAAAATGAGGACTCACTATCCAACAAGGCTAATGACCCGGAGGGCAAGCTACCACATAGATATAAAGAAGATAAAAGAGATATGCTACAAAGAGATGACAATCATAATGCAATAGAGAAATAAACCACAATTTTCTTAACCACTCGTAGACATGCATGCATGATAGAGTACACCTTCTTCTCACTACATCTAAAAACTCAACATTTAGGCTTTGCACTGATCTACCACACTTGCATCAGACACACTCACTAAATAATATCAATCTCACATATATTTTATCCTTTTATTTTCACTTATCTCTCTTCTTCCCTCTTGTCCTCTTCACCACTAACTCATCTTGTATTTATACCATCTTCAACTTTGAAACATATCCAAAGTCAGCCATCCAACATTAAATTCAAATTATATCAGTACCAAAACATCCTAGGATGTAATTAGAATGAGGGTGACTCAAACACATGCTTCATGAGAACCCAAATAGATCTGACACACTTCATTAACTGAAAATAGTTTTCAACACAAGATTGATAAAACCAATGTAAAACACGTAGAACAATTAAGCACAAACCTTCTAGATACCAAGATTAGCTTTATCATGATCATATGAACACAACTCTCAAACCACAAGTTATAAGAATTTAACAAAGAGAAATATAGACTAGCAACACTTCTCCTAAACCTCAACCAAAACCTCAAAGAAGAAAAGTTCACAATTGCTGAACATAACTCACACTATACAATGAATCAATAGCCAAAAATGTAGATATAGAAACTTCCAACAATCATGATCAACATATATAAACCACACAAACATAGGAGAAAAACCCGAAGCAACCACTAAACACCTGCAATCTTCCTTCAATACAATTTTCTCAATATCCTCAACATGACAACAACAACCAGTTGATAACCAATTGACTAGTTGACATCAATGAAAAAACCTTCATTATTCTCATTCTTGTAACACACAATCCCATGATGGAGATTTCTTACAAAATATACTTCATAAATAGAGAAGGATCAACCACTGCCACTGTAATCCACACTACATATCAAATGGTGAAGGAAGGTGCCAATTTTTACCTATGTGAACTATTGAGGGATTAATTGATGGACAATATGAAGAGAACAAAAATAAATCAGATATAATTTTAGTTTTGGATGATTGATTATTTTCCTTCCATTCTATTTATTGAATGAATTACTTGTATTTAAAGGAAAAATATAGGATAAGTTATTTCCAGTAGCCACTCAGATAAAAAAATCACATAAGATGTTTTTAAAATAAGAAAGCATACACTACCTTCTATTGGGGCTTCTTTAAAAAATTGCAAAAAAGATGCAAGAGAGAGAGAATACCATTTTATTTGGTTCAAAAATATAATCATGAGGTAACAATCATGGTGGACAAACATCATTGTTATATGGAAGCAGTGGAGCCCACAACCTTGTGGATTTTTGCATTTCCTTATGAGGTTTCACCTGAATATGTCCAAGGTTATGTGGATATCCTACTAAAAAAGCCAAAAGATACAACTACTAAGAAATTTGGAACACATAATGAGATAATGAATAAGATGGATAAGAAGAATACAGAGGAGAATCTATCAAAATATAACAAAGATCTTCAAAATAAATAGGGTTTGCCTCCAAAGTCTACATCTAATGCCCATATAGAGAGTTCTAAAGCTAAAATTGGTCCTTTGAAAGCCAACATAGAGCCATGAGGGTTTCGTAGATCCACTTCTACTACTACCATTCCTCCATAGACCACTAAATCTGCATAAACATCTATTAGAAGAATATTTATATCAAAGAATCCACCACAAAAGAAGGCAACGAAGATGTACATGATAGGATTAAGAAAAATGAAAAAAGGAAGAAGATGAATGAGGGAGAATCATATGAATAGGAAGAAGTTGGAGATGAAGGTACCTCCAAACAAAAAAAGACAGGGAAGAAGATAGAAAAGGAGAAAATAAAGCAACCCCCTTCGATTCTACATGAGAAGCCCCTCAAGTTTGAAGCCATACTAAATGGAATTATTCATAATGGTTTATTAGATGAAACCATAAAGCTACATTCAAATGTCCCTCCAAAAGATCAGAAGACCACAAAAAATGCCATCATTGTGTATATGCTCAAGAAAAATAGGTCTTTTAGTAACTTCACTGGAAAGTCTCTGAAAAGCCTACAATAGGCTTTGAGACAAAGAAGAGAAAATAAAATAGAATTTGATGAGGAGATGAGACAATAGGCTATCAACAAGGATGGCTCCTCTATCTCCCAAGTAGAAAATGACAAGATAATTCAAAAGAAAGCTAAAGAGCTCAACAAAAAGAAAATAATAGACCTTCTTATGAGTGTAGACACATAAAAATGACCTAGGTCTGCAAGCTCTATTTTTAATCCTTTTTCTTCCTAGCATAGTTAATATTATTTAATTATTCATTAGCCTCTTCTTTTCTAAATTAAATAAATTTCATTTATTTAATTTGGTCCACTCTCCTAAATTTTGAATTAAATCAAAAGGTTCCCTTTGTCACATTCTTCTATAAATTAAATAATATCTTTATTATTTAATTTCTACCTAAATTAAATAACTTTTATTATTTAAATTTCTTCTAAATCTTATTTATTTAAAATAAGTCCCACCACCTACATTAAATAATTTTATTATTTAATTTCTCCTCTTTTACTGTGCTCATTTTAGATAAATATTATTTATTTAAAATAAGTCCCACTTTCTAATTTCCTCTTTTAGTAAATAATTTAAATTAAACTATTTACTATCACATGACCCCACCACTTTTGAATTAAAACAATTTTTAATTCAAAAAGTCAACATCACCTCCTGAATCAAATAATTTTAAATTATTATTTGATTCTCCAACAACTTCGGTTTGTGTGCCCAGAATCTCTTGTCACATGCATTGTCGGTCATTGATTTGATTTTCTAAAAATCAATCTTGTCCATTCATTTCGAATCTGACCTAATGTTGCCCTAACCCTAATTGTGGGTTGTCATATTGAATCTTGTCCATTGATTCTAGGGCACTTATTGAATTTCGATCTTGTCCATTCACACAAAATTGCATCTTCTATAAAAGAGCAATTTTGGTCACAAATATATCTCTCATATCTCTTGAATCTTTGAAGTCACTCTCATATATTTCTTAGTCTCTTAATTTCTTCATCTTGCATTCTTGCATATAGTCATTTAAAATCCTTCAACATTTGCTTAGGGCTTGTCATTGTCATTAGCTTGTTCATCATAAATATGAGGGCAACAACATATTTCAGCAAGTTGAGAAGGTGTAATGGAGGCCAGTCATGGAGGATGAAGACATCTGGTGAGATTGTTTCATTGTATTCCTTTGTACTTCATTATTGCTTTGGGTTTTTATGTTTTTAAATATGATATTGCTAAACCTAGGAAAATACCCATTGTTACAATGAGCATGGATGGTCATGTTAGAAAGAATATTAAAAAGGAAATAGAAGAAGTCACAAAAAATATCATTGCAAAATTATAAAATGATGTTGACATGAATGTATAGGAGCCTTTGGATGAGCAATATACTAATAATATGCCCCATTTAATGAGTAAAAATGAGCAAGTTGTCTTTGATCAACAAGAAGAACAAGATGTCTCTGGTAAGGAGAAACAAATGTAGAAGGATAAGGATAAAGAAATGGAAAAGGAAAAGGAAAAGAAGGAAAAAGAGAAGAAGGAGAAAGTGTTAAAGAAGAAAGTTCAGAGAATGCATATTGCTCTCCAATTGACTCAATTAAGGAGATTTTGGCACAAGAAATATAAATTCAACTAGTAGTGACTCCATTTTTATTGCATGTTCCTAGATTTGATGTGCAATTCAATTGTCTAGTATGTCTCCCCTACATAAGAAGAAGCTTGGAGATGTACTCCACACCATAGCAAGGAAAGAGTTGCTACAACAATAAGTGGAGAGTGTAGGAGTTTTAGAAGAGACAATGAAAGAATTGAAAGAGATTTTTTTTGAAGAAAAAAGAGATACATATCTACCCCCTACACAATAGATGAAGCAGCTAATGGATCCCTTTAAGACTTATTCTTATCATTTGGAGAATCAAGTAGAACAAAATTCTAATGAAAATAGACCGATAAATTCCTCTAGAAAGTGTGACAGCACTTTGGCCAAGTTATAATAATGCATCAAAGATATTCAAAAGTGCTTTGAAGAAGCAAAAGTACTATATATTTTCTTTCTAAAGTGGCCCACTACAACAAATAGTATAAAGAATTAGATCAATGACATTGAAATGTGGATCACTATTGTGGCGGCAACTTATGATCCTATGCAAGATAGTGATGGTTCCATTAGGGCACAAGTGGATAGTCTTCGTTCCTAGATTCAACAACTTTGAGATCAAAGGGAGTAGTTTAAGGGTTAGGTAAATAAATTAAGAGAATTAGTGATCCTAATATTGGCCTCACTCATTGGACTTTTGATGAAAAAATAATGGTGTAATTCAAAAATACCATGCACCGCCTTCTTTGGTGGAAGTAGAAGATACATATGTGTTGTTGACCTATCAAGTCCAGAACCTAACCAAAATAAATAAATAATGGGACAATGTCTTGATCGAGCTCAAGTCAATTTATAAGAACATTATTCCCTATAATTGAGCTAAGTCTTATTTTTGATGTAAGATATCTTTCCTTTTTGATGTTGTGTATATATGTGGAGTAGAATCATTTATAGATAATAAGATATTACTTTTCTGTTGATGAATTAAATGGAATCCATCCTAGAGAGTAAAATATGCATTGGTTAAGGGGGAGTCTATAATTTTTGCATGTATAGAGAAATTTTGTTACCCTTTTCCCTTGATGTCAAAGGGGGCAAGAAATGTGCACCTAAGGGGGAGTGTTAGTGCACATAACTTGGTTTTGTCATCAATGAAAATTGGGAGATTGTTGCAACTTGATAAGCTTGATTTTTATTGATATCAAAAGTGTTCTTAAGATTGTATATGCTCTGGAGATTGTTAGTGTGAAAAGAAAACTAATGGTACAAGTCAGCAATGCAACAATATGGAAGGCTAGTAGTCAATTTCCATCTTAGTATGTGTAGACACTCAAATTTAACTTCAAATCACATTACTCGTCTATTGATTAAAATGATCAATTCATTCAATACATTCTTCTATTCATGCATTTCATCAAATCATTAAATCATTGCATTATCATTTGCATACATCACATTATCATTTTGCACTATCATTCATTATCATAATTAATTCATTATCATAATCATTCACTAGCATTTCATGATAAAACTATATTATCATTTAAATCAAATCATTTGCATAAATCATTCACTTCATATTGCATTTATATAAATCATTAAATCATTTCACCACATGATCATTCATAATGCATAATAAATAATAATCGTTCATAAAACATTTCATAACCATTCATAAATTAAATAATTTCATTTCGACAAATTATCATTCTTACATAAATCATTCTCATAAAAATATTAAAATAATTCATGATAAAACATTAATAAACCATTTTCATCCATATTAAAAATATATGCATTTAGTTATTTTATTCAATCCTTCACTATTCATTTAATCTATCTTCTTTATCATTTCCACTCATATGCATTTCATTTCACTACACCATGTGGGATTTTAAAAATTCATTATTGCAATATCTGTTTATCCCACATTTCTCATTCTCAACCTCTTTGTCATCAAAGATTCCTATTTAAACAACACTCTCTTCTCATTTTGACCCCTACACGAATTTGGAATACTTTTTCCCACTCACCATAGCCTCTTGCTGCATTTTGTGCTCACAAAAATCTGAGAGCAAATGCATAAAATAAGATCTTGGTGAAAGGGAGACAATGGAGTTATGTTATTTTAAGTGCAGATTTTGATTTCTTTTAAGCAAGTTTGTGATCTTAGTGTAGTTGCATGTTTTTGTTGGTTTGCATTTAAATTAGAATTACTCTATTGATGTGGACTGAAATGATGGTTCTTACTCCATAGAATTATGTAATTTTTTTTGGCTCTACAAATGGTGAACCCGACGTGAACGAGCAATCATTTGTTTATTTCTTCATTTTTATTGTTGTCTCATTTTTTTGCTATTGTTGGATTGTTTCAAACCATATCAACAATATCAAATTTGCTGAAGAAGTATGAGAAACAATGAAATCACGTTTTTCTCTTTGCTGCCATGTTTTTCTTACTATTGGATAGTTTGAAATGCCCAAAACATCTCTAAAATTGCCCTCTGGTCATGAAGAATGTCCCAGGCATTGTTTTTGAGGTGAAAAAGTTCATTTACAGCAAATAAAAGCTCTAAAAAAATAGTTTTAATTAAAAAACACGTGATCACTGCTCTTCAAATATTTCCAGTCAATTTTTTTTTCATTCCAGGCAACATTTGTTTGGCTGCACTGTTGATGGTTACTTACATTGCTACTATTGTCGTTATGAGAGAATAGAAGAGATTGTTGTCTTTTTCCATGACTGCAGATTTTTGAAGGCTTTTGCTGAGAACTGTGAATGGATTGCAAATTTGATTTTCATGGTCTACTGTAAATTGAAATAGTTATTTGCCTAATTTCTTTATGCTTCTGGCAGCATTTTATGAATTATGGCAAAATGTGTTTTAATATTCTGATATGCTACAGGCCAAGATGCATGAATGCTTTCCATTTCAGCTGTCACCATTAAATACTCCAGTTTGCTATTTTTTGTTTTTAATTTATGAAACTCCTGCAACATGGCGCATGACAGAGCATAATAACTCATGATTTTAAACTTAGTTCCAGTTTTATTTTAATCTTAGTTTTAATTTTATTTTTACCTTAGTTTACTTTAGTTTTAGTTTAAGTTACGTAAGTTTTTAGTTTAGCTTTCATTTTTTCTGTTTTTTTAGATTTTAGTTACTTATTCTATTTTAATTTCTTAATGTAGTTTAGATTTTTAATTTTTAGATTTTATTTTGTAGATTTTAAATCTGTTTTTAGTTTTTAACTTTAATTTAGATTTTTAGTCTTTTTAGTTTTTAGATTAATTTAGTTTAGAATTTAGTTTTTAATTTTTAATTTAAATTTAGATTAGTGTAATTTAATTTAGAATCTAATTTCTAATTAGTTAAGATTATAACTGCTAATTTAGGTTAGATTTTTAATTTTTAATTTAGTTTTTCATTTTTTAATTTTAATTTAGTCTTATTAAATTTAAGTCTTTAGTTTGATCTTATTTACTTTAGATTATCTTTAAATTAGTTTTAATTTAGATTAGTTTTTTTATTAATTTAGATTAACTTTAAATCTTAGATTAAATTTTAGTTTAGATTAATTTTGGGATTGCATTCTAACTTTAGGATAAATTTTTAGATTTTAATTTAGAATTCTTTATTTTTATTTTGGTCATGATTTGATTTGCCTTAGTGGGGGGCTGATTTAATCTTTTTGTGACTTGTGCAAGACGTTTCGTTGAAGAACTAAAAATCAAAACATACGCTTGAAAAAGATTGAAATCAAAATGACTAACAACATTTGGTGTAGAACGATTGATGAAGACATGATTTTGAAACCAATTGTCTTTTAAATTAGAAAACACTTCAATTGGTGCTTTAAAAATGAACAATTGTCTTCTCTCAAATCAGCTTAACTAGGGGATCAATGAATACTGCTTGCTATGTTTGAAGGTGGTAGGTGATTATGCTCTCACCTTGTGCAAACTAGGTGATCAGAAAGCGAGACCCATCTATTTTATGTGTTACCCCGATTTAATAATCGAAGTATCCTCTCCCCTTGCACACTTGTGCGATCCTGGGTGCAAGAGAAATGGTTATTGACTCTAGAACTTGGGCCTGCCTTGGTGGGAAAAAGTACTCACCCCAAGGCGACTCAGACTGACAACAGAGCTTTTTGGCCAAGCCACCCCCGACCGGTATATAAATGTGAATCCTAAGGGAAAGCTTAGGATTACGAGTGCGGATATGTCATACAGACCAAGTAGTACTCCCCAAAACCCTGTTGAGCGTAACCTCTTCAGGCTGGAGTGCCTCCTAAATGGAGCTTAATATTGTGCCCCATGTATGGCCACTCGAACGGGGGTCCCGAATTAAAAACCTTTGTGTAGTTGCCAAAAATCCTTCAATTTGCTAGTGCAACACCGGTCGGTGTGAAGGCATCCACATCTTCACAATTTTTAGTAGAGGTGATCAATCTGCCATGGGATTTTCATGGGGGTTGGAAGCTTGGTTCACTTGAGAAGTGAGTGCATTGTAAGGAGGAGCCCGTGTAGCCAAGCTTCTGGATTCACCCGCTAAGAATATGCGGTTGGGAAATGTAAGAGTTATTGATGAACTCGAGCACCCAGGATCACCTACAAAACCAAGATAAACCTTCCACACGAGAGCAGCAAGAGATGGAATGCAGGAATATAGTGCAATAACAAAATGATGTTATATCACACACTAAATGATACAATATGCCTCAACTCTCCCTTGAATTGATTGAGTTAATATGAACTCATCTAGACTAGATAGGAGCTAGACCTGAACTAGTTAGGAGGGAGAGGTGAGTGCAGAATATATAGTAGAATATGGGCAAATAATTCCAAGAGGGGTAATAACTCCCAAATAACCAAATTAGGTGGGAGTTATGCCTACTTGGAAAATGCCAAATAGGTGGCATAACCTACTCAAAAAGAGACAGATGAGTGGTTTTGTGAGGTGGCATATAAGGCCAAAAGAGGGTGTGAAACTCAACCACCCAAGTGTGAGTGGGAGCAACACATGTAATCGATGGATTATGCCATGTGTCCTCACATGAACCACATCTCCTATAACCTAAGGTATGCTTAATAATGTGTAGGAAAAATAATATTAAAAAAACCTACACTAACACCCCCCCTTAAGCATAGCTTAGGTGGGTGAAAGGATGAAAGAATGCAAAGATGCAAATATGGGTCCCGGCTACTACGCCATGTTAGGTACCCATGTACAAAATACTCTCTCACAAATGGAGTAAAGGAGAAAACCCAGTGGGACAAAACTCCTCCCCAAAAGAAAACAAGTTTCCCAACACAAGAAGAATCCCATGCAAGGAAGAAGTCCCCTCCAAAATAGAAAGGATAGGAAAGACCATGTAGCCTTCCCCAAAGTAGTCAACTATGCCAATGGTTGAAGCTCGAAGCTAAATGTAGAACATGGTCCACGATCGTCGAACAATGTTCCTCCCCTTAGGAAGAAACAAAACCAAAGGTGTATGAAGAATGTCTTCCCATTCCTGAAAGGAATATGAAGGAAGAATGATGAAAATGTATGAAGTATCTAAACTTTGCTCAGGTGTCTCCATGTTGATGTCAAAAGATGTCACCATCAAATCAAGTGTTCTAGGCCACACTGTAGAAGATGAAAATCCAGAACCTAGTGGAGATGGATGTAGAACAAAATTTGAAGACAAAGATATCTCCTTTGAAGACAAAGGCGCCTCCTCCAAATGTTGCTCAAAAGTATCCTCACTCATGTCAAAATGTGATGAATGATCATGTGGAGAATGAACAAAAGGATCCAAAGGTTCCTCCATAACAATTGAAGAAGAATCAACTTCATCAAAGAGAAGATGGATGTCATGAATAATGTCTCCCAAGTCTGAAATATGAGACTCTATGAACAAACCTGCAATGTCTGTCAAGTAGTCATCTGAAGTAGCTATGTCTGGAAGACAATGTGTATCTTGCTGCACTGAATCACAAGAAGCCATGAATGTAGCAATGCAAGTATCTTCAGATGCAATAGTAAATGGAGGAGAAGGAATACAAGGCTCAAGAACTGGATCACATGTGAGAATACCCAAGTTCAAGTAGCCAAAGTTCTCCTCAAAATCAAAGCTCACACTAGGAGTGTGATCAACAACCAAAGGATTAGAACCATCATCAGGTGCAAAGTCTAAAAAGGTATACAATCGAGATGCATGATCAACCACCCCAGTAGCAATTATCTCTCTGCTCTCCAAGTCTCTGATGATAACTAAATCAGGTGTGAATTCAACAGTCTTCCCTGTTCCACCATGAGTGATTTGATAGATGGAAAGAAGATTGTTTGAAAGATGAGGTACACACAAAACATCATTGAAAGTACCATCTCCAATATCAACAGATCCTTTCCCAATTACATCCATGTATGTATTATTTCCCATCATAATAGGTGGCATAGCACAAGGCTCAAAAGAAGAGAACATAGACTGTGTAGAAGCCATATGATGAGACGCTCCAGAATCTAGGAGCCATCTCCTTGATCCAAGACCTGTAGAAGCACAAAGAGCTTTACCTTTTGATTTACCTGCACCTGTAGTATGGCCCTTTTCCTTATCAAATTCTAAATTTTTGGAATTAGAAGAAGAAGCTGAATCAACCATTCGAGAAGGAAAATTGATGTTGTTCTTTGCTAAAAGATTCTTCAACTCATCAATTTGTTTTAAGTAACATTGATGTTCATCATGCCTAGATTTCTTGCAATATGCACAAGTGAGCTTCTCCTTCTTAGATGAATCCTCTTTTGAAGAGAATTTAGAGTCTACTTTAGAAGTAGATGAATATTTATCTGAATCTTTCTTTCTATCACCTTGGTTCTGTTGTTTCTTGTTTTGCTTATTAGTGCCTTGTTTTGCAGTCAAGGCTTGAGATTTGGAAGATTTAATAATGCCCATTTGAATCAATTTATCTTGCTCCTTTGTGAGATCAGTTGCAAACTCACTTAGAGAAGGCATAGTAAATCCTTTTCCTAAGGCTCTTTTCATTGCATGAAATGTAGAAACAAACACTGCATAATCAGGACCAAGTTTTGAAAGAATACTCAAAATCAATTGTGAGTCATCCTTTTTAACTCCACACTGCTCTAACTGCAATCTTATGGCATTCAATTTAGTAAAGAAATCCTGAATGGTATCAAAATTACATGGGCTCAATCCTATGAGCTCGTTCTCCAATGAATGTGCTCTCAAATCATCCTGTTTACCAAAGAGAGTATTCAAAGTATTCCACACTTCATTTGGTGATTTTGCAGACATAATATGAAAGCGTAGATCAGGAGATACAGCCATGCATAAGGTGCCAAAAGCTTCATCACACTTATTGAACCATTTAGGCTTATCTTCATCTTCTGTAGGTTCCTTATCAATACCCATTGTTATTCTATACAATTTTAACTTCCTTAAGTGAATTTCCATTTCATTTTTCCACTCAAAGTAATTGTATGGTGTGAGTAGAGGAACCGATTTATCCATTTTAGATTGTTGTAGCAATGTGAGAGAAAAAATGCAAGAAGAACACACATAGACACCCCCCTTTTTCACTCAAAGAAGAATCCCCCCCAACAAAAAATTATTTGGCACTTTATAAATTAGTGCGTTTACAATGCTGGAGTTGTTTTCCAGAGTTTTTCAAGTGTCCAAAATGGACTCAAATACTGAAAGTATAATTAAATCTCAATATTAGAACTTCAAAATAGCACCAAAGTATAGTGCTCAAAAAAATATCAACTTTCAAAAAAATAATCACCTCGATCCGACATCATATCTGAAAGTTATAGCCGTTTGAAGTTTCAAAAATGAGAATTGTCCTTCAGATCTGCTGATAAAACTGATTTTCTGAAACATCCGGATTACTTGAGAAAAAATGGATCACACCACTACAAAGCCTGCGAAATTCTACCCCAAATCAAAAAAAAATTCTCTGAAAAAAGAGCTCGTATGACTGAATTATGGCCCTCCAAAGCTTGAAAATCTCTCAAATTTGAGAAGGGGCTTGCAGATCTGACGCTCTGATACCATGTAAGAGTTATTGATGAACTCGAGCACCCAGGATCACCTACAAAACCAAGATAAACCTTCCACACGAGAGCAGCAAGAGATGGAATGCAGGAATATAGTGCAATAACAAAATGATGTTATATCACACACTAAATGATACAATATGCCTCAACTCTCCCTTGAATTGATTGAGTTAATATGAACTCATCTAGACTAGATAGGAGCTAGACCTGAACTAGTTAGGAGGGAGAGGTGAGTGCAGAATATATAGTAGAATATGGGCAAATAATTCCAAGAGGGGTGATAACTCCCAAATAACCAAATTAGGTGGGAGTTATGCCTACTTGGAAAATGCCAAATAGGTGGCATAACCTACTCAAAAAGAGACAGATGAGTGGTTTTGTGAGGTGGCATATAAGGCCAAAAGAGGGTGTGAAACTCAACCACCCAAGTGTGAGTGGGAGAAACACATGTAATCAATGGATTATGCCACGTGTCCTCACATGAACCACATCTCCTATAACCTAAGGTATGCTTAATAATGTGTAGGAAAAATAATATTAAAAAAACCTACACTAACAGGAAAACCCACGTGGAATCTAGCAAATATTGTCCTTTCCAACCTTAGGATTTGTGCTTGTATTGTTAAATTCAAACACTTTGTTTGCTATGTCTTGCGTGTGTGTTCCAAAATACACCTCAAACAAACATCACACCTAGTAACTTGCAACATCTCAAACTTTGCAAATCTCAAAGGGTCCAACAACACAAAAATACAATGTGAACCTATCACTTGGATTTCTTGGGGTCATCATCCTTCAGTTTTGATCTTTCAATCCTTGTATTCCATCTAGACTTTGCATTCCACCTAGCCCTTGCATATCGATACATATTCATATACCTTTCATCCTAGTCCTTGCATATTACTAGTCTTGCATACATAGGTGACACTACATAGTCCTTGCATATAGATAACACTCCACCTAGTTCTTGCATGTTCAACCGCTTTGCATATCAAAACCATCTCACCTAACCTTTGCATGTTCCAGGAATTTAGTCCTTTGCATATTCATCATTGATCAAACAAAACCCTTAGCTTGCACTTAGGCTACTCTTCCTAGGTCTTGAAATGAAACCATTGGCTATCTATCACCCATATCACTTGACGTTCATCATCCTTGAGTTAGGGAACATACCATTATCTTTGAGTAGGGCAATCCTTTTGGAGTCCATCTCCTACATACCCTCTCTTGATCATTGGTCCTTGTGTCTATCCATCATAACACAAGTAAAGCCTTTACATCATAACCAACTTTGGACCTAGAGTTGCCTTTTAGCTTGTCATACCATACCTTACCACTTCCATATCTCACCTTAGAATCATATCCTTTTCATTGCATCCTAGTCTTAGGTCTCATACATTACCTTGGATTGAAAATCAAAACAATCAACTATGACCCCTAGAACAGGAGCAAAACTATTTCACGAGGAAGAGAACCCTTGGGGAAGAGACTTTGATGGCAAAGATAACATTAGTGTTGCAACTAGAGAAACAAATGAAACTGATGATGAAGAAATAACCAAATTCGATATAGAAGAAGCACTTAAGGATCATAGATTCACTAAACTTCTTACGGAGGTAGTCAAACGTAACCCACAAGAATACTTCAAAGCCCTTGTTGATGAAGGAATCAAAATGCCTCCTGATTTTGACATGTCACTGCTCATGATGAATGACCAACTTGAATCTACTGAATCCAAACATCCCAAAACAAACAACGATGGTAGAATCAAAGATCATAGACCTTTTTATCTACAACCAGGTTACAAGCAATTTTCAAAGATCTCAAAACCCACACCAAAAAATGATCCTATTTTGGATGAGCTTAGAACATTGAGACAAGAATTGGACACCCTTAAGAACCGTAAATCATCATCTCATAAGTTCTCCATTGAAGATATATGTCCTTATCCCTTTGATCCAAGCATACCAATGCCACCTTTTCCTAACCATTGGGACATACCAAAACTTGACAAATATAATGGAAAAGGGGATCCTAAACATCACTTAAGATAATTTTGTGAAACTACCATGGAATTCACAGTTGATGAAACATACATTATGAGATTATTCCCCCGCAGTCTAGGAGGAGAAGCTATGGAATGGTTTTCACAATTACCCCCGACTATCAAATCCTTTCAAGAATTGGCTAATAAATTTGTCTCCAATTATAGTTTCAATTGTGACTTTAAAGTGACCATGACAAACCTTTTCAACACCAAAGAAAAACCAGGTGAATCTTTTGTGTCATATTTGCAAAGATGGAGACATTTGACAAAATGATTACCTTATGTCATTCCTGATCAAGAATTGGTTGACCTCTTTTGTCAAAATTTGAACAAAGAAATTGGAAGGGAACTTCACCTCAAATGCTTGGATTCCTTTGATGATGCCATAGAAATGGGATTCCGAATTGAACAAACTCTCATTGATGATGGAACCATAAAACTTAATAATGATAGAGATCCAAAATCAAATTCGAAAAACAAGACACCTTTTTGGGTAAATAACAAGAATGTAGTCAATGACAGAGTTGTTGATGCAAAAACAACTAAAACATCATCGCCTGTTTATAACCTCAAAGGTTCATCTTTAGATAAAGGAAAAGAAAAACAAAGAAGTTTCCCTAAATGAAATTTTACACCATTGGGACAATCACTTGAATCTGTATTAAAAGAACTTCTTGAAATCAATATTATAATGCTACCTAAAATAAAGGAATATAATCCACAAATCAAACCCCCATGGTGGAATGAGAATCACTTTTGCAACTATCATAGACATAAAGGACATAAGACTAATAGTTGCAATAAACTTCGACATCTAATACAGGACCTTATTGATGATGGTAAGATAGTGGTTGATGGACACACTCCTTCCAGTAACTCTGATTGTGAGGTGTTTAAGAACCCTTTCCCTAAGCATGACAAGGATAAAGGAAAGGCCCTTGAATCTAGTGATGGTGTAAACTATACTACTACTAAGTATGACTATACCATACATAACATCAGTGAGGTTGATAATCATGTAAACACTTTCATTATAAAAGGAAAAGCACCTGATTGCAAGGTTACTACCCGCAAAGGCACAATCACCCTTAGAGGTCCTAATTCAAAACCCACTCCACCAACTTCACAGTATAACCTCATAGAGAATTTAGGAAAAACACCCGCACAAATTTCCATACTTGAGTTGCTATGCCTATCTCCTGAGCATAAAGCTATCCTAGATAAAGCGCTTGCTACTGCTACAGTGCCTACAAACCTACATGTAGACCAATTCCAAGCTATGGTGGGACATATCACCTCGCCTTACACTATCACTTTTATTGAAAGTGATGATTCATCCCCTTGACAACTGCATAATGCAGCTTTACACATTGACGTCCTTATCAATAATGCCAAGATCAAGCGAGTTCTAATAGACAGAGGAGCTAGTCTTAATATTTGTACCCAAGAATTGATCACAAAATTAGGGTTTTCTAAAAATGTAGTTGATCCGAGGAACAAGATTACTATAAAGGCATATGATGAAGAGGAACGCTCTTCTAAAGGATCAGTTACTCTACCAATCAGAGCCGGCCCTATGGTAAAGTATGTGGTTTGCCAAGTCCTTGATCTCCCACTGACCTATAATATCCTCCTTGGAAGACCTTGGGTTCATGCAATGCAAGCAATACCTTCTACCTACCACCAGTGCATTAAATTCCCACACAATAGTGTTGAAATCACAATACAAGGAGATCCCAACCCTTTCATGTACTACCATAATCTAAGTCCTAAAAATTAAATCACAATCCCAAGCAATCATGAGTCATTTCCTTCCCAAGCATATGTTGATCCTGAATCCTTAAAAGCATCCTCCTCAAAATCCAAGGAAGTTGAGACCAAAATACAAGTAAAAGAGCAAGGGGTGGGAGAATATACTTTGAATCATGCCCTTTGCATTGGAAAGTTACCTTTATTTCCCCATACCTATGGCAAACCACAAATGACTAAGACCACATCAGATGCAGAGTCTACAGTGACTTGTAAATTAACCAATCTCAAAAAATGGGTAGTCCTCTCTAATGAAGTAGAAGAAGTTGATCTCCTGAAATGGCTATACAAAGATGAGGATACAGAACAAGAACAAACTAAAATAAAGATACCTGTTGAACAATATGGTAAAGGTTTTGATCTTATGAAACAAATGGGATATGATGGTAAAAGTCCTCTTGGCTTACAAAAACAGGGTATCTTGGAACCAATACAACCTACTCATATGCAAAAAGTCCTTGGTTTAGGATATGATGCATAGAAAAATAAGACCTTGAGTACTACATGTACTTCAAGTAAGGAAGTAGAGTCCTCTAATGCTACACAGACAAACGAGGAAAGTACCATCGATGAATTCATTGACATTTATGACTATGATAGTATCCCTACCCTTGAACTTGATCATAACATTTGTACCCTTGAATCCATTCAAAATCTTGATTCAAAACATGACCCTTTACCCTTGGTTCACCCCGAACTCATTGATTTAGACCAGAAGGGACCACCACAACTGGATGTATTTCAAAATGATGAGGCAATCATAAAATTTTTGGGAGTACAAGAAGATACACCTTTTGAGGATCATAAGACAAGTTTCACCATAGAACTCAATAGTACGGCTTACTTTGGGGAGGGTGCCAAGCCTTTCAATCACAAAATTATTGAAAATATAGATAGGTCTTCTAGTGAAAACCATCATGTGGTGCTATTAGACCCAAAAAAAGTAAAAATAAAGGACGTATCCAAGGGTGAAAACCTCTCTGAGGTGCCCAAGGATGGAAGGCTTGACACACTTCCCTTAGCAGTATATCATGAAAAGTCATCTATGCTAGTGGAGAAGACAATACCAGCTAACTTGGGCACAGAAGAAAAACCAAAGATAATTCACCTAGCAGAATCATTAACACCTAAAGAGAGAATAGAGCATATACAGTTTTACAAGGAAAGACAAGTCAACTTTGCATGGTCTTATGCAGATATGCCAAGACTTGATCCAGATCTAGTCATGCATCACTTGTCTTTGCCACCAGGGGAAAAACCTGTTAAACAAAAGTTGAGAAAAATGCACCCGCATATTGCTCTATTGGTAAAAGCCGAATTACAAAAGTTGTTAGATGTGGGATTTATAAGACCTGTTGACTATGCTGATTGGATTTCAAATTTGGTACCAGTTTCAAAACCTGATGGGGGCATCCGAATTTGCACGGATTTTAGAGATTTAAACAAAGCTTGTCCTAAGGATGACTTCCCCCTTCCAAACATTGACATGATAGTGGATTTGACGGTAGGACATGAAATGTTATCCCTCATGGATGGTTTCTCAGGCTATAATCAGATTAAAATAGCTCCTAAAGATCAAATTAAGACATCATTTGCTTGTCCTTGGGGAACAATCTGTTGGAATGTCATGCCCTTTGGGTTGAAGAACGCCGGAGCTACCTACCAACGTGCAATGACCACTATCTTTCATGACATGATGCATACATATCTAGAGGACTATGTAGATGATTTTTTGGGAAAATCTTACACAAGAGCTGGACATCTAGAGATCATGGATAAAATTTTCACAAGATTAGAAAAATACAAAGTCCGATTGAATCCCAAAAAATGTGCCTTTGGGGTAACCTCTGGGAAACTCCTTGGATACATTGTCACATCTAAGGGAATTGAAGCTGATCCTACAAAAATAAAGGCTATACTTGAAATGCCTCCACCTAAGAATAGCAGATAGTTGAGATCATTACAAGGAAAACTTCAGTCTATTCGCCGCTTTATATCACAACTCGCAAATAAATGTCAACCCTTTCAACATCTACTACACAAGAATGTTCCATTCAGATGGGATGACAATTGTGAATAAGCTTTTCAGAAAATCAAAGAGTATCTGATGACACCACCAGTATTGGTACCTCCCACAGATGACAAGCCTTTAATTCTATATATATCCACAACCACCATAGCACTGGGGGAACTTTTGGCACAACATGATTCTGAAGGAAATGAATGTGCTATCTATTACATTAGTCACACTCTAGTGGGATATGAGCTCAATTATAGTTCTATTGGAAGAGCATGCCTTTCCATAGTTTTTGCATCACAAAAGTTGTGACATTACATGCTTACACACCAGACAAAGCTCATTGCAAAAATTGATCCTCTTAAGTACCTCTTGAGCAAAGCAGCACTCATGGGCCGATTAGCTAAATGGGTTATGATTCTCAGTGAGTTTGATATTGAGTACATAGAAAGAAAAGCAATTAAAGGACAAGCTATAGCAGATCAACTTGCCGATGCTCCTGTGACAGATAATCATCCTCTTATTACTGAATTTCCTGATGAATCAATCTTCAACATGGAATCTACACATCTATGGACTTTATATTTTGATGGCTCCTTCACACAAGGTGGTTCTGGTGCTGGAAATCTCTTTGTCACTCCGCAAGGGGATTGTATACCTAAAGCTTATAAGATACAGTTTCCATGCACCAACAATATTGCAGAATATGAGGCCTTACTTTCTAGGCTTCGTATGGCGGTGCAATGGAAAATCCTAGAGTTGCATGTTCTTGGTGACTCTTAGCTAGTGATTAAACAAGTTAATGATGACTACAAAACAAAAGATGAAAAATTAATGCCTTACAAAAGAATGGTGGATGACTTCAAGGCCTATTTCACATCAATTTCCTTTGATAAAATTCCTCGAGATAGCAACCGAGCTGCTGATGCAATGGCAACAATTGGTTCACTTGTAGAAATGCCACGCAATGCTACCTACTGTGAGTTCTTGGTAGAGCCTCTTTTGGAACCCGCTTACAATATACCACAATCTGAAATGATCTGCCTTATTGTTGGTCCTAATTCTCAATGGTATGGCGATATTTATACCTATCTCCAAGATAACACCTTGCCATTAGATATATCCACTAAATCCCGTAAAACCTTTATCCGTCAAGCTTCCCGCTACGTAATCTTAGCCGATACCCTTTACCGCCAAGGTCTCGATGGTACTTTACTTAGATTTCTTGAGCATGATGAGAGAAAAACTACTTTATGAGAAGTACATGAAGGTATATGTGGGGCACATTCTAGCGGTCCTACCTTAGCCAAGAAAATCTTGCGTATGGGTTATTATTGGCCTACAATGGAAACAAATGCTTGTTATTTTTTTTAAAAATGCAAGCAGTGCCAAAAACATGCAAACTTGATACATGCTCCTACACAGGAATTACAGTCTCTTGCTACACCATGGCCCTTTTATCAGTGGGGACTCGATCTCATGGGCAAGATCCATCCACCTTCATCCAATGGTTATAAGTTCATTCTCGTTGCCACGGACTATTTCACGAAATAGATTGAAGTCGTTCCTCTCACTCATATCACTAGAAAACAAATAGCCACTTTCATACTGAACTACATCATTTGTTGTTATGGTGTGCCTTTATCCATCATCACAGATAATGGACTCCCATTCAAAAATCAAGATGTCCATGAACTCTGTGAGAAATTCCATATACACCATCATTTCTCCACACCTTACTATCCTCAAGGTAATGGCCAGGCTGAGGCCTCTAATAAAACCATTCTTAAAATTCTTAAAAAGATGGTCAATGAAGCTGGTCGAGATTGGCATATTCAACTGAATCCTACCTTGTGGGCTTATCGCACAAGTATCTGCACTCCTACAGGTGCTACCCCCTATGCCCTTGTCTATGGATCCAAATCCATATTGCCCATCGAGGTTGAGTTACCCTCTTTGCGTGTCTCCTTGCACAATCACATCGATGATGAAGAATACCGAGTTTCCCGTTTGCAGGAATTGGAGCTATTAGATGAACGAAGACAAACTGCTTTTAACCATCTTAGAGCATATCAAAAGCGAATGAGTCAAAGTTATAATCAGAAAGTGAAACCACACACATTTGAGGTTGGAGATCTTATCCTTCGTGAAAATCCTCGCAATCAACAAGACAGAGAAAAGAAGGGTAAATTTGAGCCTAACTGGTTGGGTCCATACGTTATCACTTCCGTGTATGGATCTGGGGCATATCAGTTATCTACTCTAGAAGGTGAATTGCTTAATGATCCCATCAACAGTATGCACATTCGTAAGTTTTATACTTGAGTGCTTTAGAGGGTACACTCTTTTAAAGTCCTAAAAAAAAGAAAAAAAAATGGAAAAAGTCCTAAAAAAAAATACAAAAAAAAATGGAAAAAGTCCTGAAAAAAATATAAAAAACAAGTGAAAATAGTAAAGAGAATCAATCTGTTCAATGGTGAAACCACTTCAGTGGCGCCTTGAGCAAGTACCATGGTGAAAACTGAGAAATTGGTGCCATGTGTAGAGGCTTTGCTCCTCTTTCCTTTGGAGCTCTACTTGATCTTTTCATCCCATTTTTCTTTCACCCACCACTTCACAATATCCTTTTCACACTCACCATGGCTTGTGAATTGTTCGACAATCCCCTCACTTGCTCTCTTTGTCATGCATACTAGATTGGTCCTATTCCTCATAGGGGAATTTCCTCAACCTTAACCATGGGTTAGGATATTGAGCATCTCGCGGTCAGAGAAACTACCCTCTTTGTCTGTCTACTTGCTTGTGATGCATCTCTTTCCGTTGTAAAAGGTCCTGAAAAAATCCAAAAAAATCATAAAATGTCTTGAAAAAATCCATAAAAATCATAAAACGTCCTGAAAAAATACATAAAAATCATAAAATGTCCTGCAAAAATCCAAAAAAATCATAAAACATCTTGAAAAACTACATAAAAATCATAAAATGTCCTGAAAAAATCCAAAAAAAATCATAAAATGTCTTGAAAAAATCCATAAAAATCATAAAACATCCAGAAAAAAATCCATAAAAATCATAAAACGTCTTGAAAAAAATACATAAAAAACATAAAATGTCCTAAAAAATTCCATAAAAATCATAAAATGTCTTGAAAAAATCCCAAAAAATGTCAAATATTCCAAAAATCCAAAAAATCAAATAACTTCAAAAATACCTCAACACTGACACTTTCAGATCACCACATAGCTTTGAACTTCAACAAAATCAAACTACATCATGAGTAACAATCAAGCAAATATTGCAGCATACCTATCAATCCCTCTTCTAAATCAAAAGCATACAACCGTACCAAGAATCAGTTCCATATCAAAGCATGACGCATGTTTGTTTGTTGGTCTTTTATTGTTTTATGATTTTATCTTTGGCGGCATGTCTTTTAGCTTCTCTAGGATGTCTGGGACTAGAGAGGCGATGATGGGGCATGTTCACTTGTTTGCTACCTGTGGATTGTTTCTTATTCATAGGACGACTCGTCTTAAGACATGGTTATCTAAAACCATTAAGGACCTATGAGTCTAGTATGGATGAGTGCATTCCTTGTCTGATAGTGTCTTCCATGCAATAAGTATTCAAGTCATCTAGGGTCTTTATACCTAGATGCTTATACTTCATTACTAAATAAAAACGCAAACAGTATTCAGGTCGTCTAGATGTTCATGTTATCTAGATGCTTATACTAATTTGCGACATAATAAGCTCGATGATGATAAAAGCACTTAAAATGCACAAGAGGCTTCATCACCTTCATTTTCTCCCATCTTGCATCTTCCATTTCTTGCATTTCATTTTCTTCATCTTTCTTGTTGTAGAAAAATCAATCAACTTGCATCTCCAAATCTCATGTCCCCTTAATCAATCAACCAATCATTCTATCAACTTGTCTTGCGCTTGCATCAATCTCAATCAGCTTCATCAGCTCATCAACCCAGCTATACTGATCATTTCCATCAATTGTTCAGTTATGCCTATCGATTGTGCATTTCCATCAAATGTACGCCACCGCTTTATCACTTGCACAATATCAAGTATCTAATCATTTTCTTGGTCACATCTATCGAGAGATTAATCTTCATACAATTTTTCTAATCAATCTCTCAAGGGGGCATATCATTCTTATCATATTCCTTACCAAGATATATTTGGGGCATGTATCAGTTGATCAATCTTTTTCTTTGAAACAACACAACAAGTTTTATTGTCTCAAAGAGGGGAAAAATGTAAACACTCAAATTTAACCTCAAATCACATTACTCGTCTATTGATTAAAATGATCAATTCATTCAATACTTTCTTCTATTCATGCATTTCATCAAATCATTAAATCATTGCATTATCATTTACATATGTCACATTATCGTTTTGCACTATCATTCATTATCATAATAAATTCATTATCATAATCATTCACTAGCATTTCATGATAAAACTATATTATCATTTAAATCAAATCATTTGCATAAATCATTCACTTCATATTGCATTTATATAAATCATTAAATCATTTCACCACATGATCATTCATAATGCATAATAAATAATAATCGTTCATAAAACATTTCATAACCATTCATAAATTAAATAATTTCATTTCGACAAATTATCATTCTTACATAAATCATTCTCATAAAAACATTAAAATAATTCATCATAAAACATTAATAAACCATTTTCATCCATATTAAAAATATATGCATTTAATTATTTTATTCAATCCTTCACTATTCATTTAATCTATCATCTTTATCATTTCCACTCATATGCATTTCATTTCACTACACCATGTGGGATTTTAAAAATTCATTATTGCAATATCTGTTTATCCCACATTTCTCATTCTCAACCTCTTTGTCATCAAAGATTCCTATTTAAATAGCACTCTCTTCTCATTTTGACCCCTACACGAATTTGGAATACTTTTTCCCACTCACCATAGCCTCTTGCTGCATTTTGTGCTCACAAAAATCTGAGGGCAAATGCATAAAATAAGATCTTGGTGAAAGGGAGACAATGGAGTTATGTTCTTTTAAGTGCAGATTTTGATTGCTTTTAAGCAAGTTTGTGATCTTAGTGTAGTTGCATGTTTTTGCTGGTTTGCATTTAAATTAGAATTACTCTATTGATGTGGATTGAAATGATGGTTCTTACACCATAGAATTATGCATTTTTTTTTTTGGCTCTAAAGTATGATACAGAGGTGGGTACACATGTCATAATGGGACTTCAAGATTCCTGCAATGATATTTTCTTAGTTTGGTGTATTGCACTCATTGACAAGTTGCAATTTTTTTTCCTAAGGCTTTCACTATATATAATCTAAGGTAGATACACAATATTTTGGTGTGCATTCTTCAATAGAGAAATATTTAGCCTTTTAGTTTATAAGTTAAGCTCATTGATATGTGAAGGGGTTATATACAAAGTTTCATATCAATATATGTTATGGAGTGAAAGATAGAAGTGATAGAGTTATCGTTTGTGCTATGATAGAGCAACGTGGTTCATAAGGCTTGTTGGAATGCTGCACATTCCTCTAGATGTGAAGTTTTGGACAAGCAATTTTGAGGACATACTCAGTGATGTCTAATGTATGCTACATTGAAGTTTCAAGTGATTTGGTGCTCCAAAATTTTAGATTTCTAAGTAAAAAATTAATACAATTAGTTTCAGATGCTTAATTTTCATCAAAACATATGTTTGGATACTTGTGCCAGAAGAATATAGTAAAGTTTATTTGTATGAGTTTGTGTGGACACTCCACATATCTCATAGAGTCCAAGGTATGAACCACATCTTTAGATCCTTCTTGTTTCTAGTGCCACACAAATGTTTTAAGTCATTTTGTGATGTTATGTTTCTATTGAGGCTGACTAAGGTATGTTGATTGTGTGCACCACTAATTCAAGATTGAGCAGAGTTTATGGAGTGTAAGATGTATAAGTCGTGCTGACTCATTTGAGATAAATGTAAATAATGTTTTATCTCTTGTGTATACTGCCTGTAGACATGAAAAATGTACAGGTTCAGTTCGACACACTTGATCCTAATTACTAATGACATTTCCTCCTAAATCATACTCTCAACATTTCATCATATTATGTCTCTTAATTTAATAAATCATTGTTTATCTGATTAAGTCTTTTTCCTCTAGTGATTAAATTAATCAATTTAATTTAATTACCCTTATATTTTTGTTTAATTAAATAAATCATTTTATTTAATTAAAGTCTCTAAAGTCCTCTTATAAATTAAATAAATTAAACCTTATTTGATTTAATCTAACATTATCCCACTTAGTTAAATAAATCAAAATAATTTATTTAATTAATCATTTCCTCTCAATTCCGATTTAAATCAATTCATCAATTTAAGTCAAAATTATCAAATTATCTAATCCTTCATTAAATTAATCAAAACCTTGATTAAGTTAATCCCTCTCACTAAAATTCTTTAGAGAATGCAACTTGCACATGAAAATAGATTTAATTCATTTATTAAATATATATTTTCCCTCACATGGCATCAAAAGGGAATATTCCCTCAATTTGAATTCAAAAAGTTCAAGTGGGCTTGGTCCTTCCAACAAGGAATTCAATTCCTCTTACATGTCCTTTGCATTGAGCCAAGTGACATCAACTCCATTTATTTCTCCCGCCAACATGTCACATTCAAATTTCAAATTTGAATCTCATTGCATTTATTGGCACTTTGGCCAAAATGTGCACAGCCATCAACCATTCACATGGTGACAAGTGGCATTCAACCATTGGGTTAAATTTAGTCCCACATTGCCCAAATATTGATCTCTCTTCCAAATTAAAATCTATAAATTGGAGGCTTCTCTCCTCATTCTTAATCCACAATTTCATGCAAAGTTACTCTCTTCACATTGAGAGCTAATTTTGTGCACTTCATTCCATCATTCACATATTTCATCATTCTCATAGCTAGGTTATGCTCAAATCTCATCATGGAGATTTGATCAATCTACAACCATCCACATTAAAACTTAGGAGCTGGAAAAGGGCCAATTTCAACATTCAATTGGCACCAATTCCCCCATGGGATCATAAGTTTATTTGCTGAATTAGGATTTACATGCATTTCCACATTTTGTTCTTCACTTTCCTAGTTTAAGTTTTAATAGATGGATTTCATGGGAAATCCTTCATTCTTGTTTGCATTTGACATAACACATTTATTTTTTTGTTGTTCTTGTGCAATTGTAGGTTTAAGGGTTCACAGTGCCAATGGATATGAAGGCCAACATACTAAAAGTTTCATATTTTCTTTCTATGTCATGCTTAATTTATATTTTGCAAGTGTGTAGATGATATATATAGAAGATAAAATATGAGAAGTGAATGATTAAAGTGTGAAAATGTATAAGTGCATGAGTAGAGCATGATAAGGTCCACCTCAGACCTAATGTGTATAATTGATGACTATCAGTGGGTTGAAGCCATAAAGTTAGTCATAATTCAATCGTTTTCAATCAAGGAATTGTAGATTCCTTAGGTTGAAGCCCTAAAACAAAGTTGTATAAACAGGGAGTTGTAGCTTCCTTGGGTTGTATCTCTAAGTAACTATTATTTACTTGTGAGGTTAGATCAATACAAAAATTCCTAGTATCATTTTCCATCATGGTTTTTGTTGCAAGGTGTGACCCTTGGTATCCTCTTCTTGTGCTAGGCATAGTCTAGTGTGATGCTTGGGCTTCATGACATGGTTTAACCACCTCCTATTGATTTTGAACTTGTATAAATCTAGCAGCTATATCGGGCATTAATAGGTCAATATTTTGGTGCAATGGTAGCTTCCTATGTAACAATTGGTATCAGAGCCAAGGTCATAGGTTCGAACCCCGCACTTGTGTTGGGGGATTGTTGCAAGGTGTGACCCTTGGTCTCCTCTTCCTATGGTAGGTGTATTCTAGTGTGGTGCTTGGGCTTTGTGACATGGTTTAACCACCTCTTGTGGATCTTGATCTTGTATAAATCCAACGGCTATATCAAGCATTAATAGGTTGATCTTTTGGTGCAATGGCAGTCACCTATGCAATATTAATTATTGCATAGGTGATTTCCATTGCACCAAAAGATTGACTTGTTAATGCCTGATATAGTCATTGTATTTATACAATATCAAGATCCACAAGAGGTGATTAAACCATGTCACAAATCCCAAGCACTACACTAGACTATGCCTACCATAGGAAGAGGAGACCAAGGGGCATACCTTGCAATAATTGGTATCAGAGTTGAGGTCACGAGTTCGAACCCTGCACTTGCACTGGGGGGAATTGTTACCTATGGGGTTTTCCACATAAATATGGTGTCAATTGTGTTCTTGTGTGGATGCTTATCTTATTTCCTATTTTTATTGAGTAGTTTAATTCTTTAATGATATAACTTGGCTTCAACAATTAAGGATTATGTTTGAAATTTAAAGTATATTGATTCACCCCCCCTATTAGTATTTTGATGTGTTCAACATACTATTTACTTTCCTTTTTAGATAATACCCTCATTGTAGCATATCCTATGCCACGTACTGGATCTAGACATTTCATATAATATATTTCTTGTTTAACCATGGATCCATACCGTGCAATTGATACAATCTACTTACCATCAACCCCTTAAGTTTCAATATAATGTTGTGGAAGCTACTATTTCTAGTGACTTCCACTCCTTCCAATATTGTAATATGTTGGAAGGGAAATATGGAAAGAATTTTCCATCCTCCAATATCATTACAAAATCCCCCACAAAATACAAATCATTCATAAATCCTATTGATTTACCCTCCACATCTTCTACTTCATCTACCAAGAACAATACCTAAAATCTACAGTCAAAATCCTTGATAAAGAATGTGGAGAATACTAGTCTTTCATATGACCAAATTTATCATATCACCTTGATCCTTTTTTCAGTTGCACTCAAAAGTCAAAGATTTCCTCCTCACACTATAATGGGTCCACTACCTTTATTTTTATTGGTTATCTTGCTAATGAGGACATAGAAGGTTTTGATCCTATATGTCTTTACAAGGATGAATATTATGTTACCTTTTTCAAGGAGCACAAATTTCCTATTATCTTACATGTCTATAGAAAAATGAACTATAAATGAAAAGGCCTTGGGTTAAATGAGAAATATCCCCTTGATCTTATTGATCTACTAGTAAATGAAGGTACTCTAGCTTAGGATATGTTGCCTAAAATTCAAGTATACTAATTCTCTTGTATAAATTCCTAATAATACTAGGCACACCTCTTATAAATTTGATGATAAAAAATTACATGTCATTTCTAGTCCTTTCAAAGAGCATACCATCAAAAAGTTAATCCATGATAACATTGTCCTTTTCATCCACCTTGATCTACAATATCCTAATGTTATTGATTGAGAACAAAAAAATCCTCTTGACTTGGATACACTTTTAAAAGATGAAGCCATCCTAAAATTTATTTACTCTCATGATCCCATCCCACCATGAGATCATAAATAGGCTTTTCAAATCCTACTAATATCATCTACATATTTTGGAGAACAAGTAGATTTTCAAACGAACCATCAAAATATATACTTCATACATATACCCCCATTTATAGTGAGTGTTTCCTTCTATTTTCTTATACCCCACTTCAAGATGATTCACCCCTCCTTATTGAGGAAGCCACATATATAAATTTGGTATGAAGGAGGAACCTAAGTTAACATAGATAATGGGTTTTTTACATCTTGAGTTGAAGGAAAACATTTCCATGATACTTAAATATTATCTAGATACATTTGTACTGTCTTATATTGAAATTCCTACCTTGGAGTAATCCTTAGTCATTCACCACTGTGTGGTATGACCTGGTGCCAAGCCAATGCATCAAAATTTAAAGAAAATACACCCTAAGTTGACCCTCCTAGTAAAGGAAGAGATTTATATTTTTCCTCTTTTTTTTGGATTCATTTGACCTATTAAATATTCAAAGTGGGTTTCCAATTTGGTTCTAGTGAACAGTAAAACTAATTGAATTAAGATATTACATACTTTAGATATATCAATAAATATTTCACTAAATATGATTTCCCTCTTTCTTATGTGGACAATATAGTAGATTTGGTAGCTGGCCATGAGATGCTATCACTTTTGGGTAGTTTTTTAGGGTACAACCAAATTTAGTTATAATTAAAGGAACAACATAATACAACCTTCATCATCCCTTGGGTAACATTATACTATAGATTCATGTCATTTGGCCTTACAAATATAAGTGACACATATCAAAGAGAAATGGCCATCATATTTTGTGATATCTTATATAATATTGTTGAGGATTATGTGGATTAAATTATGGGAGAATAAAAATATAAATAAAATAATCCAACCATATTACATCACATCTTCTAGAGACATAATATAATGTTAGACTAAATCCCAAGAAATATTTCTTTGGAGTAACATTAGGTCAGATTTTAGGTTTTATTATTTCTAGATGTGGCATTGAAGTAGATATAGATACCATAAAATAAATAATAGACATGCCACCTCTTAGGAACCTTATACAACTATGAAATTTATAGGAAATAATATTTGCTATCAATAAATTCATTTCCTAGCTAGTAGATAAGTTCTATCCTTTTCACATCTAAAAAAAAATGTCACCTTCAAGTGGGATTGATCATCCCAAATATAATTTGACCATATTTAAGAATACATGTTGAATCATCTAGCTCTAGTGGTATTGATACTAGATAGGCCTTTATTTATCTACATATTAATTATACAATATACCTTATGTGCTCTCTTAGCCCAAAAAAATGATCAAGGAAGAGATAATGGAATCTACTTCCTTAGCAAGATAATAGTGGGATGTGAAATAATTTACTTATTTATGGAGAAAGGTTACCTTTTAATAGTCTTTTATGTACAAATATTTTAAATTACATGCTTAATGTTACTACCCATATTATTACCAAAATTAACTCTTTGAAATAGTTTTTATCTAAGGTAGCCTTCATAGTAGAATGGAAAAGTGGATTATTCCCATTAGTTACTTTTATATTGATTATGTAAATTAGAAGGAAATCAAGAGGTAAGTCATTGTGACATATTTATTGTCAGTCAAAAGTAAATAAATGGGTAAGTCATTGTGACAAACTCATCATTGATCCATTTTGACCACTAACTATGAATCAAGAAAGGCTTGTAAGTATTAATTGTTCCATTGTACTACTATGTTTAGATAAAATATCAATGCCTCATATTACAATATGATTTTTATAAGGGAAACCAATGTGAAATACATTCAAGTTGAAATAATTTGAGTGGTGATAAAAATCATGTTAACACTTGAGCCATGTGAGGTAAAAGATCTACAAAAGTATAATGTTCATGTTTTGGATTCTTCAATGTAAGGGATGGATTCATTATTACTACTACTAAGTATTTCACTAAGTGGGCCAAAGTAGATCCATTAACTTTTACCATTGAGATCCAAATATCTAAATTTATCAACCATCATTATCATAGAAAAAGGAAAATATTCAAAAACCATAAAATATGATCCCTATGTGAGAAATTTCATATCAAGTGCAAGTGTTCAACCCCATATTATTCACAAGGTAATGACTAGAAGCTAAGGAATCCAATAAAAAGATCATAAAATTATCAATAAAATTGTCAAGAAAATTTTCAATGACATTGGGTATGAATAGAACCCTCAACTTAATCCTCCTCTTTAGGCCTAATACACTAGAATTAAAACTCCCACAAGCACCACCCCAAATTACCTTGTTTATGGTACTGAAGAAATATTTCAAATAGAGTGAGATACACTTTTTGTCTCTTTATGCAACCTTATCTCAAAGGAGGATTATCAAGTGACATGGTTACATGAGCTTGAAGTCCTTGATGAGCACTGTATCATTTCTTTCAGTCACTTTAAAGATTAAAAATATAGGTTGCATCATTCCTATAAAAAATAAATCTTTACTATGAGGTTGGAGATCTTGTTGTTAAGGAAAATAAGAAGAATACCAGTTAGGATAGATAAAAGAAAAGGAAGTTTGAGCACAATTGGTTGGGTCCCTATGTCATCACTATTAAATTTGGGATTAGGATCACACAAGATAGATACCATAGAAGTCCATGATATAGATGATACCATGAATATAATATAACTTAAATGGTTCTATGCCTAAACCATTAGCACAAATATTCTAAAGACCAAAAATACAAAAAATAAAAAATCATTAAAAGATTAAAAAAAAAAAAAAATTATTAAAGAGAAATAATCTATCTAATGCTAAAAACCACTTATTTTGGTACCTTGTGAAAGTTCCTTGATTAAAACCTAAAAAATATGCATCATGTATGATAGGTAAACAGCCTATTCTATGAGTGTTCGTAACACTCCACTCATTCCTTCATCCTTGTTACCTTGGATCATTTTTCAAGATACCTATCTTTTTTTTTATACTTCCATATTTCATCCCATCCCTCCCATTATATCCACATGCATCACCTACTCATAATATCTTCCTTCACTATTTTTATTACCTACCAATACTCCATATCATTCTCACCCCTACCCACTTCCCCCATCCATTCCATTTCACTTTTATTCTCATTAATTTCAAACCATTTCATCAATTTTATACTCAAATAGGTCCATAATCATTAAATTCCTTAGGAATGGTCATCATGTATTTCCCCACTAGGGCATGACCTTTTCTCTCAACATGTCATTGGATACCAACATGTTTTTTATACATGTTTATGTTTTTTTTTTCATATAGTCCCATTGCTCCATCCATCACACCATCACATTTTCCCTCATCCTTCATATGATAGCATGCATTGATAATGTATCTTTTGGATCACTATATACTATTTATCACTTATTTATTTTTATCTCAATCTATACACACATGACACATTGTCTTCATGATTTATTATATTATGGTGCATAAAACTAGTTCTACAAAAACTAATAGGTTACACTTTTTTGAGTAGGAAAAGTGATCCTAGATCCAATTAGGTTAACTAAGAATATATTTTATTCATGTTAACTCCAAATTCAAACATAAACCAACTAGGGTTTGATGATTATCTTGCTGCCACAAGGGAGAGACAACCTCCTAGGGTTTATGTTTTTCTTGAGCTATAAAAGGGATAAATTGATGTGTTTTTTAACAAGCCTAATTGACATATAACCCTAGATTTGAAAATATAATTTATTGAACAAACAAAAATGAGAAGTAACAAAATGGATTCAAATCTGAGACTAGGATACAAAGAGGAACCTATGCTGAAAATTTGAAGTTGATTTATCTAGTCAAGGGCATGGGGCACCCTTGACTTGATTGCTCTTTTTTTGGGACTGAAAATTCTAGAATGTTGATTAAGGTCTTCATATCTTTTCTCGGACTATCACCTACTAAAACCTTCGAATATGACCTACACAAATGAAAGGAAGATGAAAGGTTGTGTTGTATGGGGGCTTGCCTAAGTCAAACCCCATTTTGGTATTTCTACCTCCACATATAGTGATTGATGATGATCAAGAGGGCATACCCTAGGCCAGCAAGAGGCCAAAACAACAATAATTGACTGAAATGATAAATGATAAATGCCAATGTTACCTTAATGTGAAGCTCTTGATGAAGTGATGTCACACAAGTTTCCACAAAATTTTATTGATGATTTTTTCATTGTTTGATAGACCTACACAAGGTTAGCTCGTAAAACTTAATATATTTTTGTAGCTAACATGTAGAAGATAAATAAATACATCTTCATGATTTGGCATGATTAATCTATATAGACGTGAATTTTCACCCCTAATGAAACTTCCCCTTTACCCCCTTACACTTTAAAAAACCTAAGGTGGAGGCTTAATTCCACTTAAGCCTACTACTCACATCACAGTTGGCACCTGCTTTGTGTGTCGATGGGGGTGTTTATGTCAAGGACGCTCGTGCGATGCGTAGATGTTCACATGAAACACTTACATCCCTAGAATATTCCTATGGTTGGAGACTATAGACACATTACACTTCCTATTGGGAGTCAAAATGTAACACCTTTCTTCAGTTGGCCAACCCAAATATGGTCATTTCTTGACCTCTCCCTTCATATTCTCACTCCATTCTTTCATTTTCATCTTTTGGTCATCTCTACATAATCCCTCCACATATTTAATCATTCAATTCAAGCTTTGTAGCATCACTTTACACTCCATACCAGCAATTCACTACTCCATCACTCTGATAGTGTGAGTTTAGGACAAACACCATGGAAGTAGAGGCTTGAGTTCCTCTCATTTTCTACTCCACTAGCCTTGAGCACTTTGGATAGAGGTGGTAATCTCCTCTTATATTCTCTATCATTTGATTGAGCAAGAACGTATTGTTTTGTAGTGTCTTTTGTTTACGTAGCTTGTATTCTCTTCTTTATCATTATTTCTATCATTGCAAACTTAGTTGTCCATGGAGGTGGAAACACAAAAATGGGGGTCTGACTGAGGCAGACTCCTAAATAGCTCTCCAACATTTTCCATCTTTTCTATGTGTAGGTGGAGAGACCTTGGAGCAAGCTGGCGAGAAGGTTGCTGTGTGAATTCGTCTTCACCACCCTTGCAGTAATCTATTTCATTTATCATGTTTGTCTTTATGTTTCACTCTTCTTAATCTTATTATGTCATTCTAGGAACTTCTAAACTAGGCCGGTAGTTTTTTCTTATGGCTTAAACCTCATCTCTCTAGTTTCTCTATCCATACAGACACCAACACACCTGTGAGATGATAGCACATTGCACTGTCATCCTGGAACTACACTTCTATCCTCCGACAGAGAGCTACCTAAGATGTAGAGTTGACCTTAATAGGTGACTCATATAGTCTCACTCCAACTCTCGGCTTTGTAGAGTGATAGAAGGACCCAAAGTTCTTGTCACTTTCATCCTACCTATCCTAACCTTCCTTTTAATTAAGGTAAGTTAGGGTAGCCATACTTCTCTTCAACTTTTGTGACCTGGGGCATTGCAGTGGTTGGTCCCCCTCTCTTACATTTTTGGTGAACCTAACGTGAACCATTTTGGTTTCATTTTGTGATACTGAAAGTCCTTTTCCTCATGTTCTAGGAGTGTTGTAGGAATGAGTGTTGTGAGGATTCTTCCTTACAACCCAACCTGTGACCCCTAGTAGGCGTAGTTGGAAGGTTTCGATGGTATTGTGTAACATAAACTTAATTGGGTCACTATCCTATCTCATAAACCTTAGGAGGCTCTATAGAAGTATTGTTTGGTTCATGTGATGGCCTCTTTCTTAAATCAATCTATTTTCTCTATGTAGAATGTGAGTAGTGGTACTAGCATAACCTTTACTTCAATGGACCTGTCGATGGGCTTTAATAGGGAACCATCTCTTCTCTACATTCCTGTGAGGATAAATAAGAATATTGTGGAAGGTGTTCTCATTGATCTGACATCCCACATGAATATCATAACTGAGGAGATCATGTTAATAAACTTCCTACATAAGGATGGATATTATGCACCTAAAAGTACCATCTACACCCATGATGAAATTTTTGTGCCTCCTATAGGGAGTATTGTCCTATTGGACCTCGTTCGACCTAAATCTATGAGCCTCAAGTTTGACATCATCCCAGGGTCCGAACTCTTTAGAGTGAAGCTAAGAATCCCCTGGCTAGTAGCTATGAATGTAGTTCCCTCAGTTGTACACAAGTGTTTGAAATTTTTTCATGGAGGTTTGGTACACATTGTCCATGACACCAGTTATAGACCACTAGTTGCACATGGTAGCTATACCTTAGATTAATTTTGGCCCACATGCCTTGGTCCTCTCCCGCCTAGGAAGGACCTCCTATAACACATATCTAAACTATAAGAAAGGGAATGCTAGGCCAAAAGTAAGATATCCTCCTTCACCTTATTTTGTTTCATATAGAGCTTTCCTAAAGGCAGACATTGATGACACCAGGGCACATAGGAGAGAAGAAGAGAAGTAGTCCCAAGATCGTCCTTCTTCCCCTTACACTATTGAGCCCAATGCTTCCTCTTGCCCTAACATGGTACCATTTTCTTCTATCTCATGCTTGTGAGAGAATCCCATGGTGCCCACTTGGAAAAAGGCCAAGCTTCTTGCATTTGAGCTTCCCGTCTTACCCACAGAGCTTAGTCCCATTTGAGATGGAAGACATAAAGACCCCATACAAAGTCCTCTTTGTCTCATCCTCCATAGCCTCCTACTATTCTTGTTCCCAAAATAATGAACAGGAAGATGCCCCTTGTCGACGTGCTAGAGTTGATTTGTCTTGACATTTCCGAACCTACTCCTTTTGCTCCCATTGAAAATAGATGTGGAAGATACTTTCATGATTGAGCAAGCTCTGGCCTCTAGTTCAAAGAGTCATAGAAACTGCCTTGCATGCGAACATAAGCCTCGACAAAAGGCTCTTTTAGTTGAGCAAGCCTCCTTACAAAAGGAGGAGGAGATGACCACATATGCTTCTTTGTATTCCTCTCTCCCCCTTCTGTTCAAACTAGTTTCAAATCTCTTAAGGCTTCTGCTACGAGTGCACATGCACCTAGAAAGGTGTAGGTGTTTATCACCCCTTCTATGGGGCCACTCCTATTGACTTCCATTCTAGATGTCTCACCTTTCCCCAAGCCCATGGCTATGATTAACACTTTGATTGCATCCACTACGGTTCTTTCCTCTTCTCCCCCGACCCTCCTTGCTTTGTTTGTGGGGAATTCACCTCCTCCGACAAAGAAGAAGGTAGAGCTTGGCCCCTTCAACAATGGAGGATGCAAGAAGAGCCCACCTTCTCCAAAAGGTGGCCTCGCACTGACTTGTTCTATCCTAATAATAGAACCAGTCTTGGCATCCCCAGAGTTTGACACTACTCCCAAGTCTCTCATTGAGCCTAGTGGTGAGCCTCAGGTGAAAACTCCTCCATTCGTCGAGGTGAAGCATGGAACTCCCGTTAAGTGTATGTTTAACTCAATGGATGAATTTCTAACCTTTTCATAAATCTTTGCAAAGTCATTGACCTTAGACCCACAAGAGTTGAGTGACAGAGAGCTCACAAGTCCCTCTACCTTGGCCCTTGTTGCAGGAGGATCGAAAGCTCCTCCCCTTAAAATTACACCATTGCAAGCTCGTCATCCTTCCCCTACAATGATCTAGAGTGGGAAGTTGGTGACCTCTTGGTTGACTAGTGTTAGGGGGAGATCCTCTCCTTGATCTTTAGATTAGACATGTGTGTATGTTGTGACGTGATCTCTCCATGGTCATGATTTGTTTGCCTGGATGACCCTCGTCACCCTTGTTGGTGCTTGGATACAAGCATGGTATTTTGTGTTGTAAACCTTCCTCTATATTTATCATCATTCTTCCATGTTTGTGGTTGACTTTTGGTGAATTGGGGATGATGCAAAGTTTTAGGGGCATTTAGGCTTCCTTCCATGTTGACTCGATTTTTTATTTTTACATTGTCTTTTGTGCATTCTTCCTGATCTGGTTGGGGATTGATGATCTTTCACCTCATACCATGGTTACCTACTATTTATAAAGAAAGGCATATTTGACCCTGCAAAACCAGATCCCTCTATGCCCTTTGTGTGTGTGCCCTTTTCCTTTGATTTTCTCTTTATCTTTCTCTCTTCTTTGCTTGAGTCATCCCTTTCACGTGTGACAACGCCAATTCTACACTATTTGGTCTTTAGAAAGTGCATTTTTTGCAAAACGAATCCTTTTCCAAGACCCTTCAAACATTCCTTCTTTTAGAATTGTATTCTCGACTTAAAACCCTAACGAAACATGCTTTCTTCATCATGGGTTCATAAAGAATGGAATTAGAAACCTTCCTCGAAAACAGAAACAGTCTTGATTTCCCCCTCGTATGGGCACATATCCTTCCTTTCGAATTCCTTTATGAAGTGAATGTCTTTTGAAAGGATTCCTTGATGATGAGTCAATTTGAGAAAGAAGATGTTAGCTTTTGAATAGTGTGTCCCTTGAGTGGACCCCTCCTTTCCATGCAAGGTTCCTGAGGGACCCCTTCAAAAATGTTTAACAAGTTATACGGCATCTAGCTTGGGGGTAGCCCGACTAGACCCATTTTACACTTTCACATCTACTCTAGGGGAAACCCAACTAAACCTACTTCACATCCTTACGTCTAGCTTGGGGGTAGCCCGAATAGAATCCACTTTTCAAAAAAATCCATCCCTTGAGTGGAACCTCCTTCCTTTTGGAGGGTTCTCAAGGGAGCCCTTTCAAAGTCTTACAACTTAGCAATGGTCTGCGTGACTTTCCATTCACTGGCTTGCATGACCGCTTCCTCATGTGTTCTATCTATGGGTAAACATGTCACCATCTCTGACTCTACGGATTCCCCTTTGCTTGGTCTCCTTCATGTGAAATTTCTTGAAGGATACCTCTCTTGCAGGATTGTGAGCCTGTGGGGCACTTTCATTCTTCAGCTTTATAGCTCCTCAAAAAAATGAAGTGCTTTCTTGCACTTCTGAGTTTTTCAGACCTTGCTTTTCTTCCTTGTCAGTTAGGTATACATCTCTTACCTTGTTACTTCTTACTAATCTACTTTACCAGAGAAATCATCAGTACTCATGCTCGCTAAAGTGGGGAAAAAATGTGTAGGCATAAATTTGCACCCCTAACACAAATTCCCCTTTATTCCCTTACACATTAGAAAACCTAAGGTGGAGGGTTAAATACACTTAAGCCCATTTCTCACATCACACTTGGAACCTAATTTGTGTGTCAGTGGGGGAGTTTTTATCAGGGATGACCGTGCAACACACAAATGTTTGCACGGTGCACTTATGTCCCTGGTAGATTCTTACGACTAGAGATTGTATAAATGTTACACTTCATATTGGGAGTCAAAGTGTAATTCCTTTATTCAGTTGGCCAACCTAAATATGGCTATGTATTGACCTCTCTCTTCATATTCTCACTCCATTCTTCCATTTTCATCTATTCTTCATCTCTACACAATCTCTCCACACTTTTGAGCATTCACTTCAAGGTTTATAGAAGCACTTTACACTCCAAAGCAACAATCGAGTACTCCATCACTCTGATAGTGTGAGTGCAAGACAAACACCATGGAAGCAGAGGCTTGAGTTCCTCTCATTTTCTTCTCCACTAGCCTTGAGTGCTTTGGATGGAGGTGGTAAGATCCTCTTATCTTCTCTATCATTTGATTGAGTAAGCACATACTATTTTGTAGTGTCTTTTGTTTACGTAGCTTGTATTCTCTTCTTTATCATTATTTATATCATTGCAAACTTGGCTATTTGTGGAGGTGGAAACACTAAAATGGGAGTCTGATTGAGGCAGACACCTAAAAATCCCCTCAACATTTTGTCACTTTTTTGTGTGTAGGTGGAGAGACCTTGGAGAAAGCTGGAGAGAAGGTTGTTGTGTGAAATAATATTCAACACCCTCGCAGTAATCTATTTCCTTTATCATGTTCATCTTTATGTTTCACTCTTCTTAATCTTATTTTCTTGTTGTAGGAACTTCTCATCTAGGATGGTAGCCCTTTCTTAGGGCTTAAAATTTCTCTCTGGTTTTTCTTACCATACGGATTCTAGCACACCTATGAGACGATAGTGCATCACATTGTCATCCTGAAACTATGCTTTTGTCCTTCGATAGAGAGCTACCTGAGATGCAAACTTGACCTTAAAAAGTGACTCATCTAGTCTCCCTCCAAATCTCGGGTTTGTAGAGTGATCAAAGGATCCACAATTCTTGTCACTTTCATCTTGCCTATCCTAACCTTCCTTTTAACTAAGGTAAGTTAGGGCAGCCATTCTTCTCTTGGCCTTTCATGACCTGGGGCCTTGTAGTGGTTTGTCCCCCTCTCTTGCATTTTTGGTGAGCATGATGTGAATTATTTTGGTTCTATTTTGCGATATTGAAAGTCCCTTTCCTCATGTTCTACGAGTGTTTTAGGTGTGAGTGTTGTCAAGATTCTGCCTTACAACCCAACCTGTGACCCCTAGTAGGCGTAGTTGGAAGGTTTCAACGGTATTGTGTAAAAAAACCTTAATTGGGTCATTATCCTATCTGGTAAACCTTAGGAGGCTCTATATAATTACTGTTTGGTGCGCACGATGGCCTCTTTCTTAAATCAAGCTATTCCCTCTATGCAGACTATTAGTAGTGGTACTAGCATAACCTTCACTTCAATGGACCTAGAGATAGGCTTTAATAGGGAACCATCTCCTCTCTACATTCCTGCGAGGATAAATGGGAATACCGTGGTAGGTGTTCACATTGATCCAACATCCCAAGTGAATATCATAACTAAGGAGATCATGTTAACAAACTTACTACATAAGGATGGATATGATACACCTTAAAGTACCATCTGCACCCACGATGGAATTTCATGCCTCCTATAGGGAGTATTGTCCTATCGGTCCTCATTGGACCTAAATCTATAAGCCTGAAGTTTGACATCATCCCGAGGTCTAAAATCTTTAGAGTGAAGCTAGGCATCCCCTGGATGGTAGCTATGAGTGGAGTTCCCTCGATTGTGCACAAGTTTTATAAATTTTTCCATGGAGGTTTGGTACATGTTGTCCATGACATCGGTTATAGACCACCGGTTGTATGTGGCAGCTATACCTTAGATTAGTTTTTTCTTGCATCCCTTGGTCCCCTCCTGCATAGGAAGGACCTCCTATATCATACATATCAAAACTATAAGAAAGGGCACGCTAGGCCGAAAATAAGATATCCTCCTTTGCCTTATGTTTTTTCACATAAAGCTTGCCTGAAGGCTGACAATGATGTCACCAAGCAACGTAGGAGAGAAGAAGAAAAGCAATCCCAATATCCCCCTTCTTCCCATTCCTCTATTCCACCTAATGCTTCCTCTCACCCTATTGTGGTACCATCTTCTTCTATCTTGTGTTTGCGAGATAATCCCATGGTGCTCGCTTAGCGAAAGGCCAAGCATCCTTCATTTGAGCTTACTGTCTTACCCATGGAGCCTAGGCCTGTTTGATATGGAAGAAAAAAGGGCCCCCATAGACAGTCCTCTTTGTCTTGGCCTCCATGGCTTCCTACTATTCATGTTTCCAAAATAGTGAACGGGAGGAGGCCTGTTGCCAAGGTGCTAGAGTTGATTCCTCTTGTTGTTTCCAAACTTGCTCCTTCCACTCCCATTCAAGATTTTGTCCTCCCATTGGAAACATTTGTGGAAGATACTCCCATGGTTAAGCAGGAACCCTCTATCCATTCATAAACTCTAGCTTCTAGTTTGAAGAGTCATAGAAACTACCTTGCACATGAACATAAGCATTGATGAAAGGCTCTTCTAGCTGAGCAAGCCTCCTTACAAAAGAAGGAGGAGGAGATGACCACATCTCTTGCTATTTCTTCCTCTCTCCCCCCTTATGTTCAAACTATTTTTGAATCTCTTCCATTTTTTCATTGCAAGTGCACATGCACCTGGAAAGGTGTAGGTTTTTATGACCCCTTCTGTGGGGCCACCCCTATTGACTTATGTTTTGTATGTCTCACCTTTCCCCAAAGCTCATGGATATGGTTAATAGTTTGGTTGTATCCACTGCGGTTCTTTCCTCTTCTCCCTCGATGCTCCTTGCTTCATCTATGGGGAGTTCACCTCCTCCAATGAAGAATAAGGCAGAGCATGGCCCCTCCAACAATGGAGGACACAAGAAGATCCCACCTTCTCTGAAAGGTTGCCCTTTGTTGACTTGTTCTATCCTAACGATAGAACCAGTCTAGGCCTCCCCTGAGTTTTTCATTGCTAACGAGTCTCTCGGTGAGCCTAGCGGTGAGCCTCAAGTGCAAACTCCTCCATCCACCGAGGTGAAGCATGGAAGTCCCATTAATTGTATGTTTAACTCAATGGATGAAGTATCAACCTTGTCAGAAATCTTTGTGAAGTCGTTGACCTTAGGCCCACTAGATTTGAGCGACAAAGACCTTACAGGTCCCTCTACCTTGTCCCTTGTTTCAGGAGGATTGGAAGCTCCTACCCTTAACATTACACTTTTATAGGAACATCATCCTTCCCCATACGATGATCTAGAGTGGGAAGCTAACAACCTCTTGGTTGACAAGTGCTAGGGGGAGACCCTCTCCTTGATCTTTAGATTAGACATGTGCATATGTTGTGACGTGATCTCCTCGTGATTGTGCTTTGTTTTCTTGGATGACCCTCATCACCCCTATTGGTGCTTGGATATAGGCATGGTGTTTTGTGTTGTAAACCTTCATCTATATATCATCATTCTTCCATGTTTGTGGTTGAATTTCGGTGAATTGGGGACAATGCAAAGTGTCGAGGGAATTTAGGCTTCCTTCCATGTTGACTCATTTTATTTTTTTACTATCTTCCATGCATTCTTCCTAATCTAGTTGGGGATTGATGATATTCCACCTCATACCGCAAGTACCTACTATTTATAAATAGAGGTAGATCTAACCCCGTGAAACCAGATCCCCCTGTGCTCTTTGTGTGTGTTCCCTTTTCCTTTTCCTTTTCTTTTCTCTTTATCTTTCACTCTTCTTTGCTTGAGTTTTCCCTTTCACATGTGACAATGTCGCTTCTACACTATTTGGTCTTTAGAAAGAGAATTAGTTGCAAAATGAATCCTTTCCCAAGACCCTTCACACGTTCCTTCTTTTAGAATTGTATTCTCAACTTGAAACCCTAATGGAATATGCTTCCTTCATCATGGGTTCATAAAGAAAGGACTTGGAAACCCTCCTCTAAATCAGGAATCATCTTGATCTTCCCCTCATCTAGGTGGATATCCTTCCTTTCAAATTCATTGATGAAGTGAATGTCTTTTGAAAGGATTCCTTGATGATGAATCAATTTGAGAAAGAATATGTTAGCTTTTGAACATTGTCTCCCTTGATTGGACCCCTCGTTTCCACACAGGGTTCTCAAGAAACCCCTTCGATTTTTTTTAACAAGTTCTATGGCATCTTGCTCGGGGGTAGCCCGACTAGACCGGTTTCATATTTTCAAGTCTAGTCCGAGGGCAGCCCAGCTAAACCTACTTCACATCCTTACGTCTAGCTCAAGGGCAGCTCAACTAGACTCCACTTTTCAAAATAATGTGTCCCTTGAGTTGAACCTCCTTCCTTTTAAAGGGTTCCCAAGGGACCCCTTTGAAAGTCTTACAACTTTGTGATGGTCTATGTGACTATCCATTCAATATCCTATGTGGTCGCTTCCTACTATGTTCTATCTATGGGTAAACATGTCACCATCTCTGACTCTATGGAGTGTTCTTTGCTTGGTCTCCTCCATGTGAGATTTCTTGAAGGATACCTCCCTTGTAGGACCGTGAGCCTATGGGGCACTTCCATTCTTCAACTTTATAGTTCTACAGAACTATGAAGTCCTTTCCTACACTTCTGAGTTCACCAAACTTTGCTTTGCTTCCTCATTGGTTCAAGTATACATTTGCTACCTTGTTACTTCTTACTACTCTACTTTACCAAAGCACTCATTAATACTCGTGCTCACTAAAGTGGGCGAAAAGTGTATAGGCTTGAATTTTCACCCCTAACACAAATTCCCCTTTACCCCCTTACACTTGAGAAAATCTAAGGTGGAAGATTAATTCCACTTAAGCCTACTTCTCACATCACACTTGGTGCCTGCTTTGTGTGTTGGTGGGGGTGTTTCTATCAAGGATTCCCTCATGACACACAAATGTCCATATAGTGTACTTATGTCCCTGACAAATTCCTATAGTTGGAGACTACAGAAAAATTACACTTCCTAGTGGGAGTCAAAGTGTTACGCCTTTCTTCGGCTAGCCGACCTAAATATGGTCGTTTCTTGACCTCTCCCTTCATATTCTTACTCCATTCTTCCATTTTCATCTTTTGGTCATCTCTACATAATCTCTCCACACTTTTGAGCATTCACTTCAAGCTTTGTAGTAGCACTTTACACTCCATAACAGAAATCCATTACTCCATCACTTCGATAGTGTGAGTGTAGGAAAAACACCATGGAAAAAGAGGCTTGAGTTCCTCTCATTTTTTCCTCAACTAGCCTTGACCACTTTGGATGGAGGTGGTAATCTCCTCTTATCTTCTCTATGGTTTGATTGAGTAAGCACATACTATTTTTTAGTGTCTTTTTTTTACGTATCTTGTATTCTCTTCTTTATCATTATTTCTATCATTGAAAACTTGGCTATCCGTGGAGATGGAAACACCAAAATAGGGGTCTAACTGAGGCAAGCCCCTAAATAGCCCCTCAACATTTTCCATCTTTTTTGTGTGCAAGTGGAGAGACCTTGGAGCAAGCTGGCGAGAAGGTTGTTGTGTTAAATCATCTTCACCACCCTTGTCGTTATCTATTTCCTTTATCACATTCGTTTTTATGTTTCACTCTTCTTAATCTTATTCTATCATTCTAGGAACTTCTAAGCTAGGATGGTAGTCCTTTCTTAGGGCTTAAACCTCATCTCTCTGGATTTTTGGCCAGACGGATGATAGCGCACCTATGAGATGACAATGCGTCATTTCATCACAGAACTACACTTTTGTCCTCTGACAGAAAGCTACCTGAGACACAGAGTTGACCTTAAAAAGTGACTCATCTAGTCTCCCTCCAACTCTCAGGTTTGTAGAGTGATCGAAGGACCCACAATTCTCATCACTTTCATCCCGCCTATCTTAACCTTCCTTTTAATAGAGGTAAGTTAGGGAAGCCATACTACTCTTGGCCTTTCCTGACCTAGGCCCTTGCAGTGGCTGGTCCCCCTCTCTTACATTTTTTGTGAACCTGATGTGAACTATTTTGGTTCCATTTTGCAATACTGAAAGTCATTTTCCTCATGTTCTAGGAGTGTTCCAGGTGTGAGTGTTGTCAAGCTTCTACCTTACAACCCAACCTATGACCCCTAGTAGGCATAGTTGGAAGGTTCTAATGGTATTTTGTAACAAAATATTAATTGGGTCACTATCCTATCCCGTAAACCTTAGGAGGCTCTATAGAAGTACTATTTGGTGCATGGGATGGCCTCTTTCTTAAATCAACCTATTCCCTTTGCGTAGAATTTGAGTAGTGGTACTAGCATAACCTTCACTTCACAAGACCTGCTAATGGGATTTAATAGGGAATGATATCCTCTCTACATTCCTATGAGGATAAATGGAAATACCATGGAAGGTGTTCTCATTAATCCGACATCCCAAGTGAATATCATAATTGAGGAGATCATGTTAATAAACTTCCTACATAAGGATGGATATGATGAACCTGAAAGTACCATCTACACCCATGACAAAATTTCCATGCCTCCTATAGGGATTATTCTCCTATTAGTCCTTGCTAGACCTAAATCTCTGAGCCTCAAGTTTGACATCATCTTGGGGTCGGAACTCTTTAGAGTGAAGCTAGGGATCCCCTAGCTAGTAGCTATGAATGCAGTTCCCTCAATTGTGCACAAGTGTCTGAAATTTTTTCATGGAGGTTTGGTACACATTTTCCATGACACTAGTTATAGACCACCAGTTGCATGTGGCAGCTATACCTTAGATTAATTTTGGCCCTCATCCCTTGGTCCTCTCCCATGTAGGAAGGACCTCCTATATCACACATATCAAAACTATAAGAAAGGGTGTGCTAGGCAGTAAGATATCCTCCTTTGCCTTATGTTGTTTCACATAAAGCTTGCCTAAAGGCTAATAGTGATGTTGCCAGAGTGCATAGAAGAGAAGAAGAGAAGTGGTCCCGAGATCCTCCTTCTTCCCCTTTCGTTTTTCAGCCCAATGCTTCCTCTCGCCCTATCATGTTACCATCTACTTTTGTCTCACATTTGCGAGAGAATCCCATGGTTCCCGCTTGGTGAAAGGCCAAGAGTCCTTCACTTGAGCTTCTCATCTTACCCATGGAACCTAGGCCCGTTCGATATGGAAGACATAAAGCCTCGTATAGAGATTCCTCTTTGTCTCGACCTCAATGGCCTCATACTAATCCTGTTCCCAAAATAGTGAATGGGAAGAGGCCTAATGCCAAGGCCTAGAGTTGATTCCTTTTGTTGTTTTCGAACCTACTCCTTTTGCTCCCATTCAAAATTTTGTCCTCCCATTGGAAACAACTATGGATGATACTCCCATGATTGAGTAGGAGCCCTCTATCTCTTCACAAACTCCAAATTTTGGTTCGAAGAGTCATAGAAACCACCTTGCACATGAATGTAAGCCTTAAATAAAGTCTCTTCTAGCTAAACTAGCCTCCTTACAAAAGGAGGAGGAGATGATCGCATCTCCTGTTGTGTCTTCCTCTCTCCCCCTTCTATTCAAACTAGTTTTGAATCTCTTATGACTTTTGCTACGAGTGCACATGCATCTAGAAAGGTGCAAGTGTTTATCACCCCTTCTGTGGGGCTGCCCCTATTGAATTTCATTCCAAATGCCTCACCTTTCCCCAAGCCTATGGATATGGTTAACACTTTGGTTGTATCCACTATGGTTTTTTCCTCTTCTTCCTTGACCCTCCTAGCTCTGTCTGTGGGGAGTTCACCTCCTCCAAGGAAGAATAAGGTAGAGCGTCACCCCTCCATAAATGGAGGACACAAGAAGAACCCACCTTCTCTAAAAGGTGGCCCTATGCTGACTTGTTCTACCCTAATGAAAAAACTAGTCCTAGCCTCCCCTGAGTTTGTCACCACTCATGAGTCTCCCAGTGAGCCTATTAGTGAGCCTCGGGTGAAAACTCCTCCATCCGCTGAGTTGAAGAATGGAACTCTCGTTAAGTGTATGTTTAACTCAATGGATGAAGTTCTGACCTTGTCAGCAATATTTATGAAGTCATTGACCTTAGACCCACAAGAGTTAAGCGACAGAGACCTCAAAGGTCCCTCTACCTTGGCCCTTGTTGCAGGAGGATCAAAAGCTCCTCCCCTTAACATAACACTATTGCAGGATCATCATCCTCCCCCCTACGATGATCTAGAGTGGGAAGCTAATGATTTCTTGGTTGATTAGTGTTAGGGGGAGACCCTCTCCTTGATCTTTAGATTAGACATGTGTGTATGTTGTGATGTGATCTCCCCATGAATGTGATTTGTTTGCCTGGATGACCCTTGTCACCCCTGTTGGTGCTTGGATACAGGCATAGTATTTTGTGTTTCAAACCTTCCTCTATATGTATCATCATTCTTCCATGTTTGTGGTTGAATTTTAGTGAATTGGGGAGGATGCAAAGCATCAAGAGCCTTTAGGCTACCTTCTATGTTGACTCGATTTTTTATTTTTACTTTTTCTTCCGTCCATTCTTCCTGATCTGGTTGGGGATTGATGATATTTCACCTCATACCGTGGTTACCTACTATTTATAAACAAATGTAGATCTGACCCTATGAAACTAGATCCCCCTGTGCCCTTATTGTGTGTGCCCTTTTCCTTTTCCTTTTCTTTTCTCTTTATCTTTCTCTCTTCTTTGCTTGAGTTGTCCCTTTCACATGTAACAACGTTGCTTCTACACTATTTGGTCTTTAGAAAGCACATTCGTTGAAAAATGAATCCTTTCCCAAGACCCTTCACATGTTCCTCATTTTAGAATTGTATTCTCGACTTCAAACCCTAACAAAACATGATTCGTTCATCATGGGTTTGTAAAGAAAGGACTTAGAAACCTTCCTCCAAAGTGGGAATAGTCTTGATCTTCCCCTCGTATGGGAGCATATCCTTCCTTTCAAATTCCTTGATGAAGTGAATTTATTTTGAAAGAATTCTTTGATGATGAATCGATTTGAGAAAGAAGACATTATATTTTGAACAATGTGTCCCTTGAGTGGACCCCTCCTTTGCATGCAAGGTTCCTGAGGGACCCCTTCAATTTTTTTAACAAGTTCTATGGTGTCTAGCTCGGGGGCAGCCTGACTAGACCAGTTTCACACTTTTGTGTCTAGGCCGGGGGAAGCCCAACTAAACCTACATCAATTCCTTACGCCTAGCTCAAGGGAAGCCTGACTAGACTCCACTTTTCAAAACAATGTATCCCTTGAGTTGACCCTCCCTTTTTAAGGGTTCTCGAGGGACCCCTTTGAAATTCTTACAACAGTGATGGTCTATGTGATTGTCCATTCACTAGCCTACATGGTCACTTCTTGATGCGTTCTATCTATGGGTAAACATGTCACCATCTCTGACTCTGCGGAGTCCCCTTTGCTCGGTCTCCTCCATGTGATATTTCTTGAAGGATACCTCCCTTGTAGGACTGTGAGCCCATGGGGTGCTTTCATTCTTCAACTTTATAGTTCTGTGAAACTATGAAGTCCTTTCCTACACTTCCAAGTTTTCCAAAACATGCTCTTCTTCCTTGTCGATTAGGTATACATCTCTTACATTGTTACTTCTTTCTAATCTACTTTACTGAAGTACTCATCAATACTCATGCTCACTAAAGTGGGGGAAAAATGTATAGGCATGAATTTTCACCCCTAACACAAATTCCCCTTTACCCCCTTACACTTAAGAAAACCTAAGGTAGAGGTTTAATTCCACTTAAGCCCGCTACTCACATCACACTTGGCACCTCCTTTGTGTGTCGGTGGCAGTGTTTCTGTCAGGGACACCCACGTAGTGCGCAGATGTCTGCATAATGCACTTACATCCTTGGAAAATTCTTGTGCCTGGAGACTACAAAAATGTTACACCTCCTATTGGGAGTCAAAGTGTGATGCCTTTCTTTGCCTGGCCAACCTAAATATGGCCTCTTCTTGACTTCCCCCTTCATATTCTCACTCCATTCTTCTATTTTCATCTTTTGGTCATCTCTACACAATCTCTCCACACTTTTGAACATTCACTTCAAGCTTTGTAGCAGTACTTTACACTCAATAACATCAATCCACTACTCCATCACTCTGATAGTGCGAGTGTAGGACAAACACCATGGAAGCAGAGGCTTGAGTTCCTCCCATTTTATCCTCTGCTAGCCTTGAGTGCTTTGGACGGAGGTGGTAAGCTCCTCTTATCTTCTCTATCATTTGATTGAGTAAGCACATACTATTTTGTAGTATCTTTTGTTTATGTAGCTTGTATTCTCTTCTTTATCATTATTTCTATTGTTTTAAACTTAGTTGTCTATGGAGGTGGATGCACCAAAACGGGGGTCTCATTGAGGTAGACCCCTAAACATCCCCCCAACATTTTCTCGCTTTTTATGTGTGTAGGTGGAGAGACCTTGGAGCAAGCTCATGAGAAATTTTTTGTTCAAAATATTCTTCAACACCCTTGCAGTAATCTATTTCCTTTATCACATTCATCTTTATGTTCACTCTTCTTAATCTTATTCTGTCATTCTAGGAACTTCTAAACTAGGCTTGGTAGGCCTTTCTTAGGGCTTAAATCTCGTCTCTCTGGTTTTTTGGCCTTACAGATGCCAACACACCTATGAGACGACAACATGCTACACTATCATCCAAAAACTACACTTCTATCCTCTGATAGAGAGCTACATGAGATGTAGAGTTGACCTTAAAAAGTGACTCATCTAGTCTCCCTCCAACTCTTGGGTTTGCAGAGTGATCGAAGGATCCATAGTTCTCGTCAGTTTCATCCCACCTATCCTAACCTTCCTTTTAATTGAGGTAAGTTAGGGCAGCCATACTGCTCTTGTCCTTTCATGACCTGGGGCCTTGTAGTAGTTAGTCCCCCTCTCTTACACAATCATAATAGCTCCTTGCACATAAATGACCTCATTCTCCTTGATGTATTGAAAGCTTGAATTTTATTGATGAAAGTGTTGTAATAATATTTCTAATTCTACCCTTGAATACTCTTGATTAATTTTAGGAGCTTTGATTTTCCTCAATAGATTTTTTAGCTCTTTGTAGGATTTCAAATGATGAAAAAGACTATTATTTATATGCAATTATTCTAATTTCCAAAAAATAAATTATTGATGGCCTTCAATTGAAATTGGAAATTCAAATAATAAAATATAGACACTGACATAATCAAATTTAAGCTAGAAAGGGTTTGATAAGAGCATTGAGTGCCCTAGTATAGACCCATCCTTGTTGGGGCCTTAAACATCAAGGATAAATATTAAATGCTTACTTTCGTTCCCATTATCTGATTATCTAAAGATATTTATAAAACATGTAGTTAAATGCATAATTAGGTCCAAGCACATAGGGGGGAGAAAAACCTAGTGTTAAATTGTCAAGGGTGATAATTTTTTATGCTACACACTTTGTATGCAAAATTTGTTTGATAAAGTTAATCCTTTTCTCCATTTTTTTTGTTTCGCATATTACTTTCATTCATCCCTCATTTTTCACAAAATCATGTGATTATAATTGCATAGCCTCCTTCTGAGATATCTTCATCAATCATGTACAACCATGTAATGTGGAATCACATCATCCATTCATCCAAGTGACATCTATTAATGTGTCATATCCTCATCCATTAGTATTTATATATCCATGGAATGTACATCATCCCAATATAGTTTCTATCATATTTTATTTATCATGGCATATCTCATCTTCCTGTTTCTTTTCAAGAGACCTATTGGATCCCATTTTTCCCAATAGCTCACTTGCAAGGGAATCACTTACATAAATAAACTCATTTTCTTCTAATGAACCAAGGAGACCTACAAATAAAGCTCCACTTCATCCTACCTTTATTCCTATTTGAAACAAATTCCACTTAGTTGTGATATTATATCAAAGAGGGGAAAAATGTAGACAACTAATAATTTCCTAGTACAACATTTTCCCAAATAAATAAATAATTACATTTTCTAGTTAATTAACCTCGCCTAGTTAATTAATTATATTATTTAGTTATCATTTTTTTCATCTTGCAATAATCACATAATTTTATTATTTAATCATCATATTTTCTACCTTACATGGCCAAAATAATTAAATAATTTTATTGTTTAACTATTTCTATATTTCCTCTACAAAATTACAAGAATAAAGGGGGTCCTAAATGAACTTTTCCCTCACTTTCCTTATGGTTGTGACAAATTAATATTTTTGGTAACTGTATCCTAGCCCTCGATTTTCAAACAAGCTCCATGATGACCCTTCATTCTTTCCTCAATCCTAGGAAAATTTTCTCATTCATCCTCCACTATTGATATTCTCATCACATATCCATCATCCATTTTCCTTCTTCAATGTCTATAAATTGAGACACTATCTCATGTATTTGAATAATTCCACCTAGATTCCATGCATTCAGAGAACAACTCCATCAAAATTTGGCACTTTTTTTCTCATAGGTCTCTTAAGACAATTTATCAAATCATTATATGTCAAAAGAATTAAGACACTTAAATGATGAGACAAGGCCTCCACTAGCATTTCCCACCCATAATTTTTTTTCACACCCTAGGTTTGATCCCAAAATATGCATAAAGAAAATTATGGCTCTTTGCATGTTTGCACTTAGTAAAAAATATGTATTTTGCAAGAATACATCATTATTGATAGGGTAAAATAGTTTGAAGAATGATTATATTTATACATATACATATATATACATATTCATATACACATTACTATATAACTATATTACTATATTTATATTTTATTATATTACTATATTTATTCCCAAAATACACATGTAGGTGTGAACAAAACATTCTTAACTTCCACGGATTTTGAGAATCACTATCAAAATTTGGTACCTTTTTACTCTTAAATCTCTTGAGAGATTTTATCTATAGTGTCAAAAAATGTCGTCGATGACATTTTCACACTTATTTGGGCCCTCCTTGTCAAATTGAGCTTAATGATGCCTTGACTTAGTGTTGTAATGTGTTAAACAGACTCACATTAGGCCTTGGGCCCTTATGAACTAAATAAAATTAATCTTACCTTATTTTAGAGTGTTGTAAAGTGTTGTAACATGCTTTCACACTTTTCTAAGGTTGTCATTAATAATTGGGCTTCTTTATGCTTTAATTGGCCTTATTTTGCATCCACAAACTTCATTTAATGTATCTTTTTGAGGATGATCCTGACATAAATCAATAACCAATTATAATTCAGGTGTTTTCAAGTTGTGTGGTCTATATTTTTTGGTCTGGGACTCATACGCCACCTTAGGCATATGGGTCACACCTGGAGTTTTAGGTCTTGATCCCAATTTCACACCTTTCTAAGCATTTTTTAATTTGGTCCCATAAATTATGCCTAATGGGACTCATTCGCTAGCTTGGGCATATGAGTCTCATGTGACCCAAAATTAAAATTAATTCAAATTATTGGTAGGATTTTATCCTCCTAGATCTAATGTCAACTTGTAGTATTTTAATTTCAAGAATTCTTGCATAATTAAGTATAAATGCAAGTTTATCTCACTCATTTTCACCCCCAATCATTCAAGTATTCATGCATATAGAAAATTTGAGTTCACAAGAGCATTCAAGAGTATTCAAGAGCAGATTATCAAGTATTCTAGAGAATTTTTCAAGCATCAAGCATCATGTCAAAGATTTCATCCATCATGTTTTTTAAGCTAACAATTGCGATGTATGGTTTCATGATTCAAGCAAGTGTTCAATTCAAGATCTATCCTATCCAAGCAAGATTTAAGTTCTACATCCATTTGATCCATTTCATACATGTTTGCGAAACTTCATTTCTAGGGTTTGGTGAGTTGCAACATCTCATTTTGTTCATTCCCCATTCCTATTTCATTTTATATCAAGGTCTAATTACCAAAATAGGGTTTGACCAAGGTAAACCCATTTCCAGTAACAAAACAAAAAATTTCCTTCTCTTTAGTGTGTGATTTGTAGGTTTAGATTGAAAATACATTAAGGAGAAAGTCAAAGTGGCTAAATTTGTCAAAGTTGTCACCTTACATTGGAGATACTTGGAAGACTTCTATAGGTTGCAAATTGGGGCTCAGATTTGGAAATCAATTTGGAAGCATGGAGAAAACCTTGAAGACTAGATTCATGCCTTGAAGTTTCAAAAAATCCTAACTAGATTGATTCGCCAATTCTTGCATATGAGTCCTAGTTTAGGTCAAAATTTAGATTTTTATAAATTCGGATGCCCATTTGCTAGATTTTTGTTCCTGTGTAGAAACCCAAATCTGGGACTAATTTTTCCAACTTGGCATATAAGTCCCAGTCAGTATTAAAGTCACAATTTCTAGCATTTTAGATCCTTATTCAATCCTCTTTAGGTTTTCTAGCTCCACACATTCCATTTTTTAGCTTTCTATTTTGTTTTGCATTATTTTCTAGGTCATTTAATGAAATATTGCATCATATTAGGGTTAAGCATTACTTCTTACATTGTATTTGTCTTTGCAATTCTTAACTTGGTGTTGAACCCCTCATTAGTTTACAATCAGCCCCTAGGACAACCCTTTTACAATATTTATTTCCCCTTTTCATACTTTAGATTGAGATCCCTAGGTTTATCCTTGAATGAGAGTGAGGAAGATTGAGGTTTTCTATCTCCTAAGCATAGAAAACATACCAATTTTCCCCCTTTCATTTTGCTGAACCTACATTTAGAACATCATAATTTTGATTTGTAGTGCATCATCATCCTATATCTTATTTTTATTAACATTGCATAAGAGTTTGCATTAGTAAATTGGAATTCTAGGGTTTCTATAGTTTGCATTAGTGAAAGTGCATATAGGTTACATTTTTTGCATCCCAAATCATTGAAAATCATATAAAATCTGAATTTTCACTTAGGTTATAGGTCATACAACATAAAAAGCATAAAAATCATTTGAATTTGTTTTTAGATTTTTTTAAAAAATCATCACTAGGAGTCATATGCCCCTCTGGATGAATTTGTCCTAGTGTAGATTCTACACTACATTTTTATAATTCAAAGCTCTATTTTTGTGCTCTTGTTTTTTGTTTATACCTTTCTATTTTAGTTTACAAAGTTTTTGTTATAATCATTTCATTTTTCTTAGCTTATATTTCATTTGCATTCATCTTGCATTTAGTAGCCCTTGCATTAGTATTTGGTTTCCTATTGCTAATACTATAGTGAGACAAAGTTTGAGACTCATGTCATCTCGTGATAGCACAATAATCATGGATGTTTGGTTATCTAGCTCTTTCACTCCTAGTATTGAAACTAGTACACTAGGTATGGACCATACCCTGAACAACTCTTTACCTTCAAGTAGTGTGATGCAAGTTGAAACAAGGATTGCTAGTGTCTCGCAATAAAACACAATTCAAATATATGAAGACTTAGAAAACCTACAAAATTAAGTGAAAAATGAAAAAAATTCAACTACTACCATCCCTACTATAGATAACATTCATTGCATACTTTAAAGTGAAGACAAACTTGACCTTGTGAAAAACATAGTTTAAATCTTTGGAAAACACCTCACCTCAACCGCTAATTGTCCTTTACCTACAAACAATGTCACAAGCCAAGGAGGAATTTAAATTCCTCCTCCCACAAAAATTGTTTCAATTCCTACCTATACCAACTCTCAAGTCACAACAACAATGTAGCCAACTAGTAATGTGATTCCTTCCTAGGGTATTTCCGCTAGCATCCTTAGTACCTTTGTGGCATCACATGTCATATATCCTACCACCTTACCACCTATAAGCAATCCATTCACTTTTCCCTTGAATGCATACACCCCTCCACCTCTTTTACCTCCATCTCATAACACAAACAATGACCCTCTCATAAATCAACTCTTCCAAACCATTTCATCCCTTCAAAAACAAATTTCTACCATCAACCGAAATCAAAATGGCCCACCTACATATTATGTCAAAAGCAGCCCATTTTCATTGGAGATATTTTCAACACCAATGCCACAAGGTGTAGATGTGCCTAGATTCAATAAATACAGGAGAAAGAGAGATCCTTCTAACCATGTTAATGTTTATATCGCCTTATGTAGTGACTTTGTCTTTGATGATAAACTATTGGCTAAACTTTTCCCTAGGCACTTGAAAGATACTGCTTTAGAATGGTTTTCTTCATTACCTAACAACTCAATTCGTTTATTCAATGAAATTTTTGAGGCATTTATAGACCATCTCCAAGTGCATATGACTCCTAATATGACCTTGGCCAATTTGATGAGATGTAAGAAAAAAGAAGAAGAAAATATTACTGACTTTATCTCACTCTATGAATCTCTTTGTTCCCAAATTGATGTCCAAGTTCATGAACCTCACCTTAAAAATATGTTCATATAAAATTTTCAAAGAAAGATACAAGTTAAGCTTACCATGATGAAATTCCCCTCCTTCATGCACCTATGTACCCCTCTCACTAATTATCAAAATCTGGTTAGTAGTCGTGATACAAAGTCCACTTCTAGGTGAACTGAGAAGTCTAAGTCCACAAACCAAAACAATTACCAACCCTTTAGAAAAAAAAGGTTTCCTCCAACTAAATCCCCCTCAACAAACCACTCAACAATTCAATACCCAAGTAGCTATCATAAAATCAATGATACCCTTTAGCTATGGGGACCCGAAAAGATAATTCACTCCCCTACCTAACACCCTTCATAATACAATGTCCCAAATTTTAGAACAACAAATGATTACCTTGCCTCCCGTTAAAACACATGATCCTAATAAGAATTTACCTCCAAACTTTAGATCAAATTATTATTGTCATTATCACCGACAAAGTGGACATGCTACAAAACATTATAAACATCTTAAAAATCTTGTACAAGACCTCATTGATTCTGGTCGGCTTTCCATTGGAGGTGTTAATGATCAAGGAAATAAGTTTGTTTCCCCTACCAACTAAAATTTACAAATTTTTACTAACCCCATGTCAAAACATAATATTTCATTTGTTAAATCTAGTGAGCCTATAAAGAGTGATGTGATGAATGTTGACATGAATGATGAAAGCATAGATACAATTCAAAAAATTCATATGGATATTGATCAACAAGAAAAAAATCCTATCAATGGTTTGGTTGCATTGGTTGAAACTCAACATTGTAAGGGCCAAACTAAAAATCCTTTTGATATTGATTTCTCCTCACAAGATATATGTAAACATTCACCCAATGGTCTTCTTTACATAGCTATCTGAATCTATGATAATCCCACTAATGCAATATTAATAGATCCCATTTGTGGAGAGAATGTGATCACCGATGAATTCTTATTTTTGCATGCACTCTATCAAGATATATATGATAAACCGATAGCATGGATCAAGACTCATAATGGTTTTTCTTGCCCTATGATGGGATCAATCACCTTTCCTTTACAAATAGGACCAAAAAAAATAGATATCTCATTCTCCATAATCCCGTAGTCTGGCCAATTTTGTGTGAAGTTAGGCTATCCATGGCTTCACTCCATGAATTAAGTTTCTTCAGTCATACATAAATGCTTAAATTTTCCCTTTGAAAATGAAATTTTCACCATCCATCATAGTGGTTTTAACCCTTTGTCCTCCCATGGAAACTTTTCATTAGATTTATTTTGGCTCAAGCCTATAGAACCTATCAAACCATAAGAAGAATTCTTTTTCAAATCCTAGCAAAAGTTCAAGGAAAAGAAATAGCAGAATTATCCCTCCAAAACATACCTCAACCTATGAACGATCCTACTATCATTAATGAAACCATGATGAAGCCTAATGAAATTCCAAACAACCAAAATTAACCTAAGAAAAAACCTTCACCTACTTCCTACAAAAGACCAAGAGATCACGAAAAAAATCCTATCACACCTCCTAGAATAAAACAAGTTTACAAATTCAAAGACAAAGTGATTAAACAACCTCTTGTGGCTTCTTTTGTTCCTCCCCTTAGGGAAGAAAAGAAACCTATGGTTGATTGACCCACTCCTACACAACCAAAACTTGAAAAAAAAACTAAAAGAAACAAAGGTTCTAGAGAGCGTAGGTGTAGATGTCACACCCTTTCTTGAAAGTTAAATGAAGAAAATAACAAATAAAATCAAAATCCAAACTTCATTGAAACAATGCATGATGAGTCCACCCCATTCTCGAAGTAAAAAGATACTATAATGCAACCACAAGAGCTGAACCCTTCTTTAGACATTATCATTCAACCTCTTGTTGTGATTAATTGTGATGATGATTCAAGGAAGTTGCTAAATTGATGAAGAGATGCATAATGAATCAAATACATTATTTTCCTCTTCCATGAGCTTAAATGACAATTCTCCTAAGAAGAGTGTTGAATCTGGTGATTGCCCTAGTTTGATACTTTCTATTGTCCCTTTGGCTACTTTCTCGCCTTCTATACACAATGAACATGATTGGGATGCATATGACCTACTCATAGGTTGACTCGCATGTGCCTTACTAGTCTTTAGCATTGTTTCATTTTCTCTTATGTGATTGCATGTGTATGATGTGATCCCCCGTGATGTTTTGTTGATGTCTCTCTCTCTTTGTGGCATTCCTTTATTTGTACATACATTATTCTATATTTCGTAATTCAATTTATCTCTTTTTATTTGTCTTGTGTTCTCCTTTTTGGGATGATGCAAGGCGTCGAGACATTCATGTCTCTTCCATGTTGACCCGAACACTTTTTCTTTTTCTTTCTCTTGTGTTTTCCTTTTGGTATGACACAAGGTGTCGAGACATTCATGTCTCTTCTATGTTTGCCCAAAAAAATTCCCTTTGTTTTCGCTCTCTTTGTGTCATTATTCTAGTTCTATGTGTATTTGGGGAATGATGACAATTTTGAGCTCTCTAAAAACATTGTAGCAAGAACATATTGACCCCGAATCCATAGATCCCTTATGTGTTTGGTGTTTTCATTTTTGGGGTCAACCCCTCTCTTTTCCTTTGCAAACTTGATTTGGAAACATATGACTTGACATAGGGCTTTCCAAGTTAATTCTCATGTCTTCTTTATTGTTAGAATCTATCATTTTCTAATTTAAAGTAATTGATCTTAGTATGGTGTTTAACAATTTCTTTAAAGTGGGGGCATACATTGGCATTATTCTTTTTCACTTTTCTTTTTCATGTTTCATGGTGTAGTTTTCTTTCTTCATGTGATGTGTCTTTCTCTTTGTGGATTACATCAAGCATGATGTCCCTCAGGAGTGTGATCTCTCTTAGCATATTATATTCCTCGTAGTGGTTTTATGTGACACACCGTATCCCCTAAGTTGTGAGTCTTTTATTATTTGATTGGTCCTCTCTTGGAGATATTAGGTGCATTGTTCCCTAAGTTAAGACCTTGTATGAACTAAGAAAGACTCCTTTGAATGTTTCATATTTTTACATTTTCATTTTCAATTATACGACCACCTTGCATAATACATATTGCCTACCGATGGAGCCATCTTGTTTGTTCATGAGTTCCAAGCCTATAAATTTTTGCTTGCCTTATGAAGCTCTAACTTCATTGTTCATGAGCTTTAAGCATACGAAGTTTTTCTTGCCTTATAAAGCTCAAAAATCATTTTTTGTGTGGTGCCTTATCAAAGATATCAAGAGGTATAACTTTGGTATGGTTTTTGATGGGAAATTTGACTGAGGCATGACTTTCCCATAGCCGCTCACGTGTGATTGTGAGTGCATACCGTTCATGTGTGTATGTATCTAACCTCTTTTAGATCCTCACCCAACGGACAACTTGAAGTTCCATTGCCTCAGAGTGAGCCTGCATTTTTCAGATAAACAACCTAGATCTGATCCACGTTGCGATGGAAAAATGATCGAAGCTTGATCTGCCACTTTTATTTTTTATTTTCTCTTCATCTTTGGCAGTGTATGCTTGTACCTTTATGATGCTCTTTATAATTTTCATGTGTTTTCTTTTGTTTCTATGTGGGTTTTCCATGGGATCTTGATCCTGGGGGCTTGATCACCCCTCTTGATCATTCTCATCCCATCTTACTAGCATCGGTACACTTGGACCTTTCTTGAAGTGAGTTTGTCTACTTTAGTGTGATTTTGAAGCAAGTTCATCCTCTAACTAAAGTGGGAGCTAAATGCAGTGTCAAAAAATGTCATCGGTGACATTTTCACACTTGTTTGGGCCCTCGTAAAATTGAGCTTAATGATGACTTGACTTAGTGTTGTAATGTGTTTAACACACTCACATTAGGTCTTGGGACCTTGTGAACTAAATAAACTTAATACTACTTATTTTAGAGTGTTGTAAAGTATTGTAACACACTTTCACACTTTTCTAAGGTTTTCATTAAAAATTGGGCTTCTTTATGCTTTAATTGGCCTTATTTTGCATCCACAAGCATCATTTACTCTATCATTTCGAGGATGATCCCAACATAAATCAATAACCAATTATAATTGAGGTGTTTTCAGGTTGTGTGGCTTAGATTTGGTGGTTTGGGACTCATACGCCACCATGGGCATATGGGTTCCACCTAGGGTTTTGGGTCCCAATCCTGATTTCACACCTTTCTAAGAATTTTTTAATTTTTTTCCCATAAATTATGCCTAATGGGAATCATTCATGGGACTCATTCACCACTTTGGGTGTGTGAGTCCTGTGTGGCCCAAAATTAGAATTAATTCAAATTCTTGGTAGGGTTTTATCCTCCTAGATTTGATGTCATCTTGTAGCATTGTAATTTTGAGAATTTTTGCATAATTAAGTATAAATACAAGTTTATTTCACTCATTTTCACCCCCAAGAATTCAAGTATTCATGCATATAGAAAATTTGAGTTCAAAAGAGCATTCAAGTATCTACAAGAGCATTCAAGAGTTTTCAAGAGAAAATTATCAAGTATTCCAGAGCATTGTTCAAGCATCAAGCATCATGTCAAAGATTTCATGCATCATGTTTATTTTTGAGCTAACAATTGTGATGTAGGGTTTCATGATTCAAACAATTATTCAATTCAAGATCTATTCTATCCAAGAAAGAGTCAAGATCTAGATCCATTGGAGCCATTTCATATATATTTGCAAAATTTCATTGCTAGGGTTTGGTGAGTTGCAACATCTTATTTTGTTCATTCATAATTCCACATTCCTATTCCATATTATTTCAAAGTTTAATTACCAAAACGGGGTTCGACCAAGGCAAACCACTTTCTACTAACAAAACATTGTTCCCTCTCTTTAGTGTGTGATTTTCAGGTTTAGATTGAAGATACATTGAGGAGCAAGTTTGGAGAAATCTTTCAAAGTGCATAAAGTTGTCAAAGTTGTCACCTTGCATTGGGGGTACTTGGAAGACTTCTATAGGTTGCAAATCGGGGTTTCAGACCTAAAAATCAATTAGGAAGCACATAGTAGACCTTGAATTTTCAAAAAAATATAACTAGACTAATTCTCCAGTTTTGGCATATGAGTCCTAGTTTAGGTCAAAATTCAGGCTTTTATAGATTCAAATACCCATTTTCCAGTTTCTTGTTCTTGCACATAAACCCAGATCTGAGACTGATTCACCTAGCTTGGTGTATAAGTCCCAATAAGCATTAAAGTCATAATTTCAAAAAATTTAGAGCCTCATTCAGTCCTCTTTATGTTTCTAGGTGCACACATTCATCCTGCACCTTTCTATTTTGTTTTACTCTTTTCTTGGTCATTTAGTGAAAGATTAAATCATATTAGGGTTAAGAATTACATCCTACATTACATTTGTCTTTCCAAGTCTTAACTTGGTGGTGAACCCCTCATTACTTTACAATTAACCCCTAGGAAAAACCTATTACAATATCTCTTTACCCTTTGCATAATTTGCATTGAGATCTCTAGGGTTATCATGGAATGAGAGAGTGAGGAAGATTGTGGGTTTCTATCTCCCAAGCATAGAAAACATACCCATTTTATCCCTTTCATTATCCAATTACTATAGCCTGAAAGTATTGGAAGATTTTGGAAATGAAACAAGTCCTTCACTAGCACTCCCCTACTAACCTTAAAATTTCCCCTCTCATTTTTGTCCCACAAGGTGTATAAGGAAATGTTGATGATTTTTTCTGCATAGCAACAACTCAGACAAAATAAGATATCCTATCTCTCTTGAAAGGTAAATCTCTATCAACAAGCCTCAAGAGATAACCCCAAGGTCTCTAATGTCAAGTCTTGACAATGCAAATAAAACAACTCAGAGATAATGTGAAAATGCTAGTAATCACAAAGGGACCTTACTACAAGAAAATACTAAACATGAATTTATCAGATCTAGTAATATATTGATACTTCAAATCCTTAATTTAACCTAGATAATAAAGAAATAACAAAATATAAAGGTTTCAGAGACAATTCTAATACTAAATCTAACCCTAAGATTGACAATGCAAAAGATAAGATGTTAAAAATGGACTGATCCCTCATAAACTATTTGCTGCTTAACCCAAATAAATCTACAATCTTACAGAAATAGTGCAATCTTCTAAGGTGTTAAAGATTCTCAAATCATGCATATTCATTCAAGACAACCCTATTGCAATTGAAATTAACAAACATTCATAATTGAACCAAGAACAATTTTAAGTCCAAGATAACTTTGCAAAGCAGCTGAAAATCAGCTAACTACAAAAAGTATGGACTAGAGATCACTGCAAACATTTTAAGAATAAAACCCTAAGCATTACCAAACCATCTAACAATAAACTTAAGCAATTTTAAAGATAGAATATCAAGAACCATGCCAGATAAAATTCAACACAAGAAAGATACCAAATCACAATATCCCTTCTCATATCAAATCACCCAAAATGGCAACAATTCCAGTCTTCTATTACAACAATTGCTTGAAGATAAACTCTAACCCTAAATATTGTTCTTACAATTCACTCAAATGTGAAATTATTCTAAATTTTCAACTACTATTCTATTCTATATGTTACAAATGAGGAATCATACCAAATTTATAGAGAACCCCCCAAGATAGGTCAAACCAAATAAGGTTTACAATAATAAATGCCACACAATAGGTTGGCACAAAAGATATTCGAAAATAACATTAAATGTGCAATTTGCACCAATTTCATCCAAATCGGTCTAGGGTCTCCAATAACTTGATCCAATGCATGTAAAGGAGGAGGAGAAATAATGGGAAGCACAAAATCCGATGTAGACCTATATTAAATACTTCCCTTCTTTGTCTTTAGCATGCTCCACTTCACCATGCACTTCTAGTAATACTTTGTCCAATTCAGCAATATGTGGCACAAGAAAAACCCTAACTTTCCTCTCAAGAGACTTGATGTCCTCTCTTTACTGCTTCACTATATTATCCCAATCATCCCTATTCATTTGATACCTATCAATGACTGCAATGTAAGTTGCAGAATCATCTAACTAATGTTCAGTAACTGGACCTTCATTGATTGGAGAGTAGACATCTCATCGCCACCTCCTTAACTATGCCAAACTCAGATGCTTTAGAGAAAACCTCTTTCTCCATGTCATGATTTCAAAGAAGGAGATACACTTATCATAAATACTAGTCAAAGTGTCCTCAATCTACTTCCCCTATTTGTGTATCTTCTTCAAGGCCCTTTGCCTTGCAAAATATCAAACCATTTCCAAGGCTTTGCAACCCTTGAGAAAGGAAGAATTCCATCCTTTACCAGTTGATCCTCGGTATGCTCCATGATTGTCTTTGTTTTCTACAGCAGGAGATCTATATCCTCCTTATCCTAGGCTAGCATAGTTTTTAGCCAATCAATTGACCTCATTGCATCCCCTGTAGTTGACAAGATGTCCTTGATGGAACCATCTCCCTTGGTTTGAACCCCCTGCAACCAACCAACTATAGCATGTGTGGTTCCCTTTATATTTTCAATCTCTGATATTGTCTCTTGAGGCAAGAAACTTTTAGTAGAAGAGGAAGAACTGATGTACTGCAAGGGTTTCATCAACTCTTGTAAGTATCTCTTTAATCTCTCATTTTCCTTCTCCAACTCATCTTTAGTTGCACCTCCTTCCTCAATCTTCCAATGATCATAGCACTGGAGCATTCATACTCCTCAATGTCTTGTTCCATGGAGGCATGCCCCAAGTCGATGTTTTGCACATGATAATCTTTTGTAGTCACCCCATCTCTATCCTTATCAGGAGCAGGAGTAGCAATATGGACCACCTTGTTATTTGCTCCATCTCTTTCAATTATGGAAATGACTCTGGCTCTCTTATTTGTTTTTCCTTTTCCAATTTTAGCTAGTAGGTCATCCAAATTGGGAGTTGTGTCTTCCACTATAATTATCTTGCTCTTCAGCTCCTTATCCAGCCAACCTGGAATAGTGGATTTTGACTGCACCCTATATTTCCTATTTTGTTCCTGTTGAACACTGGGTGCATCCTTTTCAATGCTTGGCTCATCAGGGATCTCCCTAGCTGAATCCTCCTTTTCTTTACATTTCTCCTCCCCTTTGTTCTATGATGGTGAGGGAATCTTGGCCGGTATCTCCTCCTTTTGAGGGGATTTATTCTCATGAACCTCTATAAGAAAATCTGCATAAGCCACCAAAGGAGACTATATTACTTTATCTATTTCTGCATTTGCATTATAGAGATCTCCCTCTTGGAATTCTTCTTCTCCCAAGTCCTTAGGATCTTCAACATTCTTTGGCTCATCTGGAACATTGCCACTCTCTTGAGAAAGGGGAATTTCTTCATGTTTAGTGATAGGAGTAGTCACATGAACACTTCATTTTGGTGCAACATCCTTTGGGGAAGGAGTCCTTGACCTCCTCATGTACACCATTTTTGTCTCCCCTAAACTCTCTACCTCTACCATAGGTGGCTCAACCTCCTTATTTGTCTTGGAAGTTTCCTTTTCGTTTTGTGAAAATTTCATGAGTATTCTTTTCTTAGGTAAAGGAGCAGTGGAATCCACCTCTTCCTTTTCTTCTTCATCTTTCTCAACCCATTCTCCTTGATACATGCCTTCTCTTCTTGTAAATGGGCTTTCTTTGTTTCGCTACTTCTACTACCTCTTATGTATGAACATCTTTAATCTTGATTTTGAAAGGAGAGCCCACCTTGGCCTTACCTTTGGGATCATGTTCATGTGACTCCTCAAAAGTGGAATGAGACTCCAAGTCTCCCATTAAATCATAGGTGCACTATACACCTTCACCCTCCAATTCTAACATTTTGTGCTTAAGCCACAACTTAGTGTACTTAATCACCAGAGTCATGATTTTCTCTAATTATGTCTTTTCCTCCTCCATCCAGTCAACCTCTCCAACTGGTTTGTCCTTCACAGCCTCAAAGATGTGACCCTGAATCAGATTCTCATCCTCTTCAACTTGATCAAGAATTCCCTCTATGTTATACAGTCGCACTAAGTTAACTGGCAACCTAGATAACTTCAAAATCATCACCAAGGTTAGCCCAATAGTCCTCAATGTTATCCTTGTGACTATACTCTTTGCTAGCCTTCTTCTATGCCTCACCAGTGATATCAAACCTGGCCCTTTTGGAATGGAAGGAGAGACCAAGAGTTCCCATCTCTTGTTCGAAAGCATGAGATGACTGGATAGAAGGGCATACCTCATTAGTGCCTATCTTCAGTGGGAATTCATTACCAAATCCTGTCTTATGTTTCTCTCCCTTCACAATCACATCAAAGTCACATATTTTCCTTGTGAACTCCAGCAATATAACATGGTTTGTTGGGTACCTTGGAATTCTATAGGCAGCCCTCTGACAACCATCAATTCTTATGTAAGAAAAGGTAGGGAATTAAATGAACCAAGCTCCAAACATTTTGATCAATTCCTTAGCCTTGTCTAAAATTTGAACATGCTCAGCACCCTACAACAACCTAGTGATGTACATGGTGAATGCATCATTCACCCTCCTATAGCTTCCTCCATCCAAGTGTAGTTGTGGATACACTTCATAGATTACATCCTGCCCAAACACACCTTTGGTGCTTAGTCCCTTGTATGGGTGAAACCTTGCAAGTGCATACACCAAATAGGAATTCATGGTGAAGGTCTTTGTCTATAGGACATTGCACATTTTCTCATGCATTATTGCACTTATAACACTTGCCTAGTGGTAATCTATACCTTGCTCCATCCGAGCAATAACATTAAGCATCCAACTCTCAAATACCCTTGCACTTTTCAATCCTACCACCCTGCTGAGGAGTGTGATAGAATCATAATACTATCTCCTGAATTTGAGCCTGACCAGTTGTTTAGGAAGCTTGGAGAAGTGAGACTTGGGCTTATCCAACCAAGAGTTAATAACCTATTGGGATTTAACAACATTCTCCTCATAATACTTCCTGTCCGAATCCATATCAAAAGCCACAACATGGGACTAATCAGGCATGTCAAAGGTACGAGCTATGGATATAGGGTCAAAGTTTGCCACAATCCTTCCTTGAGGACCAATTATCCTTTGTGTACCCCTATTATAATGCCTAGAACACTCAAGCACTAACTCATAACATTGTACCGTAGAAGGAAATATAGCCACATGTGCTAACCCAGACTCCAATGTCCTTCTGGCCAATAAAGGGATATTTTGTGTTGCCATCTCTACCTTGAATTCTTCATAGTCCCACATTCCAACGTTTGTATCAGTGATCCCTGACTAGACAGAAGTCATCCTTCAAGTTCAGGGATCCTACTCCTTATATCCATCTTAAATCTCTCTGCCTCGGAGATAGCTGAACCTTCAACACTTGGATCCATTGCCTTTCCCTTGCCTTTTCCAAGAAAAGCTTGCCCTGATCCTGTATGCAAATAATAAAGACACAAAAATAAGATCCATGATAAACAAAGTGTCTAAAATCCATATCAAATCAACCCCCTAGTAGAATCCATACTAGAGACGAATTTTGGGGAAATCTGGACTAGGTGGAATCCAACAAAACAAGCAAACAAGTATCCACATAATCATTTAATCAATCAATATAACCAAGGAATCATTTGATACAACTTAGCATAAGAACATTTAATCATTAAATGCATAATCACCAAGCAAATCCTCATGCAACCACCAAACTCTTCATCTTCAACAAAACCTCAGAAGAATCTACCTTAGATGAAAATCCTCAAGAATGGCAACGGTTTACATATTCTGGGAAAATGAAGGGGTCAAGAACATTCATGAAAATCCTGAGGGTGCAAATTTTGGCGAAGTCAATACAAATTTACTATTCAAGCCCAATTTTAGGAAAACGAACAAGCAACAGTCAAATTGGGGAAATCCAGAGGCAACATAAATCCACGAGACAGGTAAAAACCTGAATTAAAGCACATTGTGGAGAACAAAGAGAAAATGGGAAATCGAGGAATTCCAACAAATCAGGAATTCCGTGAAGACACTAAAAGCCCGAATACCTATGTTTCTCTCATCCTCACCCAAATTGATTGAATGATCACAAATATGAGGACTTGGAGCTTGAAATTAGCTTGAACTAGACCTCTAATGTATCATCCTTGAATTCAAAATCTACCTCACAGTAAAACAAGAGGGATTGGCCATGCCCTAGGTCAAAAACCCTCATACTCCCGCCATGAATGCACAAAATAAGCTCAGGCACAACTTGCTTGCCCGCAAGGATAGAGTTCATGGGAAATGCAAGCAAGCTACCCTAGGATAAACTCGAAAGGTAAGCTCAAAAAAATAACATGGAAGAGGCACTTGAACAAAATGGGAAATCTCCCCAGCTCCGAAATACAAAATGCCAGATTGGTAGGGCACGAACCCCCAAAACAAACCCAAATGCCCAGGAAGCACACACATTCAGTAAGCAAGAGTGTAGCAATGTGAATAGCAGGAAAGTGCACAAAGTAAAGCAATCCATTTCAAAAGAGAGAGACAACATTCAGTTACTATGAGAATAGAGGAATTGAAACCAAGAAGTTAGCAAGAAACCTCAAAGCACGAGCAAAATGCAAATGGAGCTCAGGAAATCCAAATGCAACAATCAAATTCACTCCCAAACGCACAATCCAACACAACACTCAGGTTCGAGCACTCCAAACTCAAATGGAAAGTAAACAATAAAACTCAAATGGCATAAAACTTCCCATAAACCAATATAATACCGCATAAGAAGTCGTGGAACAGAGCATCAATGCAAGCGACAAGACAGATTAAACCAAACCTAGGAATCCAACAAGGCAACGGACTTTAGAAAAATCTAGCCATAACGGATTTTTGCAGATGACCAAAACCCCCGAACTTCAATGAAAAGCAACTATCATTGGGCTCCGAAAGGAAATTGGGAAATTCCGCCCAAGGGGAATTTTCCCGAAAACAGTGAAAAACTTGGAATGAACCCAGAACTTAAGGTTTTCAATATAAATCACAAATGGACTACTCCAACTGGCAATATGAACATCAAAGCACATGCCCAAGCAAGAAAAACCCCAAAAAAGAAAGGCCAAGACACCAAAAGCGAAAACCAAAAGAGAAGGAAAGAGGGTTTCTACTTTCAGTGGGGTGTGTGTGCAAAAACTGCACAACAGGAAAATTATTTCTCTTGAAACACTTACACTAATTACAAAAGAGGTACTTTGCAAGAATATATTTGTTGTTGAAATAGTCAAATATTTTGAAGTTAATTAAAACTAATATAGATTTATTATAATTGGATCTAAAATCCACTTGTAGGTATGAAAAAAATTCCTAGGTGTGATAGATTCTATGATCCACTTTGTCAAAGTTTGGCACATTTTTCTCTTAGGTCTCTTAGAATTCTTTTCCAAATCACTATAGTTTAGAAGGATCAAATAGATTTTTGGTATTAAAAAAGGCCTCCACTATTATTTAACTACCCACCTCAACATTTCTACACCCTTGATTTTGTCCCATTAGATACAACAAGAAAATTATGGTTACTAGCATGTTTGCACTAAGCATATTAGGGACATTTTACAAGAATGTATTTTTTGTCTTCATGGTAAAATGGTTCCAATTTGATTGAATTTGTATAGGATATTTTAGATAGACCTAAATTACATCTAAAAATGTGAATATAAAATTCCTAGGTGCCACAACTTCTAATAATCACTCCACTATTTTGACCATTTTTCCTCTTTTGTCTTTTAAGAGACTTTATTGGATCAATCTAGCCTTGAAATATCAAGAGACTTTGGTGATAAGTTGACTTATTCACACCCTTATTTTAGTCCCATAAGGCACATAAAGAAAATCATGGCTCTTGGCACACTTGCACTGAGCGTAAGAGATGCATTTTACAATAATGCATTCATTATTGACACAATCAAAAAAATTAAAGCTAAGGTAAATTGAGATGATTATTGTAATTTGGATTAAATTCCATTTTAGGTGTTAACAAAAAATTCCCAAGTTTATGGATTTCAAAAATTAATCTATCAAATTTTGGCACTTCTTTTTCTCTTGGGACTCTTTAAGAGACCTTTCCAAATCATTTTAGCTAGGAAGGATCAAGATATTTAAAGGTGAGGACTCCAATACCATTATCTATTCCACCATTATGTTTTTACACCCTTATTTTGTCCTTTGAGGTACATAAAAAAGTATGGGTATTGACATGCTTGCACTAAACACAAAAGAGATATTTTACAAGAATGCATTCATTTTCAGAATGTTTAAATGGGTTAGATTTGAGGAAAAATAATAAAGGTTATTTTATATGAACCTAAAATTGACTTTTAAGTGCAAATAGAACATTACTAGTTGTCACGGATTTCAAAAATTACTCTATCAAAGTTAGGCACCTTTCTACTCTTAGCTCTCTTAACAAATGTTTTTGGATTGAACAATAGCCTAGAAGGATGATGGCATCCATATCATTCACCTAATTACAAAAAAAATGTGTGCAGCCCCACTTTGGCCCCAAAAGGTGTATAAATAAAATTTTGGCTCTTGGTATGCTTGCACCAAGCATAAGAGAGGTATTTCATAAGAATGTGTAGTGTCCCTCCAGTTGATACTATTTGTTTCAGTTTTCTTATGACCGTTTGTTAGTCATTTAGCTGCTTTGGATACTATATTACATTATTTTAGTTATGACGTTGATGTTATGTTGTATGTGTTGGAATCATGGAACACTGAGACGGGGGGTGAATTAGTATTTTGCAAATCTTAACTTTATTAATTTGATCTTTAAACTACTTATAGTATTGAACTGAAAGAAAGATGCAAACACATAAATAAATTATCCATGACACCATAACACAAGGATTTTTACATGGAAACCCTATTAGGGGAAAAACCATGATGGTAGTCAATCCATAATTTGAGTACTCAAATATAAGTGTTTTACAAATGGTGAATGCACATGCATTCAAGCGCATTGCCTAGAGCTCACTGCTCAGAAATGAAGACTCACTATCTTACAAAACATTTAGATTAAATCCATCTGAAGAATTGAACTAAAGGAATAACACCTCCTAATTCTTGATTATAGTTCTGGTTAATCTCATCAATTGCATTCCTTGACCTAGTTTTATGATTCCATTATTTTTCTTTGTCTTTTTTCATTTGCATCACAAATATTTTATGCACAAGTGAAACTATGCATAATCGCTTTGCTATCCTTCTAAATTTTGCATCATACTTCACACACTTGATTCACATCCATGTCAAAATGATATAAATAATCACTTATATATATCTGCAACAAAATATTTAATCAACCATATGTCGGCTTCAATAAAACATAAAATATTTTCCAACCATCGGCTCAAACCACAAATGATTTTCAATGCGCACCATCCAAAGTCAGCCACAACATAGTGAGGACCCAAAAAAAAATCCTCAAACCCGAAAATACTTAAAACAATTTTTCCTCGACCATCTACAACATGCCACATTCACTTAGTTGGCTTTCTAGCACTATTAAGAAGAAAGTCAGTCAACTGGATCTCCTAACTCATACACCAATTGATGCAACAACACAAACCTTGAGAATAAGATATTCTAGATACCCAATGACCTTCCCTGAGATCCAAACTCAAACTGATAAACTGGCAATGCAAATGGATTGACAAACTCAACTTTAGTCAGATACCCTATTCTTCACTGTCTCTTGGTATGGACAAATATTGAAGTGAAAACTAGATCAATGAATTAGGTTGCCATCAATGAAAACATTAGAAGCGATATGCCAACAATCTCCACCTATGGCATTGATGGAAACACTTAATGAAAAATGACTAAGTGTTAGAATCAACATATTGCAATCCTTCAAGACTTAAAAAAGTCATAGCTGACACAACTCCCGCTGAATTTGATAAGGCATTTTTCACTGCTCTCTCCCCCTTTGACATCAATGAAAAAAAAAAAAAAAATTCTTATAGTAATCCCTTTTGGAGTGTAACAAAAAACTTACCTATTCAAAATTTAGTTCAAAATTTTGAAGAAATATAGCTACTACTTGTGTTAGAAGACTATTTTGTATTTCTCCTTCATCTCTAAAAGAAACTTCTTCCATACTTCTACTACAATCCCGGTGATTATGATCACGTTGTTGCTTTCAGATGCCCAGTTGATAATATTGATGAGGGATTCTAGAATGGTGATGGCTTCTTCTAATATCTCTCCTTTCCTCAATATCTCAATCAACTATTCCAGTCTGCATTTAGTTATGTCCTTCACTTTCCAAAAGGTGTCAACAATCTTGTTTCTGGTGTTTTGAGAATTTGTATACTCTATCTATAATTCTTGAATCCTTTTCTTAATTGCACCACCTTTATCCTAACGCATGTTAAAGTTTTATCCAATATTGTTCAACTCTGTTTTAATTTGTTCCAAATTTTCTTTGTACTTTTTGATTGCATGAGGCCAACAAAGAAAATATTTGTAGATGTTGTTTGTTGTGTTTATGCATTTCCTTAGCTGATTCATGTGCCTTTTTAGCTCGATGAGTGATAATCAGTATTAATTCTTCTGGTGTAAAATTACTTCTTCTTCTTCCTTGTTCTAAGACTCAGAGTCCATGATTTCCTTGATGTATTCAATCATCTCTTTTGGCAATGTATTTTGTAGACTTTCTAGTTTAATATGGTTGTGCACAAGATGAGCACTTAGTGTGTTCACAATCATTTCCTGCTCATATGAAGGTCTAATAGACCATATGTTTGCAATTTTCTGCATTCTATCTTCCTCATGAATAAGTTGCAATATCTCTTCTTTGGTTAAATCGCCTTCTTCTTCACTTTATTATGTCATTGCCTTTTCTTGTTCCGATTTGGCTGTATCCATTTATTTTATTTTGGTGTCCTCAGTTTCCTTATCAGATTCCTCATCTAGTATATCTACAATCACCTATTCTTTTCCTTTCCATTCAATTCTTGGAGTCTTGTGTGTTGGAGGAGTACAAACAAAAAAACATTTTTCTTTTTTGTTCTTTCTCTCCATCTCACTAGAGGAGGAACCGACTTCAAGTGCTCTTACCGGAAGGGGAATTCCAATTGAACCAAACTTTCCTAGCAATCCTTTAAACAAAATTTCATATGCTTGATCATAGTTTTCCAAATTGTTAGAGTGTATGTAAATTTGTTTGCAAACTGGTTCACTCTCTTCCCATATTACGTTGTTGTTCAGCGATAAGAAATTCAGAAAATACATCACAAGACATATAACCAAAGTACCAAACCTTAAAGGGTAATCTATCATCTTTTTCAATTGTGTGTTCTCCATCAGTTGATCTTTTAGTAATCCACAAATTTCAAAATATTGATCTTCCATTATCATCTTGTGTGAAATGTAAATGACACCTACCGAAGTTGCACCTTCTTTGTTTCTCAAAAATATTTTGTAAGATACTCCATGCACAATGTACCTTGTCATTGAATCTCTAATTGTTGAGATTATTAATGCCCTTTTGACCTCTAGTAACTCTAGTTAGGGTTTAAAATTCTTTATTTCATATTGAATTATTTCTTGGTACATCCCAACTTTGCATAGTCCAATTACAGTTCCAATCACTTCTTTTGAGATATGGTAGGGTTTATCTGGATTTAGAATATCATAATTCAATCTATCTAGAATAACCTTAATGAATTTTACATTCTCAAAATAGGGGAATTCACTCCAAATATCCAAGCTTTTGTGTTTTTCTTCTTTCAACCATTTCAATTCATCAAGCGACAAAATCTTTCTTACAACTCTAATCTTCTCACTTCTATATCCATCTAGGTTTATCATTCCTTTGATTTGTTCCATTTTACCTTCCGTACTCATGTCTTTTTTCTATCAAAGAATTTCTTCAATCTCACACCAAATTAAATGAAAATTTCTCAATAAAACTGAAGTACCTGATGGATTAGGGTTTACGACGCCGAATCATCTTCACGCCTTTGAAAATTTGTTGCAGAGTGCTCTCCTTATTTTCTTTGATAAAGGAAAATGAGGGTTCCAACTTGATTTTTATTACTCGCACACCTAACCTTTTATTTTATTAAATACATTTTCCCTAGGTGTCCCTGATACCCTGTTCTCTTAATCAGTAAGAGAAAAATTATTTTGTGGACCTACACTTGATTGAATTTATTTATGAGTGTTTTCCAATGCATTTGTAAATCATTAAACAACTGTTTACAATCTTTTGCATTTTGGCACCAACTACAAACAGGGGGAAAAAGGATTTTCTTGAAAAACTCCTCCTAGGCTAATTGCCTAAAATCAATTCTCGGAGGAATTACCAGAAGTAGGTTCTAGTATGAAACTGTTTCCTACATCATACTCATTCTTTCTTACCCATTTTTTCTTCATTTGATCTCTTACTTCATCGACAGTCACTTTCCCTTTTCCTTTATTATCTTCCTGTGTATTTCTGCCTTTGTATGTTGGACCCCTTCTATCCATATTTTTGTTTCTGCGGAATCTTGCAATGTGACTGTATTTGTTGCAGTTGTAACACACAACATTTCCTTGTTTAGGCCAGTTATTCCATTGATTTCTTCTTGATCTACATGGGTTAGCAATATGCCCAAATCTTTGACAAGTATAACATTTAACATTCCTTCTACTAACAGAGTTGTTTGAAATTTTTTTGAATCCAATTGACTTATGACCAAACTTATTGCAATTGAAACACTGATCGGGGAATGATGGATCACTCAATTTTTTTACTTCTACATTTAGCAGCCATATCACCAAATTTATTGCAAGAAAAACAATATCCATTAAACGTTTGAGAATTGGGTTGTCTTATCGGATGCCTTTTTTCTTTGTTCATCTGATTTCCTTGCCTGAAATTCCTTTGTTCAGATCCAAAACTTTCTCCTTTCTCATATCCAAGACCTCACTTTTCATTTCCATTCTTCTGACCTCAAGTCAACTCATCAAGCTTAGCTGAGCTAATCTTGAACTCTCCTTGTATTCATTTGCAGTAGCAAGTTCATCCCTAATAATAACAATCTATCTTCCAAGCTCTTCTTCATTTTTCTGGATTGTTATAGTTCAATCTCCAACTAAATGAATCTTCCATTAATTTTGTTGCATTCATCAGATCTTTCTTTTAAGGACTAAGCAAGATTCTCCTCATTCTTATTTCTCTCTTCAATCTCCTTAGTCAACTTCATCACCATAGATTCCATATCATGCTTTAGGTTAGCATTGTCTTTGAAAAGCTTTTCACATTCTTTAGTTATTTCCTTCAAATTTTGATTCAGGTGAATATCATCCATGCTTTTGCTCTCATTTTTCTTAATCTGATCACAAAGATCCTTTCTCTTCTCCCTAGACTTAATAATATGATCCTTCAATGTCTAAATGAATTTCTTAGCATCCTTAAGATTTTCTTTCAATTCTTGGACTTCTTCTTTGGACTAATCAAGATCATCAAGTACCACCAAAAGTTGTTGTTGAAGACTACCAGAGTCCATTACATTCCAAGATCCACCTCAAGCTGTTAAACTTCCTCTGAGTTTCTAGGATCTAATACCAATTGTTGGAATCAAGGAACACTGAGAGGGGGGGGTTGAATCAGTGTTCTACAAATCTTAACTTTATTAATATGATCTTTAAACTACTTACAGTATTGAACTGAAAGACAGATGCGAACACATAAAGAAATCATCTACAACACCATAACACAAGGATTTTTATGTGGAAACCCTGTTAGGGTAAAAGCCACGGTGGAGGTCAATCCACAATTTGAGTACTCAAATATAAGTGTTTTACAAATGGGAAATTCACATTGCCTAGAGCTCACTGCTTAGAAATGAAGACTCGCTATCTTATAGAACATTTAGACTAAATCCATTTGAAGAATTGAACTAAAGGAATAGTATCTGATAATGCCTGATTATAGTTCTGGTTAAGCTCATCAGTTGCATTCCTTGACCTACTTGTCTAATTTTTTTCTTCTACTTTGTCTGCTTTCATTCAGATCACAAATCTTCTATGCACAGATGAAACTATGCATAATTGCTTTGCTATCCTTCTAAATTTTGCATCATATTTCACACACTTGATTCAAATCCATGTCAAGATGATATAAATTATCACTTATATATCCACAACAAAATATTTAATCAACCATATGTTAGCTTCAATAAAACATAGAATATTTTCCAACCATCGGCTCAAAACACAAATGATTTTCAATGCCAACCATCCAAAGTCGGCCACAACATAGTGAGGGACCAAAAAAAAATCCTCAAACCTGAAAATACTTAAGACAATTTTTCCTCGACCATCCGCAACATGCCACATTCACTTAGTCAACTTTCTAGCACTGTTAAGTAGAAATTCAATCAACTAGATCTCCTAATTTGTACACCAATTGATGGGACAACACAAACCTCAAGAATAAGATATTCTAGATACCCAACAACCTTCCCTGAGATCCAAAACTCAAACTGATAAACTTGTATTGCAAATGGATTGACAAACTCAACTTTAGTTGGATACCCTATTCTTCACTCTATCTCCCTGTATAGACAAATACTGAAGTGCGGACTAGATCAATGACTTAGGTTTCTATCAATGAAAACACCAAAATCCATATGCCAACAAGTTGTTATACTTTTTTGATGATACATTAGACATCGTGATCATCTGATTATGTTCATGTGATGCCATTATGATAGACACGTGTGTGTTATGGTTTATGTTTTTTCTAATTTTTAATGAGGTTATCATGATGTAATTGATATTTATGATATAATGATGCATGTCAGTCTTGGTGAAGGAGATAGTGTAGCATTACTCACTCTCATGAGTACCCTACTATACTGTGAATCTCCTTCATGGTGTGTTTGTCAATATATGTTGATATGTTTGACAGTGTCATTTTATGTCATTTGCAGATACAAGCATAGACACCACCTGCTTCGTCAGGTCTGAGCGTGCCATGACCTAATGGAAAATATGTTGTTCAGAGACAGTGTGAGGTCCTCATTCTTAGCCATTGTTCATGATAGAAAAAGTACACATTTGTTACTCATTTTGTTGTATGACGTTCATTCCATCATGTCATTTGTAGTTTCGTCATGTTAGAAATTGATTTTTTTAATTAGTTAAATGATTTCTTTATAAGTATTTGATTTTATTTAATGTAATTGCAATAATAGATCAAAATGATTATGTTTAGATTAATTTATAATTAAAGTTAATTCCTGTTCTATAAAAGTTTGATTTAATGTTTAAAACATTTGATAAAATTAAAGTTATCAAAGAGAATGCTAATTAAATGTAATTGTTTATTGATTATACAACTTGAATGCTTTTAAAATAGATATTTTTAAAAAGAGTTGTTTTCAACAGTTTATGTAAAATATCTGAAAACTTGATTTGAAAAGAGAAAAGGTCATCTTGAGTGATTGTTTAATTTGAACTGCTTGATCAATTTAGTTTGCATCCAGACTGCCAGTGTAGCTTTGTGATTGTAATTTAACTAGAAATTAATTAAAAGGAAAATTTATGCAATGGTGTGCACGATAATTGGGTTTTCTAGAAAAAGTAGTTTCATAGTAGTATTTTTTTGGAAAAGGATTTTGGTTTCTCTGGATGTTTTGTTGGAAAAATATTGAAGATTGAGAACTCAAAGGCTTTTCTCGTGTTGAAAAGATACAGTGTTTGATATCCTTTGTTTGGCTTCACCCTTCTTCAGAATACGAGAAAGTGCACTAGGTTTTATTCTATAATTATGCTTTTTTCCTTGAGTTCAAAACTTTAAAATGACATTTATAGTATTTGTTTTTCTTTATGTTGAGCTTTTATGCTGAATAACCTACACCAACAATAGAAAACGAAAACGTTATTAGCTAATTTTGGATAAATTGAAGAGAAATTTCAGTGAGATGTTAATTTATGGAAACCTAGCTTTGTATTTCTAATTTTTTAGAAAATTTCTTAAATGTCCATTATCGGTCTATGGATTATAAAATAAAAATCCTCCATTGTTGTAAATCGCTTGTAGGATTTAATCATTTGTATGGTTTGGTTGTTATGCTACCCACTTGGTGTTCCCATGCACGGTTTTATTCTTGTATGGTGCCAGTTCTTTTCATGTTCAGTCAACCTTTCTTTTATTGAGGATGCATGCTTAAATTACTTCATGTTTCTTTCCATTCACTTGTTGGAAAATCAAAATTCAGTGTTGATACGGTGGATTTTTTGTTAACTCTTTTGCTCCTGGTAAATCCGCTGCTTAAGCTTTTTAAATCAACCTTCCTTGTATCCTTTACCTGATAAGGATTTTTACACTTGTTGTTGGTAAGCACACCTGGGAACGCAGGTATCAACTATAGATCTCACATAATTTAATGCATATCCCTTTTGGTGTTTTTGGCGTCATCATTATTAATTGTATTACCCTCAACCTAGAATGCATTGCTTTAATTCTTTGAAGTGTGAATACTATTCAGAGACACCAAACTATCCTATTTGCATGTGTTGATTTACTGTATTTATATCTTGATTCCATGTTTTGAAATAAAATGGCCAATCAAAATAATTCTAGAATCAAAAAAAAGCTTCACGTCCTCCCTTAGTTAGTATCTCTTTCTCTATTTATATGTGTGTAGGGTATTCGCTAGTCCTATGTGATTCCATTATAGCATGTTGAATATCTCCTTCCATTTTATCATAAATTTGTTCTTGAGTTCGGCAAATACCAATATACAGATTATATAGATACCTTTAATGAGTGTGATATCTCATTTAATTTTTATCTAAAACACATGGAATGGATGTGAGTAAATACTCATGCGAATTACTTGCAAATTTTGTATTATAGAGGGGATACGACTAAGTGGTGGTAACTTCCTGACTGAATATTAGCTTTATCTTGTATATTTTTTAATGATTTACTACCACACTTGCATAAGTTTATTTTTATTATTCTTGGCTGCTTTTGTGGAGGGGTTGTCTTAGTAAGTTCTTCATTTTAGAATAAACTCTTGTCTTCTCTTTTTATGCACCATTGAAAACAAGTAATAGGGATTAATAATATCTTGTGATGCATGTTCATGCATGCATAGAACCATGCATTCGATGTCGACAATTAAGATAATTGAGAATTGATTAGGTTCGATAAAATGCATATAATATATATGTATACAATTGAGAATTAGTTGATCATTCGATAATTACTATTATTACCTTTATATGTATATAAAATTTACATGTTATGATTGTTTCTGCAGCCGACATTTTGATATAAACTAAATATCAAACTTTGGCATGCTAATTCATATATATATATATATATATATATATTTCATTTAATAGATTAACTTTATAACTTATAATGTAATGTATTTATGTTTTTTTTAATAAAGATTGTTTAATTAAATTATTTTGATAAGTTAGAGAAAAAATAAATTGACATTTTATTTATGTCAATTGTATTAACCTTTTGAATAATGAGTTCACAATTAATCGAATGACATACATGTTGGAAGACAATAAATAGGAATTTTTAATTTGTCAAGCAATATCTTTATTGAATTTTGAATTTATGATGTGTTGAAAGATTATTATATGGAAAACTTTATTTGTATTTGTCTATGATATTTAATAGGGCACTTTTGGTGTTAGTATGGTTTTATAACTTACAAAGGCTAGGCTTAAAATTTTATTTGAAGGGCGTTTAATGCTTGCTTATTGTCATTCTTTGTGTGACTTGATTTTGGACTTGCATGTGTATTATCTTGTTGAGATATTTGAAATGCTATATGGTATTGTCATGTTATGATAGGTATATTCAAGGTTTTTCTTTACGTGCATGATGGCTATCCTTGTTGTTGTCAGTAAGTATGTTTTGTATATAGGTAGAGTGAATTTAGTTAGGGGTTAGAACCCTAAGAGGTTACCAGGGTAACCTATCGAAAGTAGTTAATCTAGTGAAAACCTTAACTTAATGTATTAGGGGATTGGGTAGTGCTCACTTACTAACTTAGATAATTTTTTTGCCTCTCCTTGTACCTTAATGCTTGTTTAGATTAAGGGTAGGCTGAGATGGCCTAAAATGGCATGATTGTTCACTTTGTCCTCTCGAAAAGTGTTTTGATTCCACATGAGTTCATTTAGGGGCCGAGAATTGATAAAGATTACCAGGGTAAGTCAGGATGAGGGCTGATAATCTAGGAAGATTCACTAGGGTAACCTAAAACAACTGTGTTATGACACTCTTAACCTTATACATTTCTTGTGGTCTCTTGTGTTGAGTTAGAGTTTTCCTTGATGTTGCCTTTGGGAGCTTGTTGTTGTCATATAGGTTAGATGTCGTTATGTAGTCATGTATATGTCATTCATGTGATGTTATGTTATGTCTTGTTTTATGTTTGTTTGACTTGTGGAATTGATGATATCTCCTAGCACGGGGGGTGGACTTTCGAGTACCACATAGTTGGGAGGAACGTGCTCTATCCTCCATTGGCTCTCCTTGCAGGTGATGCAACTCAAGACGAGATTTTTCTTCATAGGTTCCTAGTTTCACTTTGTTCATGGAGTTGGACATTGAGTGTGCTTGTGAACAAGATAGGTAATTGTACTTGATCATCATCCATATTTATCTCTATACATGATGATTGTATGAGAGTTTATTGTATTATGATTTTGATGTATCAAGATTTGTTACAATCTCTCTTGTTGTATCTTGAACATGTAATTAAACCTCTTTATGGTTATGTAATTGATGATATGACATACTCTTATGTTTCATGTATATGGTTTTATGATTTGTTATTCTTCTAGTGTATGTTACATAGCTTTGTCATGGAACCCTAAGAACATTGTGCAAAGGTTTATTTTGTTCACATGTTGTAATTGAATGTTCTAAACAAAAAAAAATTGTTCACTTATTTGGTTGCATTATGTGTTGTTCTTTGGGTTCCATGGTGGGGCATTACAATTTGGTATCAGAGCACAAGGTTCTAACACTCGGTACTCTGGTTCTTGTGAGCCCATTAGGTTGTCCTAGATATTAGACTCTGTAGTGTGTCTTTTCCTTTTGTATTTTGCATCTTGAAATTGAGACTCATCTTTGGTTTTGTGTAGGATCATGCCTAGACGTTGTGGTAGGGGTCATGGATGAGGCTGAGGTGGTGGCCATCCAACTAATTGCCAGGATACTCCTCCTCAAAGTTATCATGAGAGTGAGCATGTAGAGAAATTAGGTCCTTAGGTTAATCAAGTGGATGAGGAATTGAATCCAATTCAGCTGGAATCAAAGGGAGCTCTATTTCATCCTTTACTTGAGTAGGTTCTTTCTTGCCTTAGTCCTAGACAAGAGGTTGAACAAGAATTGGATAGAGAATGAGATAGATTGCCTAGGAGGTTTGTTGAGACTATGGAGTAGGATGTCATTTTTGTAGGGAATATGAGAAACTTATTGAGGGAATGCCCTCCCATATTTGACAGTACTGGTGGTGGTCTAGAAGCATAAACTTGGCTATTAGACTTGGGATAGGGTTTTGCTATGCATCCATATGGTAGCAACACCAGAGCTAGATGTGCCATTATGAATCTTAGAGGATTTTCCTCTACATGGTAGCGATTGGAGGAGTATAATATTCACTTGGAGCGTTTCAAAGTGAATTTTCTATCAGAGCATTGGAGACAACATCGTGCAAATGAGTTCCATGATCTGCGTCAAATAGCTATGTTAGTTGAACAATTTGAGCATAGGTTCTATGAGCTCAAAAAATATGTCAGGATTGTGAACGACAAGGCTATGTTGGTACAACACTTCATTTAGGGCTTGAACACCCGTATCAATGGAGGAGTCTGATTCTTCGAGCCGAAGACGATGGAGGTAGTTATGGAGAAGGTATGAATTATAGAGGAGAATCTATCTATTGCTTTGGGTGGACATACAAGTGTTTAGGTAGGCAGTGCACCTACTATAGGTTTGGGTCTGCATGGTGGTCTGACTCAGATAGGAGGTTCCTCTCAGAACCAACAAGCACCCTTTAAGGGTGGTCAGCAGTAGCAACAACGTTACCCACCAAATAATAAGAGTTCTCAATTTTAGTTAGGTAATGGTTCACATTCTAGGAAGAACCATAATTGGTGGTGTAATAAGCGCAATTGTTAGGATCAACCAACATAGAGTGCACAGTCTACGATTAGCAGAGGCAGTTTCTAGTAGTCGAATGCACCTTCAGGTGGTAGAGGTTTTGCTAGAGGCACTAGTTTCTTATCATGTGGTCATCAAGGTCACATCATGAGGCAGTGTTCGATGAGAGGTATGTCAGGGTTTGGTCAAAAAATCACAACTTCACAGCTGACAGTTGGAGATGTAGGTCATTCTCACAAAGTTTTTGCTATGGTGGATAACCATCAAGAAAATCATAAGAATACTATAGTTGAGGCTTCAAGTCAGGTACAGGGTATTACTATTTCTATCCTTTTTGATTCTAGAGCTTCTGATTCATTTATTTCTCCATCTATTGTTGATCCATGTGGACTCATGGCAATAAAGCAAGGTTTTAGGTGGCAAGTAGAATTGGCCTTTGCGGCAAAGGTAGTAGTAAAATCCCTTATTCGCAATTGTGGACTTAGGATTAGATCACTATCTACCTTAGTAGATCTTTGGGTTACACCTCTTGGATTGTATGACATTGTGTTGGGTATGGATTGGTTGGAATCCCATAGTGCAGTGATTCATTGTCAATGGAAGATAGTACGTTGCTCTGATGATTCTAGTGCAGAAGTCGAGATCGTCGGTGTGCAGAGACCCATCTCCTTATGGATTATATCTGCTATACAATTATGGAGATTTATGCGATAAGGTTGTCAGCTATTTGTAGCAACCGTTAATGACTTGGAGGTAGGGGAGAGTTGAGAGGTATCTCTTAATGATTACCCTATTCTTGGGGAATTCTTAGATGTTTTCCCATTGATATTCTGGGTATGCCACCAAAATGTCATATAGATTTCAAAATCGATCTAGTTCCTAGAGCAAAGCCTATATCTCAAGATCCATATAGAATGACCACATAGGAGCTAGAAGAGCTTCATTTGCAGTTGGAGGAAATTTTGGCTAAGGTTTTTAGTTATCTGAGTGTTTCTCCTTGGAGAGCACCTGTCATCTTCATGAAGAAGAAGGATGGATCTCTCAAATTGTGCATTGATTATCATCAATTGAACAAAGTGACAGTTAAGAATCGTTATCCTTTGCCTAGAATCGATGATCTCTTTGATCAGATCAAGGGAGCTAATGTGTTTTCTAAGATTGATCTGAAATTAGGTTACCATCAGTCACGCATTTCTAAAGCAGACATTCATAAAATGATATTTCAGACTCGTTACAGGCACTATGAGTTCACAGTGCTATCATTTTGGTTAACAAATGCACCATCTATTTTCATGAGTTTTATGAGCAGTGTCTTTTGTACATGCCTTGATCACTTTTTTCTTGTGTTTCTTGATGATATTTTAATCTATTTGAGAGATATGAAGGAGCACAAAGAGCATATGAGAAAGGTATTGCACTACTTGAGGGAGAATCAGTTGTTTGCAATTTTTTCAAAGACTGAGTTCTTCCAAACTGAGGTGAATTACCTTTGTCATGTTATCTCTAGAGAGGGTATTGTAGTGGATCCTTCGAAGATCCAAGCCATCATTGATTGTCCCATGCCTACCAATGTACCAGAGGTTCATAGTTTTATGGGTCTTGCCGAGTATTACAAAAAGTTTGTTCAGGGGTTTTCTAAGATTTCTCATCCTATTACTTCTCTTCAGAGGAAAGAGAATAAATTTATTTGGTCAGATCAGTGTCAGTCAACTTTTTAGATACTCAAGGAAAAGTTGACGAGTGTGCCTATCTTATCTATTCCTGATCCTAATAAGGAATTTTTTGTTTGCATTGATGCTCTTTGGAGGCATTAGGAGCCATTCTAATGTAGGAAGGTCATGTGATCACTTATGATTCTTGCAAACTCAAGGATCATGAACTGAACTATCCTACTCATGATTTGAAGTTAGTTGCAGTTGTTCATGCTCTAGTTCAGTGCAGAAATTTCTTGTTGGGTCACCATTTTCAACTTCACAGTGATCACCATAGTCTGCAATACAATTTTGCACAACCTAATTTGAATGCCAGGAAAATAAAGTGGATGGAGTTCCTATGCGAGTATGACTTTGAGGTGAAATTTATCCAGGGAAAGGAGAATGTAGTGGCTGACGCTCTTAGTCGACGAAGGAATGCACTTTCTACCATGACTCTTGGAGTTGATTTGAGGAGTCACATTTTAGCATCACTTCCTACAGATAGATTGTATCAGGAGGTGAAGACGAAGTTGGGATTAGATAGACCCTTGGAGGGTAGATTCACAGGATATACTCTAGCGTTAGATGGTTTTTTCAACATTTGGGTCGTCTCTACGTGCCACTTGCAGACAGTCTTTGTACTTTGATTATGTCAGAGGAATATCAAGCACCTTATTCATCTCCTCCTAGTGTCAAGAAGATGCATGCAGATCTTTGATAGTTGTATTTTTGGCCTAGGATGAAGTGTGACATCACTAATTTTGTTTCGAGATGTTTTGAGTGCTAGAGAATTAAGGTTGAGCATCAACATCCTATAGGACTATTACAACCATATTTTGTTCCTGAATGGAAGTGGGATATCATATCAGTAGAGTTTATTGCTGGGTTACCTATGCCATCTCATTGACATGATGCTATCATGGTTATTGTTGAAAGGTTGAATAAGGTAGCACATTTCTCTCTGGTTCGTTCATCCTATAATGCCTCATCCATGGAAAAGATTTTCATGGAGGATATTATTTGTTTGGATGGAATCCCACACATAATCATTTCAAATAGAGATCTTGTGTTTACATGAGCATTATGGACATCCTTGCACCATGCCTTAGGTACTCAGCTGAACTTCAATTCAGCTTATCACTGATGGACAAACCGAGAGGGTCAACTAGATTCTTGAGGATATGCTTAGGATGTATGTTATGGATCAACATTCATGTTGGGAAGATTATCTCTACTTGGTGGAGTTCACCTATAATAATGGGTATCATAGTTACATAGGTATGCCTCCTTTTTAGGCATTGTATGGATGTCCTTACCAGAATCCATTGAGTTGGGATCAACTCGAGGATAGAGTTATTCTTGGACCTGAGATGCTTCTGGATATGGAGAAACAAGTTCATCGTATCAGAGAGCACTTGGTGATGGCATAGGACATGAAGAAGAAGTATGTTGATTCTCATAGAGTGGATTGCCAGTTTTCAGTTGGCGATTGGGTATTTCTTTAGGTGCATCCGTGAAAGAGTCTGATCGGTTATGGAAAAGGCTCTAAGCTCGCACCTCATTTCATTGGACCATTTGAGATTCTAGAGAGGATTGGTCATGTAGCATATCATCTTTCTTTACCGCCCAGTTTGTCACACATTAATGATGTATTCCAAGTATCTTCTCTTAGGCCTTATCATCCTGATATTTCACATGTGCTCAATTGGAATGCATTACAGGTAGAGAATGAATAGTTGGCTTTGGAGCTCATGGGTGTTCTTTAGCGTAGGATACTTTCCCTCAGGGGTTGAGACATTGATTAGGTGAGGGTCCAGTGGAATCCTAGTGATGAGGAATCAACTACTTGGGAGGATGCAACACACATGAGGGAGCTTTATCCTTATTTGTTTGTAGGCTTTCAAGAGTAAGCAATATCCTAGGGGGAGGATGTAGTATCCCTCCAGTTGATACTATTTGTTTCAATTTGCTTATGAATGTTTGTTAGTCATTTAGCTACTTTGGATATTATATTACATTATTTTTGTTATGACATTGATGTTATGTTAGTTGTTATACTCTGTTGATGATAAATTAGACATCGTGATCATTTGGTTATGTTCATGTGATGAAATTATGACAGACACATGTGTGTTATGGTTTATGATGTTTATGATTTTTAATGAGGTTATCATGATGTAATTGATGTTTATGATATAATGATGCATGTCGGTCTTGGTGAAGGATACAGTGTAGCATTACTCACTCATGAGTACACTGCTATGTTACGACTCTCCTCCATGGTGTGTTTGTCAATATATGTTGATATGTTTGACAGTGTCATTTTATGCAGTTTGTAGGTACAAGCATTGACTCCACCCACTTTTCCAGGTCTGAGCATGGCATGACCCAATGGAAAATATGTTGTTTAGAGATAGTGTCAGGTCCTCATTCTTATCCATCATTTATGATAGAACAAGTACTTATTTGTTACACATTTTTTTGTACGTTGTTCATTATGTCATGTCATTTGTAGTTTCGTCATGTTAGAAATTGATTTGTTTAATTAGTTAAATGATTTATTTATAAGTTTAATTTTATTGTAATGTAATTTCAATAATAGATTTAAATGATTATGTTTAGATTAGTTTATAATTAAAGTTAATTACTGTTCTATAAAGGTTTGATTTAATGTTTAAAAGATTTGATTAAATTAAAGCTATTAAAGAGAATGCTAATTAAATTTAATTGTTTATTGATTGTACAACTTGAATGCTTTTAAAATAGATATTTTTAAACAGAGTTGTTTTCAACAGTTTATGTAAAATATTTGAAAACGTGATTTGAAAAGAGACAAGGTCATCTTGAGTTATTGTTTAATTTGAACTGCTTGATCAATTTTGTTCACATGTAGACTGGCAGTGTAGCTTTGTGATTGTAATTTAATTGGAAATTAATTAAAAGGAAAAGTTATGCAATGGTGTGCACAACAATTGGGTTTTCTAGAAAAAGTTATTTCATAGCAGTAATTTTTTGGAAAAGGATTTTGGTTTCTCTGTGTGTTTTGTTGGAAAAATATTGAAGATTGAGAACTCAAAGGATTTTCTCATGGTGAAAAGATACAGTGTCTGATATCCTATGTTTGGCTTCACCCTTCGTTGGAATTCGAGGAAGTACACTAGGTTTTCTTCTATAATTATGTTTTGTTCCTTGAGTTCAAAACTTTAAAATGATGTTTATAGTATTCGGTTTTCTTTATGTTGAGCTTTTATGCTGAATAACCTGCACAAACAATAAAAAACAAACATGTTATTAGCTAATTCTAGAGAAATTGAAGATAAATTTTAGTGAAATATTAATTTACGGAAACCTAGCTTTGTATTTCTATTTTTTTAGAAAATTTCTTAAATCTCCATTATTGGTTTGTGGATTGTAGAAGAAAAATCCATCATTGTTGTAAATAGCCTATAGGATTTAATCTCTTGTATGGTTCTGTTGTTAGGCTACCCGCTTGGTTTTCCCATGTGCGGTTTTATTCTTGTATGGCACTAGTGCTTTTCATGTTTAACCGACCTTTTCTTTATTGAGGATGCATGCTTAAATTACTTCATGTTTCTTTCCATTCGCTTGTTGGAAAATTGAAATTCAATGTTGATACGGTGGCTTGTTTGTTAGCTCTTTTTTTCCTAGTAAATCCACCTCTTAAGCTTTTTAAATCAACCTTCCTTGTATCCTTTACCTGATAAGTATTTTTACACTTGTTGTTGGTAAGCAAACTTGGGAACACAGGTATCAACTGTAGATCTCACATAAGTTAATGAATATCCCTTTTGGTGTTTCTGATGCCATTGTAATTAATTGTATTACCCTTAACTTGGACCGTGCGACTTTAGTTAGCCTATTTATTTAATTATTTGAAGTATGAATTCTATTTAGAGATGCCAAACTATCCTATTTGCATGTGTTGATTTGTTGTATTTATATCTTGATTTCATGTTTTGAAATAAAATGGCCGATCAAAATAATTTTGGAATCTAACAAAAGCTTCACTTCTTCCCTTAGTCGGTATCTCTTCTCTGTTTAGATGTGTGTAGGGTATTCGTTGGTCTTGTGTGATTCCATTATAGCTTGTTGAATATCTCCTTTGATTTAATCATAAATTGGTTCTTGAGTTTAGTGAATACCAATATGCAGATTATATAGATACCTTTAATGAGTGTGATATCTCAATTTCATTTTTATCTAAAATTCATAGAATGGATGTGAGTAAATACTCATGTGAATTACTTGCAAATTTTTTATTAGAGAGGGGATACGGCTAAGTGGTGGTAACTTCTTGACTGAATATTAGCTTCATCTTGTATCTTTTTAAATGCTTTACTACCGCACTTGCATGAGTTTCTTTTTATTATTCTTGGTTGCTTTTGTGGAGCGATTGTCTTAGTAAGTTCTTCATTTTAGAATAAACTCTTGTCTTCTCTTTTTACGCGTCATTGATTGCAAGTAATAGGGATTGATAATATCTTGGAACACATGTTTATGCATGTATAGAACCATGCATTTGAAGTCAACATTTAACATAATTTAAGATTGATTAGGTTCGATAAAATGCATATAATATATATGTATCTAATTGAGAATTAGTTGATCATTCGATAATTGCTATTCTTACCTTTATATGTATATAAAATTTACATGCTATGATTGTTTTTGCAGTCTGTATTTTGATATAAACTAAATACCAAACTTTGGCATGCTAATTCATATATATATATATATTGCATTTAATAGATTAACTTTATACCTTATAATGTAATGTATTTATGTTTTTTTTAATAAAGATTGTTTAATTAAATTATTTTTTAAGTTAGAAAAATCAGTAAATTGACATTTTATTTATGTTGATTGTATTAACCTTTTGAATAATGAGCTCACAATGAATCAAATGACATATATGTTGGAAGATAATAAATAGGAAATTTTAATTTTTCAAGCAATATCTTTATTGAACTTTGAATTCATGATGTGTTGAAAGATTATTATGTGGAAAACTTTATTTGTATTTGTCTATGGTATTTAAAAGGGAACTTTTGGTGCTAGTATTTTTTTGTAACTTACAAAGGCTAGGGTTAAAATTTTCTTTGAAGGGTGTTTAATGGTTTCTTATCATCTTTCTTTGCATGAATTGACTTTGGACTTAGTCGTGCATGATGTATTATCTTATTGAGATATTTGAAATGTTATATGATATCATCATGTTATGATAGTTATATTCAAGGTTTTGTTTTACGTGCATGATGGATATTCTTGTTGTTGTTAGTAAGTATGTTTTGTATATAGGTAGAGTGGATTTCATTAGGGGTTGGAAGCTTAAGAGGATACCAGGGTAACCTATTAGAAGTAGTTAATCCAGTGAAAATCTTAACTTAATGTATTAGGGGATTGGGTATTGCTCACTTAATAACTCAAATAATTATTTTTCCTTACCTTGTACCTTAATGCTTGTTTAGATTAAGGGTAGGTTGAGATGGCCTAAAATGGCATGATTGTTCACTTTTTCCTCTCGATTTTTTTTTTTATTCCACATGAGTTCATTTAGGGGCCAGGAATCAGTAGAGATTGTCAGGGTAACTTAGGACAAGGGTCGGTAATCTAGGAAGATTCAGCAGGGTAACCTAAAACAACTATGTGATGACACTCTTATCCTTATACATTTCTTGTGGTCTCTTGTGTTGAGTTACATTTTTCCTTGATTTTTCCTCTAGGAGCTTGTTGTTGTCATATGGGTTAGATGTCATTATGTTATCATGTGTATGTCAACCATGTGATGTTTTGTTCTATCTTCTTTTATGTTTGTTTGACTTGTGGACCTAATACTATCTCCTAGCATGGGGGGTGGAATTTCGAGTGCCACATGGTTGGGAGGAACGTGCTCTATCCTCCATTGGGTACCCTACAGGTGATGCAGCTCGAGACAAGATTATTCTTGACAGGTTATTGGTTTCACTTTGTTCATGGATTTGGACGATGAGCGTGCTCATGAACGAGATAGACAATTGTAATTGATCGTCATCCATATTGTATCTATACATGATGATTATATGAGACTTTATTGTATTGTGATTTTGATGTATCGAGATTTGTTACAATCTCGCTTGTTGTATCTTGAACATGTAATTAAACCTCTTTATGGCTATATAATCATTGATATGACATACTCTTGTGTTTCATGTATATGGTTTTATGATGTTTAATTCTTCTAGTACATGTTACATAGCATTGTCGTGGAACCCTAAGAACATTGTATAAAGGTTTATTTTTCTCACATGTTGTAATTGAATATTGTAAAAAATAAAAATTGTTTGGTTATTTGGCTGCATTATGTGTTGTTCTTTGGGTTCCATGGTGGGGTGTTACAGAATGTATTTGTTGTTGACATGATTAAAATGTTTAGAGTTGAGGGAAGACAAGATAGGTTATCATAAGGGGTGATGCCTAGCTCGATTGGCTAAAGCATTATGTTGTAGGAAGGATATCACAAGGTCTAGTCTCCCCTCTATCCCCATGATACCATAGGGCATATCATGCCATCATCACTAGTCACTTGAAAAAGGTTTACCAGGTGTACTATAGTTTTTAGAGGGGATACCTAATTCAAGATAGATTATTATAGTCATACCTAAAATCCGCTTGTAAGTAGCAATAAAAATTTCCTAGGTGCAATAGATTCTAGGAATCACTCCATCAATGTTTGGCACATTTTATCTCTTAGGTTTCTGAAGAGACTTTTCTAGAATGTTGTACAATAGAAGGATCATGAGATTTTGGTGATGCATTGAAGCCTCAAATAGAATTATATTACCCAATTTATTATTTTTACTCTCTTTATTTATTCCCATGAGGTACATAAATTATGGTTCTTAGCATGCTTAAATTGAGCACAAAAGAGGAATTTTGTAAGAATATATTCATTATCAACATAGTCAAATGGTTCAAATTTGAGAGAAATTGAGATAGGTTATTGTAGTAAAACTCAAACTTCTTGGAAAGGGAAAAAGGCCTACAATAGTGTTCCCCTATGCACACTAGTGATTTATCACCATTTTTTGGTCTTCGAATGAGGCTTAAAAATAAAAATATGGCTCTTGGCATGCTTGCATTGAGTGAAAAAGATGAATTTTGTAAGAATGCATTTATCGTGAACATAGTCAAATGGTTTGGAGTTGAGGGAAACCAAGATATATTAGTGTATTTATACTTTTAGTCCAAGTTTAGGTGTAAATATAATATTCCTAGGTTCCAAAAAGTTGGAGAATTATTCTATCAAAGTTTGACACTTTTTTCTAATAGGTGTCTTAAGATACTTTGTCAAATATTTATAGCTTGAAAAGATTAGGAGACTTTGAAAAATAAATGAGGCCTACATTAGGATTAACCCATCCACATAAACATGTTTCTACCCTTAGTTTATTCAAATAAGGTGAAGAAAGAAAATTATGACTTTTGACATGATTCCACTAACTAGAAAAGATATTATTTTCTAGAATGCATTTATTGTAGGCACTGTCAAATGTTTTGGATTTTAGGGAAAATGTGATAGGTTATTTTATTCAAATGAAAAATATAACTACAGGTGAAAAAAATACATTCCTAGGTGCCACAAATTATGAGAAATTCTTTATCAAAATTTGGAAATATACTGGAAACATGAGGAAACATAGTGGAAACACAAGGAAAGATAGTGGAAGCATGAGGAAACATACTGAAAACACAATGAAACATAATGGAAACATGATGAAACATCTAGAAAAATAATTAAAACATGATGAAACATAATGGAAACATGAGGAAATGTGAGGAAACATAATACAAACATGAGGAAATTTTGGAAATATAGTGGGAATGAAAGGAAATATAGTGGAAACACAAGGAAACATAGTGGAAACATTAGAAAACATAGTGGAAATCTGAATAAAAATAGTGGGAACATAAGGAAACTAGTGGAAACATGAGGAAAAATAGTGGAAGCATGAAGAAAAATAGTGGAAACATGAGAAAAAATAGTGGAAACATGACAAAACATAGTGGTTCAAACATGAGGAAACAAAATGCAAACATGAGGAAACATAGTGAAAGAAAGAGGAAAGATAGTGAAAATATGATGAAACAAAATGAAAAAATTATGAAACATAGTAGAAACATGATGAAATATAGTGGAAACATGGTTCAAATATCCTTATTAGACGATGGTTCTAGATTGAATTTTTATAGTAATATTATTTTGATTGTGATAAAATTTGACTATTCTAATCCCCTAAATCCAAGATAACTATTAAATGGTTTGACAATGCAATAGTTGGTTTAACCACTTTACCTATCACATTGAGACTCATTACACTTAACACTATATTTTATGTGATTCATAGAAATTTAGTATACAACATTCTTTTATAGAATCCTTATTTTCATGATATGGGTGTCAATCTATCTACAGTTAACCATAATCTAAAGTTCATCCATACAAACAAGAGATGTTTTTTTGTAATTGATGACAACCAATACACAAATTCCCACATCGTTGAATAGATAGAACCCTAGTTTCTCCCACTTAATTAATTCAAGTTGGAGCAATAAAGAAATTGTCCCAATATATTTAAACACAATTTTTATCCTAAGGATGAATAGTGTTCTCTTAACTTCATGTTACAAGATAATGAAGAGTATAAAATAAAACGCGGGGATCATCAAATTCACTCTTTGACTAGAGATCCCTAAATATATGATAAATCAGCTTTTGATTCGCATTCACATCCTCATTAATCTAGAACTAGTCATCAATCTAAATGCATCACAAGTCTTCATCTGAACTAGCTAGTCAATATGGTAAAAGATATGTTGTTCTCCAGAAAAATGGATATATTCAAAGATGATTGGGATTGGGACAACAAGGCATAGTTGAACCAATTAAGACATCAAGATGGATAAAAATAAAAGATAATGATATCAATAAGAAAGATAAATATAAGGTCTTAATTTATGTGAGAGATTAAATAAATGTGAATCACATAAAATTTCCATTTACTAAAATATTTCAGTAACATATTTTATTGGTCATACTATAACATACCATGCATAAAACATTTCAATAACATATTTTATTGGTCATACTACAACATACCATGTATCTCTAGTGATATAGTTATGTAAAATGTTATTATTGATCCTAATTTGAAACCTATCAAGTATTCTCAAATCAAAAAAACACTCAAAAGTTATTTTAATGGTTAAAAAAATTCAAAAACATGCTAAAAGTATATTTAATTTGATAATTTGGTTATTTTCCTTAGATATCCAACATGAAACCCATGAAAAATATTGATGGAACTTGTGTATGCATTTTTATAAAACTTATTACATTTATAAATCACCACCCATGTAGAAATTTAGACTACTTAATATTGACATGATTGAAGACTCCATCAATTGACAAGAAATGCAATCATTTATAGATAATTTTTTTACATATAATGAAATCCTCATAAATCTAATTATATTTATTACATCATGGAGATCGTTTTGTTATGTTCAAAATACACTTTGGATTGAAAATGTTGGAGCTACATATTAGTGGGCCATGACACTAATATACCTTAATCCCATGAATGATACTTTGGAAGATTATGTGGATAATGTTTGTAGAAAATAAGAAAAAAGTACAAGATGTTTAGGATTTATGAAAGATATATAATTGTATTTACTAACTCAAAGCTCCAATAAACACCAAGAAACATGTTTTCAAAGTTAATATTGGCTACCTACTATGTTTCATTATATCTCAATGAGGGATTGGGATGGATATTTGAAAGATATATGATACTATTGACATACTTTTATTGAATAATATTTCAAAACTATATAGCCTAAAAAAAGGATAAAAACTATAAGATGACTCATCACATTAGTAGCAAACTACACATTATCATTCACTAAAATATTAAAAACATGTTATTTGAATGGAATACTAATAAGGAAAATATAAAAGAGAATGTAGTGTATTACGTTAGTTATACATGTTATTAGATTATGAGACATGATATGAACCAATGGGAAAAGTATGCTACAAGTTTGTGACCACCTCATCACAAAAGATACAACATTAAATGATCCACAAAGGAATAGGATCTATAAAATAAAATAGGTATATAAAGAAAGATATACAAATAGAGAGGGAGACAAAGACATGTAGAAAGATATGAAGTGATCTATAAAAAGAGGTAGAGAGGGAGACGTGCATAGAGGTAGAGATGGAGAGAATATACAAAGAGATCCAGAGATATAGAGAGAGATAGAAACCAATCTCATGAATGGTGATTCTTTTTTGGGACCACTAACCTACATTAGTAATAGTAAATAAATAAATAAATAATTAATAACTTCACAATATACTTACAAATTATAAATCTTACATGTTGTTATACCAATTCAATCGAGTGAGCCATTTGGGTTGAATTTTATATATTATAGTGTCAATTATTGTTTCATGGTCAAACTTACAAACTCTCAACAATTTTTTTTTCAACTCTAATATTTTATTAATTGAACATTTGATGCAACAACAATGTTAAAATAATGAAAAAACTTCCTATGTGTGTCAAATTCCTCAAACAACCACACATTAGAATTATTTATTTGTTAACTTCTAAGAACATTCTCATAACAAAAATGGAACATGTAAGATTCTCAACATGTTCTGCATCAAAGGTTGTGTTAGTCAAATTTTTAGCCTCTATGTGATAACAAAAGTAACAATTTATTCCTAAGTTATATTAATATTCCTAATTATAATAAGGATAAATGTTCATGGCATGCTTAAAACCATAATATAAATATTAGTTAATATACTAATACCTCTTAATTAGGATGAAGGGGTATATCCCTACATAGTTTAGCCTATAAATAAGGAAGAGAACACTCTCCCATATTATCATATCATACAATATTGAATTCATATATTATTACCTTATTATTGGAGGTTAGCCCCTTGAAGTGGTCTGCTATATTTCTGATTTTTACAAATATTTCTAAGAAATATTGTAAAAAGTGGTATCAAAGCTATGATCTGAGCCAACATTCTTGTTTCCACCATAACTTCCGAACCAATAAAAATTTTGAGATGATTTTCTTTCTATTTTTGAGTTATAACATAGGTAAGCTCTTAGAAAAAAATTCAATCTTTGAAGGTAAGTTTTATAAAATTTATTGTGATTTTATATTTTTCATTAATTTTTTTTATACGATGCAAATTTTATATTTTTTCTAATTTTTTTACATTGTTGGAAACTTATCAAAAATTAGGTAGGGTTAGCTTCTTGTAATTTAATATTATAAATAAAATAAATTACTTAATGTAGTGGTCAAATTTTAGTAATTTTTTTAATTAATTTTCTCCATAGGTTGCAATTTTTGGAAATTAAAAAAATTACAGTTTTGGAAAGCTTATCAAAAATTAGGTAGGGTTAGTTCTTTGAAATTTATTTTTAGACATAAAATATATTCCTTAATTTTTATGTCTAAGTTTTGTCCGAACTAAAACATCAAATTCTCTTCTCCAAATAATTTCCTACCTTTATAAACCTTAAAATAAAAATATAATTAAAGTAATATCATCTTTAGGATTAGAGGACCTTTCTACACATACAAAATCTAAGGACCCATTTTATTTTCCACCACCTAAAATTGAGGAAATAATTCCACAAGGATATGGAACAATGATACATTTCATTAAAGATAAATTGTTTGACCTATTTGTAGAATCCTTAAATGATGGTTTAGATAGGTTTATGAAGGAATTATTATTATAATTAAAGTCCCAAAGAAACCACCAAGGTGGGTACAACCCTAATAAACCAAATCAAGGGATATGAGAACATTTTTGAGGTCAAAAATTATACCTACCAAGAATAAACATTCATAAATTTGATGGTAGAAATGTAATTTCATGGATAAGCCTTGTAGAATAACAATTTAAATCTCACAATATACCAAATAATGTCATGGTTGATATATCTTTACTATATTTAGAATTATGACCTTACCAATGGTGCAAATGGAAGATGAGTGACAAACAAGGAAAAAAATTCAGTTGGGAAGAATTTAGTAAAGAATTAGCAACCTTTTATGAGCAACCATGCATTGAAAGTTATTCTACCCAGCTAAAATATCTAAAAAAATTAAGGTCTTTAGTTGAATATAGTGTTGAGAATTTGAGATTAGCGCTTAGAGTTCTTAGGGTGACACCTTACCAAAGGCTACAATTGTACATTAATGGACTTAAGGACCAAATTCAACATGATGTTCTTTTGTTTGTGTTATGTCCTGAATGTGCACCCTTTGTTGAATCATGTTCAACAACTCAGTGAAACATTGTAAGACCTCTAAAGCCATGGGTAACTTGTAAATAGAGGTCAACCTCTGAAGAAGGCTAACTTCCTATGGTGTCACCTAAAAACTACTTTCTTGATTTTTCAGAGGAAAAGGGTAAAAAGGAAAACATAAAATGAAAGATTAAATCAAAAGGTGATGCACCTAAATGTTAACTAGATGAGACCTGCAAATTTTCTTACACATAGTTCCAATCAATCAACAAGTTTAATATGCACAACTCAAAATAGTTATATGTTTTGCATGAAAATTTCATGAGAAGACCAATGCATTCAATTCAAGAAGGAGAAAGAACTTTCAAAAATTGAATTATCTACAACACAATACAACTCACAACTTGCAAACTCACATATATTTTTGCATAAAGGTGATGCTAATGAGACACTATAACAAGGAAAATGTTAACTTCACATGTAATGGCATCAATCATCGAAATTCACACAATAGAGCAAAAGATGAGAAGGAAAAATGCTTATATTCATTGATTTTCAAGGTGTCAAATGTTGTACATGAATGTAAATGAATTACAAAACTTTATATTTTTCCTCCAAGGACTTCAAAATGAGTCAGAAAAAAAAAGAAAAGCATAAGTCAAAACTGCCCTCAAAATGAGTCAAAATTAGATTATATCATCAACTCCCAAACAATTGCACCAAAGAAGGAAATAGAAGCTTCTTGGGTCAGATGCCCCCAAAAAGCCTAAAATCTAGCAACTAAACTTCTTCCAAATGAGCTCCAAAATGTTGAAACAGTCAACTTTGACCAAGTCAATGATGATGACACAAGAAAATGACTCCTAAAAGCTCTCATTTTCTCCCAAAATAAAATAAAATCCCCTATATTCTCTCCCTATGTTTGTAAAATTTTCCAACCTCCCTTAGATACTTGGAAAATGTATAAATTTTCAACAACTCCTTTGACCCACTCTTGAAAACCAACACTTCCCTCTATTTTTTTCATTTTCATAACATTAATAAAGTGATTTATAATCACATCACTTTAATAATGCTTGTACATTTTCAAAGCACTTTATAATTTGAGCAAAAATAAAGGGGTCGACCATACTTGGTTTGACTTAATATTGTTTGGGTATGCAAATAGAACATGAGAAAACTTAATACACTAAGTAAATGTATTAGTTATCATGAAAATTGTTTAAAAGTGATAAAAAACAGTTAAAGGGGTCGACAAAAATTAGGGCATTATGTGAAAAACCCTAAACAACAAAAACCCGACCAAGTTGCTTCACCTCATTATGTTGCTCTGCAATTTTATGGGCACCACCAAGGGTTTGAAGCTAAGTTCTAATGGAGGATTTTCTTGGTGAAAAACTCACATATCCTCTAGAGAATCAACACAACCAAGCATGGTAAGCTTTTCTTGTAGAACTTACGCCATTTTCCTTCATTATTTGTCAATAAAAACTTGCTTTGAGCTCCATTTTTTGCAAAAATGATGAGGATGCATTCTATCATTTCCTGTATGATGTGGGGTATGTGCAGGATCATCATGGAAAAAACAGGCCCTTCAGTGGCGATGAAAATTCAAAAAATTAGAGTTAGGCAACTTGACATAGAAATTTGAATAAGTTATCTATATTCTTTAAAAAATATGTAATAATAGAATCTAAAGAAAATTGAATATAGTTTCTAAACTACTAGGTTTATTTAAAAAATATATATATCTATTTGGTGAAAATTTGAAATTTCAATGCAGTAGTACTTAAATTTTAGGGAAAAAATAAGAAGTAGGTGTCTTTTTTACCACCCTAACCACAATAAAATGGTAATATTTTTTTATAGGATTTTATATATAAGTAGAGGACTCATTTCTCGATGTGATGCATAGTTTTTTGTAATTTTTTTCCAATTAAATAATTAGTTATGATTTTTTTTATTATAAATTTTAAAAAATAAAAAAAACTCGTATATCTGACCACCATAACTTGGTCAAAATTTCATGAAATTCAATTTTTTTTAATCCTATAGTATGCAAAGCATAGAATGTGACACATGTTTTGGATTCAAAAAATGTGACACCGTTTGAAAGCTATTTATTTTTTCAATCAACCTATTGTTTGGGATAAGGAGTCGGTTATGTCGTCAAGATAAGCATCTAAGGCAGCAGTGCCTTAGTGATTTCAATTCAGAATCACAAAAATAACTATGCCATAAAGTAGAAGCAGGAACAGTTAATCCCCCATTGATCCTCAAGGAGAAGTAAATGAAAAACAATTAACAGTTTCAACATAAACAGATAACCATGAAAAGACAAAGCAATATTGACATATAGATATACGTGGGGAAAACCCTTTTGGGTAAAAAACCCCACCCTCCAAAACACTCAACTCAGATTGCATTATTCAGTAAAAGGATTACAATACAAAATACAAAGTTATGCTCTTCTAGGAGTGTTACATTTTGTCCAACAGGAGAATATAGGTAGGCAACAAAACTAGAACCTTCATGTAGTTCCAATGACATCCATATGTCATTACTACATAGATTCCCTTCAACTCCTCATAACAGACTATCACAGCCAACCTCTCAGCTAGCACAGCCCCAAGGCCTCATAGTAGGTTCACATCATTCAAATCCAAGAGACAGAGTGTTCATAGTTGTAATGCCTTAGCATACTTCTCGAACACACTTCTCGTCTCTCTCTTTGTCAACTTCTCTCCACTCATCCACCACCTTTTGGTTTACATATATTAATGTATATCTCTGACCAAGCCATACATCACATTCAATGACCCAACCAAATTTTGATCCTTAGGTTCATGCATCGAACAAACAAGCATGCATCCAATCTACATAGATTGCATCGAGCCACCCAGGCAATAAATCCATCACCTTAATCGGGTTCTATTTCCATAGCCTACAATAACTGTCAATCCTTCTTTGGTCTTCAGTCAATCAGATGTTGCCAACCTACCACATGTCACCTTCACATTCGCTAATCACTCTGATAGAATCAGTCTAGCTCGGTCAACCAAGCTTCGAGCTCAATTGAGCTCTTACCACGTTACCGTTGAGCTCAACATTACCTATCGCGGTATGGCGGTGAGCCCACCCAAGCTCACCCTGCCATCTACTGCGCTACCACTACCTCAACCGATCCGCCTTGTGGTATAGCAGTGAGCTCATCCAAGCTCACTGACAACTTCACCGAGCCCTGTCTCGCCTTCCTACCACAGCCCTGTCGAGTACAAATCATGATATGGTGGTGAGCTCGACCGAGCTCACCCCAAGTCACCACCGAGCTCTGTCCACCTCTCTACCATGCTATCATAGCAATGACAAGGACTAACCATGGTATGGCGATAGCCATCTTGGCTGACCGCTAGCAGTCTTACCGTGGCCACCACGGTGAGAGGATCCACCACCTACGGTATGGTAGTAAACTGCCAGAGGACCGCTGCCAACCAACCTCTAGTGGTTTACCGTGCCCACCATGGCTTAGAAAACAGGTCATGTGGTAGGGCGGTAATCACCACTTTGAACTGTCATTGTCACCGCCGCTCACCGTGCTACCACCGAGTAAGAAGAAGACCATCGTGGTAAGGTGGTAACACCACCCAATTGCCAAATAGGGTGGTCCACAGTATGGCAGTAAACACCAAAATATGAAGAAAATGACCAAGTCTTCAAAGGAAACCAAAATGTTGAGGTAACAATTTCCCAACAATCTCCCACTTGACGAAGACATTTAGGATTCCTCCCAACTTGAACAAGGACCAACACCATGCTTCCATGCTCCGACCAAGACACCTAGAATGACATTCGAAATGACCACCATCTCAAGCAACAACTCCAATCACAAGAATACGCTAAGGTGAAGAACCACGAGTTTCAGGAATGAAAGAAAAAGACCCTTCAGATGGCAAAGGCAAAACAACAACAAATAACAAGGCACCACGCGAACACAGAAAGAGAACCATTCTCTAGAATAAGAACACCAATCAGCCAGATTAACAACCAGTGGCCTGACTGTCCTCATCCAGCTAACCAAAACCATGCAGTTGAACATAGCACCCATAGCTCGTGCTAATATGTCCAACCACCCATGCCTCAAAGGTATGATAACCATCAACAGAATCATGCCATCATAAAACCATGGATCTTAGCAACAAACAAGCACCCTGTGTCAACCAGTCAAAAGACCAAACACATCCAGGTACTCCCACTGCAAGGGTACTATCCAAATGAATGAAAACAAAGCACCATCACACATGATCGAGGCATACTAAGTCCACCAAATCCTCCACATAGAAATGGGTAAACATTTAGTTCCAAGGAACATCCACAATGATCTGCAACACCTGCAACCACCTACTACAAGAAATGTTTCTCTCAACTATCTTCCATAGTTCTTCCAAACTCCTCCAAACCTGACTAAAGAAAGAAGCACAAGCACCTTCGTGTCATCACCCAAGTGACAACACGTGACCACAAACTATGACCAACTCAACACTACAAAGGCAACTCACATCTAAAGTCAGAAGAACAATAAGGAAGAACAAGACCAGAAAAGAGAGAAACAACAAATCAAAAACATGCCCTTCTACAAACCCTTCTAAATGCCAACTGTGACAAGTATGATCTTCTTCTTATCCCAAAGTGAAAGCCTTAACAACACCCAACAAAACCATGGATGTAATCATCAAGAAGATCAGACTAACCCATACACCATCTCCTGTCAGTCCTCAAAAGCACAAGGAGATACACAATGCTATCCATCTTCCATTATGAATCCTCCAGAATCTTAAAGCAACAACTCAAGATTCATACCAATGAAGGATAAAGCATAACACATCTGAAAAGTATAATGGGAAAATACATTTCATAGGAACACTGTCGAGCAGACCAAGGAGAAAAGAAAACATGCTCATACAAGATATACAAGTCACCATGACTTTCCCAAGAGCATTTTCCTTCATGGTCTTTGTTGAACTCGCATTCAACCAAGGTGCAGGCTTCTCAAACTTTCAGCTGTAACAACAACATTCTCATAAGAATTCTAGCCTCACCTTATTCTCCATGCATCCATGAGTATCAGGAACCTATCATCTCATGTTGACTCCAATTTGCAATACTGCAGCAACCATGAAGTCCACCAACATATGACCAATGCACTCAAAACATAGAGAAACCCCAGACTACTGTCAAAGCTTCAAAAATTATCATGACACCATGATCTACTCATCGCCCTTCGAAGATAACATGATTCAAGTGAACAAGCTATGGTCTCAAGAGCACAACAACATACCAAAACTCTAAGAAAGAGTAGCCAGACATAAAGCAAACAACTCTAAACCAAAACCAACATCACCTATCAAGCACCACCAACAACTCAGCCAAAACTAACAATGTCATTCATGGCTCCAAGATGCTGCACTCCTTCAAATAGTGAATCATGCAGATGCAAAAGAACACTTCTGTAAGACCAAAGAAGGACACCTATCATTGCTAAATCTCCCACTACAATGTGACACCGAGCTTTCCAAGCACCATGACCAACCTCCCTCTAATCCAAACAACCTTCAGGTACAAGTGTCAGCATGCCTACCGGACAACAATGCTAAACAACACCAAGATCACCAAATCAGACATGCAACACCATCACTGTCAAAAGCTTACACTAACTAGTGTAACAAGCTCTTCATGACAATGTGACTCTCATGCTATAGGTCCCCATAACTGACTATTCAGGTACTCAAAACTCCATTCACCTTCTCATCTCAAAACAGCCATGCCAATGCACAAGTGACCACAGATAAGGTCAGCTAATAGATCTACAACAACACAAAAGCAATCACGTGGATATAGACAGTCCACTCTTGAGCTGTCTCACAATAGTCAATAGGTAGCTAATCTATTAGCTACACAACTTGGAGATCCACTTTAAATGAAAACCTTGCAAATCTATTATCACACTGGAAAACTTCAAAACTGAGATCTCAAAGAGAACAACCATCTAGACAACCATGACTCAAACACCAGATCAACAATAGATCTGACTTTCCAAAAGACATCCACAACACAAGAACTATAGTCTAGGAATCCCACAAGCACCACCACAAGAAATGTTGAATGAATAAAACACATATCAACACTCCCATGTAGAGAAGACATCACACCTCCTCTAAGACATGTTGAGATGCAACTATCTCATCTAGTCACACCCCAAAAACTAGGATCTGGAAAATAGCAGACAACAACTCCACACAATGCAAGTTTTCCTTGACTATGTAAAACCTGCAAAACCACAATCTTTATAAAACACCCACACATCTCCATCTTCATTGCTCATCTAGATGACTCAGGAGTCTGCACATAACCATCAAAGTTAACTAGAACAATGAAAAGAAACATGAATATGCGTCATAGACTTTTTAGGAAAATCTACACAAAACTTTCAGAGCCCAAGAGAAGAATTTGAAACCATGGAAGTGCAAGACACAGGCACATAGGAACAATAGGTCCATATCAGACCAGTTCCAATGCCATAGTCATGCACAAGCAAATGAGAGCACCAGGCTATCTAGAAGTTGTAGACCATCAAGGTCACTTCATAGCCTCCATGCAATTAGAGCACCACAGAAACTGCCTTCAGTGCTAAATCAAAAAACACCCAACGCAAGCACAACTCTCCATGGCTGATCAGCAACACAAGCAAGTGCATACCGCCAAGGAGCCTCTCACACAAACACCACGCTTCGCTACAACAAAAGCACAAGCACATCTCATGCCCTTTATAGTAGGAACATTTGCTACGAGCCAAGAGCCTCAGACCATGTTGCCACAACATGACCAACTCCAGTCATCTCCAGCATCTTTCAAAACTCTGTGTTGAATCAATGAAGCACACACTTCCACTCATCGAAGGATCAAACACCAACCGATTTCTCCAGACTTCCTCAAGCTTTCTAGGCTAAGAAATCTTCATAGGAGAAATACCTAAAACTCCAGTAACTAGGAGAAGACTGTGATACCACTGGTTGGTATCATCAAGCCTCGACCTCCTTCAAACATGCTCTGATACCACTTGTTGGTATCATGAGCAACAAGCTACTAGCTCTGATACCACTTGTTAGGGATAAGGAGTCGATTTTTTCGTCAAGATAAGCATCTAAGACTATAGTTCCTTAGTGATTTCAATTCAAAATCATAAAATAACTATGCCATAAAGCAGATGCAGGCACAATTGATCCCCCATTGATCCTCAGAGAGAAGTAAATGAAAAATAATTGACAGTTTCAACATAAACAGATAACCATGAAAAGACAAAGTAATATTGACATACAAATATACATGGGGAAAACCCTTTCGGGTTAAAAACCCCACCCTCCAAAACACTCAGCTTAGATTATATTATTCAGTAAAAGGATTACAATACAAAATAGAAAGCTATGCTCTTCCAAGAGTGTTACATCTTGTCCAACAAGAGAATACAGGTAGGCAAAAAAACCAGAATCTTCATGTATTTCCAATGACATCCATATGTCATTACTACATAGATTTCCTTCAGCTCCTCATAACAGACTATCACAGTCAGCCTCAAGGCTAGCACGGCCCCAAGGCCTCACAGCAGGTTCACATTGTTCAGATCCAAGAGACAGAGTGTTTGCAGTTGCAATGCCTTAGCATACTACTCAAACACACTTCTCCTCTCTCTCTTTGTCAACTGCTCTCCACTCATCCGTCACCTTTTGGTTTACATATATTAATGTATATCTCTGATCGAGCCATACATCATATTCAATAACCCAACCAATTATTGATCCTTAGGTTCATGCATCGAACAACCAAGCATGCATCCGATCTGCACAGATTGTATCAAGCCACCCAAGCAATAAATCCATCACCTTAATCGGATTCTATTTCCATGGCTTGTAATTACTATCAATCCTTCTTTGGTCTTTAGTTAATCAGATGTTGCCAACCTACCATGTGTCACCTTCACATTCGCTAATTGCTCTGAAAGAATCGGTCCAACTCAATCAAGCTTAGTCCAGCTTAGTCAACCGAGCTCTTACCGTGTTATCGCCGAGCTCAACATTACTTGTCATGGTATGGTGGTGAGCCCACCCGAGCTCAACCTGCCATCTACTGCACTACCGCTGCCTCAGTCGATCTGCCTTGCAGTATAGTGGTGAGCTCATCCGAGCTCACCGATGACTTCACCGAGCCCTATCTCGCCTTCCTACCACGCTACTACAGCCCTACCGAGTTTGAATCGCGGTATGGCAGTGAGCTCGATCGAGCTCACCCCAAGTCACCACTGAGCTCTGCCCACCTCTCTACCATTCTATCGCAGCAATGACAAGGACTAACTACGGTATGGTAGTACTTGTCTTGGCTAACCACTGGCGGTCTTACCACAGCCATCGCGGTGAGAGGATCCACCACCTGCACTATGGCGATAAACTGCCAGAGGACCACTACCAACCAATCGCCAGTGGTTTATTGCGGCTTAGAAAACAAACCGTGTAGTAGGGCGGCAACTGCCACTTTGAACTGTCGCTATCACCGCTGCTCACCGCACTACCACCAAGTAAGAAGAAGACTGCCGCGGTAAGGCGATAATACTGCACAACCACCAAACAGGGTGGCCCACAGTATGGTGGTAAATGCTAGAATATGAAGAAAATGACCAAGTCTTCAAGGGAAACCAGAATGTTGAGGCAACAATTTCCGAACACCTATCAATTAGGACTTTAGTCATAATTCAAATAGAAAATGAATAATAATTATTTATTAAATTCAAAGTAAAGCATAATTTATATTGGTGGAAAGTTGAGAATCTCCTTTAAAAACCCTTTTCAATTCATCAATTTTGGATAAAAAAAAGTTGTCAACCACATGGGCCATTGTTGTGCCTTTTGCACACACGCCCCGTTCGGAACGAGGACCCTCTTTCCCTCTTTGCTTTTTTGGTCCCTTTTTGTTCTGCCTCATTTTACGTACCCATTTTGTGCCCCAAAAGGGGCTGGTGCATTTCCTAATGCCATATTTCAAGCTTGACCGGAGTCTCCCCCTTTCAAAAATTGCTAAGTCTCAGGTCAACTTGGGTTCTCCTTGTCAAAACGTCATTCTTGTAGCTGTGGCAGTTTTCAAGTTTCCCTTGCCGGGTTTCCCTTGCCGGATTTCCTCTATCAAGTTTCCCTTGTCGGGTCTCCTCTGCCGGGTTTCCCCTACCGGGTTTCCCTTTTCGGGTTTCCTATCGGTCTTCGCTATTTCAATGATTGTGACCAGATGGCTTTCTGAACCTCCCGCCGCCCCTGCATTTTCAAATTCACCAACCAAACCTGCCACTGTACAAAGGAATTAAATGTCGCATTAATGGAAATTTCACTATAAAAACAAAATTTTCGATCGTTATTATCAATTGCACGAGTGATAGATGAGTTTGGAGAACTTCCGACGACCAAGTGTTTTCCGCCCAACATTCTGAGCTCCCTTTTCAACCGTTTTTTGCGCGGCCGACTGTTTGTTCTTTGGGATTTCAAGGTAGGTTCACTGTCTGCATGCCCTCCCTCTCTATTTCATGAAATTTCACATTTTTGTGCATGAAAAATGTTAAATGAGTTTAAAATAAAGTAGATTCGTGCCTTCCGGTCAAAACCCATATTTTAAAAATGTGAAAATCAATCTTTAAATCCCCTGAAATTCGATTCAGAACTTCATCGTGCCGCAGTTGTTCTTTGGAATAGCGCTGGCGCCTTCCGGGCCCGAATCTTCCCGTGGCCGTCCGTACCTCTCTTCAATTTTTGAATTTGGTTTTTTTTTCCTTCTTCGGATTTCAACCTCCGGAATTCCCTTCCCGGGACACCATTGTGTCTCCATTGTTTCAAATGGCCCTGCCCGAGTGTCCTCTCGACCCTCGGACCCCGGACCCTCGAAGTCCATCTAAATTCAAACTTCGCAATCTTCTTCAAATATTCCCTTGAAATTTAGTTTCTAGAATTCCGTTCCCAAAATTCCATCCCTATTTTTCCATTTCAAACGACTTTCACCTTGCGGCTTTCCGGACTTCGCTTCCAGGCTGCAAAATATTTCATCTTCCGGTCAAAACTCTCGACACTTTTTTCCCATCTCGAGATTCCATTGTGTCTTTGTCGTTCGAAACGGCCTCTCCTGAGCGTCTTCCCAGATCCCGGACCTCAGTCCGCTGTCCGCCGAAACCTGAAATATGGACTTCCTCCGAGCTTCTTTCCGATTCTGGACGTTGGAATTCCCCTCTTGGAATTTCATTCCTCCTGCGTCATTTCAAACAGCCCCGTCCGAGTGTCTCCCTGACCTTTGGGTCCCGGTGCCTCATTCACTGCCCGATTGTCCCGAACCCTCTGACTGCTTCCGAGAACTTCCTGTCGGATTTCCTCCTCCGGATTACCATTTTCATTTTGTCATTCCTAACGGTCGACTCATAGCCGCTTCTCAACGACGGCAATCCGACACCCAGATTCTGCCACCCGAAATTCTATTTCCTCTATGCCATTTTAGACGGCTTCCCTGCAAGTGATGCCCGAACTTCCAAATGAGGCATCAAATGACCTCCAAATCCAAAACGAATTTTGACCCATTTTCTAAAATTTGGTTTTCCTCTGCCTCCAACCTCAAATCTTCAAATCTAACCTCAGGAAATGCCTATGGGAATTTCATTCTCATTTTGCCCTTTTAAACGACATTCTGCCAAGGGATTTCTGGCCTAGGAACTCTGGATTGTTAGCACTTCCCTCTAACAATGAAAGATCTAGCTTCCATGGTTATTAAATATGAATTATGATTGCTGGACTAATTTTGACATGCAGGGATTTGTCAGTGGCCATTTTGTCAAGTTCATCATTACTGATTCTCGTCTTTTGTGTAGGATTTATAGAATCTGGTGCAGAGACTTATGATGCTTCCAAGAAAGGAAAAGGAATGACCAAGCCACCAAAGGGCAAGGAAGATAGAGACCTAATGAAATACAAATTCCAGGGAGTCCCTATTCAATCCAGGATCACTACCCTTTGGAGGGATGTCTTAGATACCAACATCGGACAAGTTGATGTTGATGAATTCATGCAGAGGGTCAAAATGAACCTGAAAACAACAAACGTCAAATTAGTAAAAAGCAGTGGACTTGCTAAAGCTGCAGGTTTCCCACCAACCTTAGTGGCCCTAGAGCTGGTGATGGCATGCATGGAGGCATACCAGTCTGATACCAGAACCATAGTGGATCATGAGGGGAATATCCTTGTAGATATGTCTCCATCAGGTATAACTGAGACCTTCCACATTCCTGCCTTTGAGAGCATGGAGGTCCCCACCATGGAATACTGTAAAGAGGTGTGGGAATAGGACCCATTAGGGTGTAAAAAGCTTATCAACCAGTGTTAGTTAAAGGACAAATGGGGTAGTGCTGGGAAGCTTCCTCAGGAGCTCTTCCGCAGTGACTTCTTCGAAGACTACCATGACCTTGTAACTCTGCTCAGCCAAGTCATGGGCCTTCCCAGTGCAGTTTTCTTTCAAGAATAGATGTTCTATTTCATAAAACAGATTCTTCGAAGTAAGGGAACCATCTTCTATTGGGGTGAGATCATCAGCGACTGCTTCCATGAGTAGTTTACCACCATCAAGAAAACTAACAAATTCTTCATGACCTCCTACTTGGTATATTCTCTCACCAATCAATGACATTATCAGGGATTGACAATGATGCCTAGTGATCCAGCAGGGCCAGAGCTCAAGCCTTATGACAAGTACCCTCAGTTACAATTCCGGAATTTCAAAAGAAATTACTATAGGGTGAACGACGCTTTCATTGCTCACATCACCTGATCAGTAGGAGGGGATTTTCATAGGAGGATGTCTCACAGTGCCAGGGTCCTCCTTAGGTAGTAGGTCTTCTGGTACATATAGTTCCCCAAGTTTACATACATTCATGTTGAGGGATTCACCAAAAGACCAAACAAGATGCCCTGATACCCAACTAACCAGATCATTCTTTTGGAGCTGACTCAACAGCTGTGACACATTCACAACGTCCTCAGCGAAAAACATCTAGTGGGCCTCACCTATCCCATGAATCTTGGTCAAGGGATGTATAAGATCCACACCTCCCAGTGCACAGGATATTCGAAAAAGGAGCTGGCAAAGTACAACTTTGAACAATACATGACAAGGCCATGAATGGATCCTTATTGTCATGTCAGAAAGGAACTGGGACATGAATACACCCATCTCCACAACATCGAAGAATTTTGGGCCAACGGGAGGGATGATCCTGAGGTATGGTTGTGGCATTACATGTGCATGACCGTCATCCATGTACGAAGGGTGAACTTGTGTCTAGTCCCTGATCAACTTAAGGAGGATGAGGACACAATTATGGATCTAGGTTATGATGCAGTTTCCAACCTGCCGCTGCCTACTATTGACTGGAATGCACCCGAGCTTAATGACATTGGTGTGCTCACTAGGCCCATTGAAATCCGAATGAGGGCGTGGATTGACGACAGGGTGGCTTAATTGAAACAAGGGGTTTTCTTGGTGTTCACCAAGCTTGCAAGTGAGAATGTAAGTGAACCAAGTGGCTCCAAAGGTGGGATAGCTACTGCTACAACTGGGGAGACATCTAAGACCCCACCATCACTAAAGACCAAGAAAAGAAAGGAGGCTAGCGAACAACTGCCCAAACCAAAAGTCTATGCCTATAAGTCTTCTGAGCCAGAGCCCTCTAAGAAGAAAAGAAAAATAACTGGAGGCACAGAAACAATGGTGATGCCCAAGGGTTCACCCCTTGGGATTGAAAGGAAAGGATCTAGCTCATTGGGGTCTCCACCCATTACAATCATCACTACCACCTCGCTTACTTCAATTCCACCTTCTACTTCCTCTTCGCCTATGGTGGATACCTCTATCCACCTTATTCCTACTCCTCCAATGTTGCAAGTTATTCCCGTATATTCATCGTCCACCACCACCTCACCAATGACCTCTTCCTCCATGTCTCCTTCCCTTCCTTCCGTATCCGCTACCACAGTTCCAACCCCAAGCCTTCCAGAGTCTTTTGTAAAGTATATGCAGAATGTGTCGTCTGAACTTTTGGGGATTCTCACCAATTCTATAGTCCAGGCTACGATAGCTCAGGAAATGGCCTCCACTCCAATGGAATCCCATTCCACTGAATCACCAAAGATGAAAGCGACCATGCAGATATCATACAAGCATGAATGACAGCAGTTGGAGGTTGAGAAGGCACCAGAGTATGAAGAATTTGAGTATCATGAGCATCCCTTGTTCGAGCGTCGAGAGATTGATGAGGTGGCCTATGAGTCTTCTAGCGAGGGCACTAAGGACCATGATGCCAAGCTGATCTAAGAGTCAAATTATCCTGAGCTCAATGCAGAGTGGGGAAAGTTGCTCAAGGAAATTGAGGATAGGGAGGCTGAGGACCGGCTTGCATGGGAAGAGGAGATTGCTGCTCCAGAGATGGAAGGTGATAGGTCTCCAACTAAAGAACATGGCCAGACTCCATAGCTTGATAAGGAAACTTTCCTCCATGATGAAAAACAAGCAAAGAGCCCCAAGGAGCATCAAGATACTTTAAACGAGGAGGAGGATACTGAAAAGAAGGATTCACCCAAAGGGCAGTCACTCACCGAGTCCCCCACTAGACATGAAACATTCAAACAAGATTCTGATGAAGGAAAGGAAAATGCAGGAACAAATGAGAAGGCTCTTGTTGTTAGAACTATCAAACTCGAAAAGGAGGACAGCAGGACTCAAATTGAACCACCAAGGGAAGAACCCCAAATGCCTGATTGGCTGCAAAGACAACTCAAGCAAAAGACTCCCACCTTGAAGGATCCCAAGGCAAGGCTGGAAGCCATAATGGCCAGAGCATGAGTAAGCACCAGAAAAGAGAAGAAGCTGAGGGTCAGATCAAAGGTAACCATGGATGCCTTGGGATCAAAGGCAATACAAGTAGCAACACCAATGGTTGGGGAACAAGGTATAACTTACAACGTCTCCACCATCGACCTGGGAGTGGCCACAAGGGAATAGAAGGTTGAACATCTCTAGGAGTCAGTCGCCACAGTGGTGCACCTTATCCAATAGGATAAGGTCTCCAAAGAAGAACTAAAGGAGCATGTGGCTGATCTAACGACTTATATTTAGTAGTGTTATGCCTTGCATAACCACCCCATCTTTTGCCTTGGTCAAAATGGGTCCCCCTTTGTTATTTTTGTACTTAGTTGTTTTTGAAACAAATTTTGGAGTCTAGTTTTGCCAATATTTTATTTTTCTTTGGTTTCTCTGTTAGAATCGGAACCGGAGCTGAATCGGGTTCTGAAAGTTCTTTTGAGGCTTGTTTTTGGTTCTATCCCAACAATTTTTTCTTTTCCTTTATTTTTAGGCTTTGGCGAAAGCAGAGCCAGAGTGGGAATTGGGATGGTTGTTATCAAAATTTGCAAAATCAAGATCGATTCTGATCCCGCCTCCGCTACTTTTTTTTTTTTCGTTGTTTGTTTTGTCTCAGTTTTTGTGTTTTGTTTTATTAGGTTGGTCTTTTATTTAACTTTTTATATTTGCTTTTGTTTTGTTTTTAGTTTGCGAAGCCAGAACCAGAATGGGAATTGAGTTTGGGAATTTTATGAATTTGATATTTCATTTCCATTTTAATTCCACCCTCGCCTTTTTTGTCATTGACTTTTTGACTGAAGTTGCATTGCAGACCAATTTTCGTTCTCTTACAGTTCTGACTCTACCTTTACTATGTTTTGATGCATTAATGGTGGTTGCCGGTGTAGGTAGAAATTCACATATTGACCTTTATTAAGGGTTAAAGCCAATCATTATTGTTATTATTACAAGTCTAAGAGAAATTGGTGCTAGAAGGAGGGCCGAAAGGACAAGCTGGCTCATGGAAGATCTTTTTCACCGGAGGGATACAAGAGGGTTCTTAGATCCTCTACTAATTGTGAACTATTCAAAGAACTTCAAACCCCAGTTAGACCCAGACCTCATGCTCGTAGGGTAGAAATACCTACATTACCACCACCACTTACTCCACCAAGATTTCCACCATTTCCATCCACACCACCACCAAATAGGCCTTTGTCACCACCAATTCAGCCTTTATCACCACCACCTACCCAACCAATCCTACCAATGGCTTATTTTGTGGGTAATCCCTCCCCGTTAGGGACTATTCTAGGCGGATTCCATGATTTACCAAAGAACCTAGAGAAGTTTTTTCTGAAATACATGTATGGAGAATGAAGAAGTGCAGAGGAACATATACAAGCATTCAAAGATGCCTGCACATGAGCTCAAGTTGCTCATCAAGATGTGGTATGTAGATTGTTTCCTTATTGTTTAGGAGATATGGCATATAACTGGTATCTAAATTCGCCCCAAGGATCAACCATGGGTTGGAAAAATTTAGAAAATGCTTTTATTAATCAGTTTAGGGTATATGTAGACCCTACCATACTATATCACCAATTTACCACTATTAGAAAAGAGCATCATGAACCATTGCACTTGTTCAATACTAGGTTCCATAGAATGTATCGTAGGCTACAAGAGCCTTACCTAGTGTTGGAATCCATGGCCATATAGGCATATCTGAGAGCTATTGATCCTTTGATTGGTCTGTTCTTACAAAGAACTTATCAACCTAATGAGATTGACTCACTATCTAAGATTTATCATTTGGCTATCAAATTGCAACAACAGACAAATCTGCAATCTGGAGGGTTGGGAGTACCTTTTCCTCCAATGAATTATCAGATGCCTAATCCACCATTATACAACACTGTCCCAGGGATGTCTTATTCCCATTATGGACTTGTATCTAAGTTGCAAGCTCCACCAAGTGTGCCTTTCTTTGGAAATAGCATGCACAATACCATACATCAACCTCAAGGTCAACCACCACAAGGGGGAGGATCAACCCATCTCCATTCCTCAGCCATAGTTCAAAATGTGCAGAATGATCAAACTGTTCAACTTACAAGTGAAGTAGAGACTTTCAAAAAGACTCTCTCTCAGATGTCAAATGACATGGCACAGCTTAGGAAAAATCCTCCCAATAATCAAAACTAGAATTACAACAATCAGGGAGGTTATAACTATCAGGGCAATTACTCTAATCAGAACCGACATCAGAACACCAATAGGAACTTCTAGAGTCAGAATTTCTCAAATCAAAATTATCAAAATCAAAATAGAGGATACAATCAAAGGTTCAATAACAACAACAATAATAGGCAGTGGAATACTGGACCTAATAATGGAGGAGTTCCCCATAATTATCAAGCAGGTGAAGAGAGATCAAATATTGCTAATATTGCTGATTTGAATTTTATGACACATTGGTGTAGGTTGCATGATACAGCAACCCATTCTAAGGTCAATTGCCCAGAAATAGAGAAGATGGTGAAAATTGCACAGGTTGATGCCCATCCTCAAGTAGGAAATTCCAATCAAGGCAATGGGCTAGTCAGCACTACCGTGACTTATGAAACCATTGAAGAAAATTATCAATTCCCTATGCAAGGGGATAATGAGCCAGAGGAAGATGTCTATGATGCTCAAGCTTTCCAATCTAAGGGTGGTCACTTTATGAGGAACCAGAATAAAGGGCCATTCACTACATCTGCACCCCCTAACAACATGGTTCCACCAAATTAGAATGCAGATAACAATCCACCCCCACCAAAGGGACCTTCTGATGCTCAGAATAGAGGTAATCAGCCTTCTTTTCCTAAGTACCAATTTAGGAATGATTCAGAGTTTGATTTTGTTGCAAAATTGCAAAGGCAGAAGAAATCACTGTCTTTCTTTGATATCATGAAATGGTGCCAAACTCAAAGGGAGGTGGTATTAAAAGCTTTGGAAGAAACAGATCGCTTGAAAGGGAAAGGTAAAGTGACTCCCACAAAGGAGATGAATGCTGCTATGTATAAAGGTAAGACCAGTACCCCACTTTTCTTGTTAAGTTTGAGAATCTTTGGAAAGAATCTACACAATTACTTATTAGATTCTGAAGCATCAGGGAATGTCATGCCTTTTTCGATTTTTAAAATGTTAGGATCGAGTCCTATTCCAACCAATAAAAAGGTGATTCAATTGGATAAAACCAAAGTTAATGTTGTAGGTGAATTGAAGAACATGCATGTGCAAGTTGGATCAGACCCAAGGATCTAGACCTATATAGATATTCAAGTTGCTGACATCCTCGAAACATATGGGATGCTCTTAAGTCAAGAGCTAATGAAAAGCATAGGAGGGTATCTGTCCTTGGACTTCTCGCACATGTGGTTACCATGGAAAGGGGTTGCCACTCAGATAAGAATTGAAAGTGAACCTAGGCTCAAACACATGATTATAGAGTATGATACTCCAAATGAAGTAGCATTCTTTGAGACTGAGATGCATGTTTACAAACAAGAGAAATTCCTTACTTTCTCTGTAGTTAGTTTTGAGGATACACTATCCTTAGACCACACTGATTCGATGATTCGCATCAACCAGCAAGTTCTAATAAGAAAATTGCAACAAGATAGGCTAGTTTTAGGAACAGAAATTGATTTGAGTAATTTATTGCTTCCTAATTGGTGTAGAATACACTATCATAACCATTCGGAGTTGACATGTCAGTCATGCATAGATATTCTAAGGCATGTAGATCTACCCAAGCAAGAATTTCAAGAGGTGACTGAGACTCCCATCAATGAGTTCTCTTTCTAAGCTAAGGATGCAACTATTCTTACATGGGTTAGTCTTTCTCTAGAAGAAGTTTCTTTACCAGTAGAACAGGCTCAGGTTTTAGCATTTTCGGATCAAAAAGAGGAAGTGGAAGTATCTCAATTTCATTTTAATACCCCTATTCCAGATGCTTTTCCAATTCCAAAAGAGTTAATTGAAGATGAGTTAGATGCTAACTCAGCCCAAGAAATCGCTCAAGAGGTAGTTGTTGAACAAATTAAGGAACTAGGAAAATCATTAACTGAGCTTCTTCTCAACACGAATTCTGATAAACAGTAAAAGTCTAAGCCACCACATGTCACAACTAAAAAAATCCCTGTAGTTTCTAAAAGGAAAGAGCTCCCAGCTAAAGACCAATTATGGACTCTTAAATTTGATGGTTCTAAATCTAAAGTAGGAAGTGGAGCAGGAATTGAATTAACTAACCCGAAAGGGAAAACTTATTTTGCTTTTTATAGATTGTAGTTTAGTTGCACTAATAATGTGGCTGAATATGAGGCACTTGCAAGAGGACTTATGTTTGCTCATAAGAAGAAGGTAAGTGCTCTTACAATGATGGGAGACTCTGAGGTAATTGTGAAATAGGTACGTAGCCAATATACTTGCCATAATAAAAGATTGGCTGCTTATAGGAATATGGTCTGGAATTTAATAGAAGATTTTGATGCCTTTGGGATTACTCTTATTCCAAGGGAAGCAAATCAAATAGCAGATGCTCTTTCCATTGCAGCAAGTACATTAGAGCCGATGCAGGATTCAAATCTAAAGAGGTTTTCTATGGAGTTGATTTCAGTCCCTACAGTTCTTGACAATGTTATACACTTCCAGGTGTTTAATGATAATCAACATATTTTGGCCTTTTTGGAGAGTTCTGATGTATTTCAAGGATAGATAATTGATGATGTTGACAGGGATCAAGGAGACTAGAATCCAAAAAGTGACAATCTAGAAGGGATAATGGATTTAAAGAGTAATAACATCTCAAAAAGGATGATATCATTGGAAAGGATATTTGATTCAGATCCACGAGCTCATCAGAGAATGCCTACAAAGAGTGAGGGAGGCAAGTATGAATCCGTTAATTTGGCTCACTCAGGGGTAGAAAGGAATGTTCTTATAGGGAAGACTTGTCCTCAAGAAATAAAGGATGAGATAATTAAAGTTTTGAAGCAGAATATTGAAGCAATTGCTTGGAGCTATGATGATTTGAAATTTTTTGATACATTTGTCATCACACATACAATTCCTCTTAAGCCAGAAGCCAAGCCATTTCGCCAAAAGCAACACCCAGTCAATGCATTAATCGAGCCTCTGATCCAGAGAGAAGTACAAAAGCTTTTGGCTGCAAGAATAATTTTTCTAGTTAGGCACTCTACCTGGGTGGCTAATATAGTTCCTGTGAGGAAGAAGAATGGGGAAATCAGGTTATGTGTGGATTTCACAAATTTAAACAAAGCCTTTGAGAAGGACAACTATCCATTACCTTCTCTTAATGAATTATTGCAAAAATTTAATAGATCTCAAATGATGTCTTTCTTGGATGGATATTTAGGATACAATCAAGTATTGGTAAGTCATGAGGATAGGATGAAGACTGCTTTCACTACAAAGTGGGGCACATTTTCCTATAGGAGGATGCCATTTGGTCTAATCGATGCTAGTGCTACTTTTCAAAGAGCGATGGATGTCGCTTTTAAAGACTTAATAGGAAAGTGTATAATCATCTATGTTGATGATGTAACCATTTTCTCTAAAAGTAGAGAAGATCATGCTGCTGATTTGGAGAAAGTACTGAAGAAATGTATCAGTTATGGTGTTTCTCTCAATCCAAATAAATATGTATTTGGAGTTTTTGAAGGGAAGCTCTTGGGTCACATTATATTAGAGGAGGGAATTTCCATATATCCTGATCGAGTAGAAGCCATTTTGAAGTTGACAAGGCCAAGAAGTAAAAAAGAGATGAGATCTTTCTTTGGAAGGATTAATTTTGTTAGGAAATTTATAACAGGGTTTGCAGAGATTGTCAAACCACTTAATGAAATGATGAAGAAGGATGCAAAAATTGAATGGAGTGAAGAGGCTAAATCTGATTTCATATAGATTAAACAATCTATTTCTGAGGCACTTATTTTAACAAGCCTGGATTATCTAAAACCCTTTTACATTTATTCTTTTGCTTCTGAACATTCATGTGCAGTAGTCTTGACACAGAGAAGAGAAGAGAATGAGGAGAGGCTTATTGCTTTTATGAGCTCTCCATTTAAGAATGCAGAAGTAAGATATTCATCAATAGAAAAATAGGCTTTTGCATTAGTGCGAGTAGTGAAGAAGTTCAGACACTACATAGTCCGAAGTCAAGTGATGGCTATAGTCCCAGATCCAGCTATAAAGTCCCTCCTAATGCAAAGTGAATTAGGGGAAAGAAGAGGGAAATGGATGGCCATTTTACAAGAATTTGACTTAGAGATTCACCCAATGAAGCTTGTAAGAGGTCAAGGTTTGTCAAAGGCGATGGCTGAAGTGGACAGAAGTATAATTTGTCAACAATACATTGTTCAGTCATTCACAAAAGATCCCTGGTATACAGATTTAGTCTTTTTCCTCCTCAATAACAAGTGTCTAGAAGGGATGAATACTACTCAAAGAAGAGAACTAAGGACAAAAAGTGCTCATTATATGCTTAAAGGAGGGTCAATCTATTGGAAGAATTTCCAAGGAATCTACTTGTGTTGTCTAGATCAGCAAGAAGCTAAACATGCTATAAGTGAATTTCATGGTAGGCATGGAACAGGACATGGATCTGCTGATGCTTTGGCTCATCAGATTTTAAGGTCAGGTTACTATTGGCCTTATGTGTTTATGGATGCACATCAACATTGCAGGACTTTTCATGTATGTCAAACTTCTGCATCAAGAGAAAGAAATCCTGTGATGCCCCTACAGCTGGTTTATAAGGTAAGGCCATTTTCCCAATGGGTACTTGATTTTGTAGGTGTGATTAATCGAAATTCTTCTGTAGGGCATAAATTCATCTTGACTTATGGATTATTGCACACATTGGATGGAGGCCTTTCCTTGCAAGAATAGCACCATGGAGGTGGTCATTAAATTTTTGATAGAGAACATCACAACCAGGTTTGGAGTTCCATTTGCTCTGGTATGTGATAACGGCCCTGCTTTTTCTTCTATTGAATTTATTTCATGGGCCTATGAGCATAAGATTGTGTTAAAATATTCTTCCAATTATTACCCTCAAGGGAATGGAGTGGCTGAGTCCACACATAAGAATTTATTGGAAGTAATATAAAATTTGTTAGAAAGTAACCCTAGGGATTGGCATACCCAACTGAGATTTGCCTTGTGGGCAGATCGAACTAGAATCAAAGTAGCCCTAGGGAATTCACCTTTTAAATTAGTTTATGGCCAAGATCCAATCTTCCCCATACATTTACAAATACCTATTCTAAAATTTATGTAGGAGTTTTATAATAAGGATGATAGGATTGAGGTTAGACTGCTTAACTTATTGAACATGGAAGAACAAAGAGATGCTGCTTTGCAATAATTCTCTAAACATCAGGTTGTTGTCAAGCATTGGTTTGACAAAAGAGCCAAAGTAAAAGCTTTTAGAATATCAGACCTTGTGCTATTATGGGATAAGGCTAGAGAAAGGAAGGGAGACCATCAGAAATTCGATAGACTTTGGTTAGGTCCCTATCAAATAGCTAAAATCTTAGGGGAGAATGCCTTTCATTTGAGTACCTTAACAGGAGAGCCTGTTCCATTACCAGTTAATGGTCAGTTTCTCAAACACTATTTTGGTGCATAGAAATTCTGGTGTTTTGAAAAGGAATGTACTATATTGTATCATATGTAATTAAGTTTTTGTTTTTAGTTTTTAGTTTTTAGTTTTTGTTTTGCTTGTTTTGTTTATTTTTGTTTTGTTTTCTTTCTTTGTTTTGTTTGTTTGTTTTGTTTTGTCTTGTTTCGTTGGGGATTCTTATTTTGCTCATCTCAAGTTAGGGGGTTGTTATTCAAATTATACTATTGGTACTAGGAGAGAAATTGGTTTAGGTATTCTCATTATAATCATTGAAAAGGATTTCATTCTAAAACTTATGTTTTATGATCATTCTAGTTTGGGTTGGAAAAGTTATTAAGGATAGAAGATGTAAATGTGAATATCTCATGAATTGTGATCAAAGATCTGTCACCAAATTAGAAAAACATCTGCATGAGTAATTACCTATTTGTTTTAGAATGACTCTATCTATGTTTCAAGTGAAAAATCAGATTCCAAGACTATCATGAAATCCATTGTAGTACTCAACCCACAATTTTTAGATTCATTGAATATGAGTATTGAGAGATGCATAAAAGGGTTTCCATCCATAAAAAAAAAAAAGAGAAAGAAAGAAAGAAAAGCAAGCTCAATATCAAGTGGGTAACCAAGTATCTCTATCGGGGCTATGGATGCCTGTCTGGCAGTAGAGAAATGCTTTGAGAGGACTAGAGGTATCTCCTGTCGGGGCTATGGACACCTGTCTGGCAGCGAGCAATACCTAGGATTTTATTGCACGATAGTTAAAGGACTCAACTTATGTAGCTTGAAGCTTAGGTATAGTTGTTCACAGGCAGAGAAAGTACCTACAAAGAATGATGCACAATATAAGCACACACTCAGATTCAGAAATAACTCATGAGCACATAACATCTGAGATTCAAACTCAAGATTATCCTACAAATATCTGATCTCATTCAAGGTAAGGTGTTTATAAGCCAAGTAGTTTTTGGGTGACTGAAATTTTCTTTGGGTATCTTGAAAATGGGTAAACCATTTTCCCAGCCGAGTCGCCATTTGTTATGCCTTGCATAACCACCCCATCTTTTCCTTGGTCAAAATGGGTCCCCCTTTGTTATTTTTGTACTTAGTTGTTTTTGAAACAAAGTTTGGAGTCTAGTTTTGCCAATATTTTGTTTTTCTTTGGTTTCTCTGTCAGAATCGGAACCGGAGCTGAATCGGGTTCTGAAAGTTCTTTTGAGGCTTGTTTTTGGTTCTATCCCGACAGTCTTTTCTTTGCCTTTGTTTTTAGTCTTTAGCGGAAGCGGAGCCGGAGTGGGAATTGGGATGGTTGTTATCAAAATTTGCAAAATCAAGATCGATTCCGATCCCGCCTCCGCTACTTTTTATTTATTTATTTTTGTTGTTTGTTTTGTCTCGGTTTTTGTGTTTTATTTTATTAGGTTGTCTTTTATTTAACTTTTTGTATTTGCTTTTGTTTTGTTTTTAGTTTGCGGAACCAGAACCGGAATGGGAATTGAGTTTGGGAATTTTATGAATTTGAGATTCTGTTTCCATTTTAGTTCTGCCCCCACCTTTTTTGTCATTGACTTTTTGACTGAAGTTGCACTGCAGACCAGTGTTGTTCTCTTACAGTTTTGACTCCACCTTTACTGCATTTTAATGCATTAATGGTGGTTGCTGGTGTAGGTAGAAATTCACATATTTACCTTTATTAAGGGTTAAAGCTGATCATTATTGTTATTATTACAAGTCTAAGAGCGCGAAGAGCAATAGCAGAGTTCGTTTGAGAAAATTGATCGAGATAGAGAAGGGATATTGTGTGTGAATCGATTCAGAAAGTTAGCTTGGGTTTGTTTGCGTTTGAGGTAGGTCTTTTATCTTTGTTGTTCATTGTTTATTTGCAGTTGTGTTCATTGTGTTTTGCTTTATATCTGCTCGTGTGTTCAATCATTGTGTTTTAAAGTAAAATCTATGATCATCGATGTGATTGAATGAGCAGGTTTTTGTTTTGTCTGGTTTGTTTTACTTTAAATCTTTGTTTTCTTGTTTTATCGTGTCATTTCTTTCTATTTTTAGGGCACTATCACTTTCACGTCTTAATCGTGATTGCATCATGTTTGTTTTTGGTTTGCAGTAGATTAGATTAGATAAAAGGTTTTTAATGGTGTTTGTTAAATTAGGAATCTACAGTGAGGTAGATTAGAGATTTTACAGTGAGTTAGGGTAGATTAGATTTATTGCTTGATTAGGGTTTCGTCGTATGGTAAAATGGCGGGGTTTAAACCCGTGCCCTAGTTTTTATCGGGTTTGTTAGATTAGGGTTTTGTTGGTCTCTATAATTACTTTAATAAGATTTAAATAAATGGCCCTAAAATGCAATTGTTCCCCACGGTCATATGAGGGTAGAGTTTTTAAGCTCCTTTGCCATTTTATAGCGACCTAGGTTGTAATCATGAAATTGTGTTGAAAATGAATAAAGTATTTGATGACATCATGATTAGCATAGGAGGAGGTGGGATTACGATGGATTATGGACCTAAGAGTTTTGTTTTATGAGGTTATCGATTCCATTTTTATTTCTTTTCTGATTTCGAGTTCTAAAAGGTTTTCCTTGAAATATATGATAACTGGTGAAGTCGGGATTGGAACTAATCTTGAACTTAAAAATTTTGTTTATGAAGATTATCTATTCCATTCTCATGTCGTTTCCGGCTCTACGAATAATGGGAAAGTCTTTTTGCAAAGTAACAATGACCAAATCGGAGGCGGAGGCGGAATGGAAATAGAATATGGAAAAAAGTAAAATTCGAAGAAAACCAAATCCATTTTTCATTATGATCCCGGTTCCGATAATCTCCCTGATTTCGACTTCAAGCCCGTTTGTTATTAGGTGAAGTTTCTATATCGGTTTTTGCTTTGAGTATGCCGGTTTTGTAAAAGAGATTGTTTTGAGCTTCTGTCTGGTTCTGACTCTGGTATATGTGTAACAGGTGTGTTTTAAAAGCATGATTTATGATGATATCTAAATATCTAATTAGAGGTTTTCTTGTAGGAGAAAGATGATGGAGGAGACTTGGTGATAGATCAGATTGTAGAAGTCAAAGAAGAAATAAAAGCTGCAAGGAGAGAATTGATAAAGATGAAAAGTATGAAAGAGTTTGCTGCAATTGAGTTGGATCAGATCAAATTTGAAGATGATTGGATTGATGGGAAAGATATGGATATGCTACAACAAGTCTTCACCAGTTATGATGAGTTCATGGTGGATCCGGCTTCACATGCATAAAAATATTGCATGCATGATATTCTTCTTCTTTGCATGTTGCATGCATGCAACACTAATAGTCTTGAGGGCGCATGACTTCTTTTCTTCTATTTCTATCTTCTATTTTTAGTTAAGATTGAAAGTCTAATGTAAGAACTCAAGATCAAATTGATCTGAGTTTCCAAGACAGTCTGAATTCCTAAAAAGGTGGAAAGCCTAAAATAGAAGTGAAGTTCGAACTTCTTTTGTATATCTATAAATACCAGATGGGTATCACATTGTAAGGGTATGCTAATTGAGAATTGGATTGGCTTGCCTGATGCTAAGAGATAGAATTTTGTAGAGTTTTTGCAGAGATACATTGTATTTAAATCTTTTTATAGTTAATAGAATTACAGGTTTACTCGAAAGATGATGTTTGGAATTAAATTGTTTGTTTGATAAGGCTGATAAGTTATGATCTATATGTATGCAGTGATTGTGCTGAACATAAGAGTTTCTTGAATGATGAAAGTCATTTGAAGGAATCAAATTTAAGGATCATCTTATTAGATTGTCATTGAGTTGAAGTTATTAAAAGTCTGTTGATCTAAAGTTTTGATGATGAATGAATGTGTGTTGTTTTAAAAATCCTTGAAATATTTGTTAAGAGTAATTGTGAAGTTAATTAAGCACCTAAAATGTATGCAGTGGTATAGATTATGCTACAGACTATATCATCTTATGGTTTTTATGATTTGTTAGGAAACATTCATCATTGAAGGTATATTTCCAAATACTAGATAAATTCGGTTCATATTTACTGGTTTACCCCTTTGGTCTATCTTTTTCATTTATTTAAAACCCATTGATTTACAGGAACTATTTCGATAAAGAGAGTCATAGCTTGAATCCTTTGTTACCAACACAGGCCCCTTGAATATTGCAGTTGCATGAACCAATTGAGTGACATCAAACAGTTGACAACCAACTACCAGGACCTTGGGAGTTAGGCTACTACATGTTGTCTTCCTCTTTCAGGAGAAATAGAGTAGAAATATTTTGTTTTAATGTTGTTTGTGTCATTTTAACCATCAATAAGTAGTGGTCGTCTCTAGATGAGTAGCCTACAACATCATTGGCCTTGCCTTAGTTGTTGTCCAAAGAACAGATTGACAAGCTCGAAAAGAGAGGGAACTTGGACAAAACTACGAAAAATTGGTTCCGGCAGGTTTTGGACATAGGGAACACGGGCATCAACTTGGCTGCCCGGGTAGCAAATAGGTTCCTAGAGGTTTAGAAAACTCTCAAGGACACAAGGCAGATCTATGAGAAGTTCCCAAGGAAGTACGATGTGGCCTACCCAAAGATTGAGGCCATACTCGCGTTGCCAAGCGATGTCTAGGAAAAGGACCTTGCCTTCAAGGATGATGATCACTGGCCGGTAGGCACCTGGAAGTGAGACTATGATCACTGGAAGAGGAGGCTTGAGTAGATTTTGGAATGGATAGCGCTGGACATTGAATGGGCAAGGGATTCCAGAGAGGTGTGCATTCAGTATCTCAAACTAATGACGGGGTATGAGATGCCCGCGGTCGAGATCAATCCTAATACCATCAAGCCCCACTTCTTGAAGATTATGGAAGATGGGATGTCCATTGAAATCACCACTGATTTCATGTGCTTCACTGCCTGAGCCTTCACGTAGTTGGAACTCTTTCAAGACAATGCTGCTAAGTATGATGAGGACTGGAAGAAGCTTGGCAGCAATTCTCAGGAATGGAATTACCAAATCTTGAAATCTGACATCATGGAGGTGGATAAGTTTCAGTCCCTGGTCCTAAGTTTCATGGAGTATGCCACATTGAAAAAGTGAGAGGGAAATCCAATCATCAATGAAGATTTCCTTGAGGAATAGCTACAACAAATTTGCAAATGGCTAAAAGACAAATTTGCTACAGTGCTATCACTATATGATGAAATAGGGAAGAAACAAGAAGTTATTTATCAATGTAATATATTTGGGGATAAGTGAAACCCTAATGTAAAGTGAATCTTGGCCACACAATAGAATCAAATATTGGCCACTCATTTTGTTTTTTGAAAACTATAAATAGGGCTCTCCTCCTCTCATTCTAAGAGTTGAGTTGTTGTAAAGGCATGCTGCAGAAATTATAAATAGCAAATATAGTCATTTTCTGGTGTATTTATAGGTTTCTCAATATGTTTCATGATTCCTCTCCCTTTTAGTTATAGCTCTGCTTTAAATTACTTTGCTGTTTTAATGCCTTTAGATTAGACTTGGTAGTTTTAGCATGTTGTCTCTGGTTTTGAAGATTACTGTTGTGTGTATGCTTTTTTTGTCCATACTTTTGGTCATTTACTGAAGGTAGATGACTATGTAAAGTTAGTCTAGACTTTGATTTCGTTGCTGCTCATTGAATCTCATCTTTATTCACCTTCCCATAGCGAATGAATGATGAAAATCTACAGTCCTTAGAGGATAGCACAAATTTCATGATATTGTGAGAATTCTGGTTAAGTGAAATTTTGTTTAAGGAAATTGTCCACAACAAGAACCTTCATGATCATTATTCATTGGTAGTTGCAGGTCCAGGAAACATCTTCCTTCCTCACCCTTTTCTTTTTCCTTTATTTTTAGAAACAACTTTTGTTAAGGTTCGTTGCACATTATAAAGCCAAATATGACAAAATAATGGAGTCTAAGACTGCTGCTTGAGCCTGCAGCAAAGCATATTAATTCCAGATCCATAGAACTCCATTCATCAACTCAATTCCCCTACAATTTTGACTATGTAATTCCACCTTGTGATTCCGGCAAATCACATAAACAACTTTGATATTCCAAGCATTGTCAAGACCTGACATCCGAGAGACCTTGGGATAGTGTTTTGCAATTGTGGAAAATTGACTTTCAAGAGAGGTAATGCACATACGCATTACCTGTGTTGAGAAGTGCATAAAAACACCATCAACAAAACTGGTGCTAGAAGGAGGGATAACAAAAGGGTAAAGCTGGATCGAATTGAGTCATCCTCCCCTAAGAAATTTCATCGAGTGTTGAGGTCTACACTGAACAAGGGAGAGTTGCAGGAGTTACAACCCCCGATCTGAGCTAAGAGAGCTAAATGAAGGGGACTATCCATCACTAATTCTGCAGGACAACTCACTCCTCTTTCGCCTCTACCTTCTTCATCCTCATTGACGAGTTCATCTTCTGCTCAACCCGCTGCTAAGACCTTCCAAGTTCCCACTTCATCTAGGCAAAGCATCGCCTTTTAGCCAAGCACCTTCACCAGCCTTGTTGCTACCTCACCTATCACTGCAGCCCCGTTACCAAATCAGGTCAATCTGGCATAGCCACCTTTTCTGATGGCATGGCTGGGCAATAACCTGTCTCCGCTCACCTTCAACCTCTATTATGATATGCCAAAGAATCCTGAGAACTTCTGCACAAAGTTCAACTACCAGGATCCGCAGAGGACAGCCGAGGAACATGTCAAGATTTTTAAAATCACCTTGAAGACTATGCAGATCATGTACAAAGATGTGGCATGTAGGCTCTTTCCCTACTTCTTAGGGGAGGAAGCTTTCTATTGGTACATCAACCTGTCGGCTGGAACTATCAGTACGTGGGATCTTCTGAAGAGTGCCTTTTTGCAGAAGTTCAAGACCTTGATCAACCCTGCAGATTTGTATCAACATTTCATGTCAGTTTAAAGGGAGATCAATGAACCAATCAACTCATTCAATGATCACTTCGACAGAGCGTACACTCGGCTACAGACCCCGTATGTTTTTAACAATGCTTCTGTCCTACCCGTTTACTATGCAGCACTGGACAACCTCACTTCAGCCTTGGTGAAAAGGATGAGACCACCACCAGCCAAGTTGGTAGATGCATATGTTGAAGCCATCATTGCCAGTATAGATTTGGGGTAGAACATATCAGGTCCATTTCCTTCTCTTGGTAAAACCACACATCTGGCACAAATACAGGGTCTCACGCAAGCCTTATAGCACCAGACGCCGCTCCTAAACCTAGTGCCGCAGCTACCTATAGTTCTGCATCTTGTGTAGCCAATGAACTAGGCATATTGGGTACTGCACTACTTGCTTCCCTAGCAACAACAGCCACATCCATAGGGATCCCAGATGCCAGCATACCTCCAAGAGGCAGAGTTTCCACCTATTCATAAGAATCAACTAGCAGCATAGCCTGTGTTCCTTCAGAATACCCCGCCATAGCCAAATAGCAGTGAAAGGGATAGGATCGACGAGCTTACGGAGATGGTCAAGAAAATGTCGACTGAAATGACACATTTAAGGAATCAAAATAACCAGCTGCAGATGTCACAAAAGAGCATCCAGGCCAATCTCAATAGGGAAAATTGAGATCACCACGAAAGTCAGAATATTCAAGAGGCTGGCATATTGTAAGGGCAAAATTATGATAGGAATTAGAACTCGGGCTAGAACTTTGATAGGAGGCCCTTCCAAAGGTAGAACCGAATGTGGAATACATGCCCCAACAATGGTGGTGTTCCTATGCCCCTTGACCAGCCTAACAACAACAATAATGAAAACCCCACAAGCAGAGTTTATTTGGCATAGCTATTTTATCCGATTGGTAGAGATTTTCCAAGTAGAAGTTCAGAATGCGGTCGATAGCTCAGGATGCAGGGACATTGTCCCATCTGATCCATACGATGCCTCAGTGTTGGTGCTAAATCAGATCCCTTTTCCGAAGGCAGAATGCAATGCCCCCGAGCTGGAGAATGCTGAATCAAGCCATCATGACATGGTGAAAGAGGTAAGTTCTGAAAGCCCTTTGGCTCAGCTTTTTAATTCAATAGATAATGGTCCTAAGGATGATGAAGAGGAACTTAGGGAGGACGAAGTCCAAATGTTTCACCAATGGACTGCCCCTTACAACCTTAGAAATAGACAAGCAGGAGGTCATGCTGGAGGTCCTTTTATGACCTCCATCTCACCAAATAATTTTAGTACCCCTCCTGATCCAAATGCAAACAATAATCTGAGTTTTCCACTCACACCCACATGATACCTCAGCATAAATAAATAGCAAGGCAGTGGCCAAGGCCAAAATGCTACCCCCTCCTAGAATGTTCCCCATGACTGAGAGATTGAGCAAATGGGGGAGTATATTATTGAGGAATTCAAGAAGGTAAAGCTAAGCATGTCCGCCTTCGAACTTTTGAAGGTGCGTGCTGTCAGGAACACCTTTTTCCGAATGGTAAATGGGACCCCGTCACAGGGGTTAGCTTAGGAAGAGGTTCTAGTAAAAAAGGTTTCTTTTAATGATCAATTGAATGAACCAATGGTTAGGAATATTTTTAATATTAAAGTTGACCCACCAACAAGTCAATAGGCAAACAGGCAGTCTGACAGGGTTGCTAATCTGGCCCCAACTCAAAACAAAGGTAGCAAAAAAGAAAAGGCCCAGGTCGCTCAAGTGGATGTTTCTGGAGGGTTGTTTCAAGGGAAATTTGAGACCCCCCCTTTTTGACCACCATCTGTGTATTTGGGAAGAACCTCCACAATTGCTTGCTGGATTCAGGAGCATCGACTAATGTCATGCCCTTGAGCGTGTGCAAGGCACTCAGAATCAGACCCACCCCTTCCCGGTGGAAGGTGATACAACTTGATAAAACCGAAATCAACATAGTAGGGGAGATCAACAGGATACCCATGTAGGTTGCTGTTGATCCCCAGGTCCAAAAAACCATTGATATACAAGTGGCCGATATCGCGAACACCTATGGCATGATCCTAGGAAGGGATTTCATGAGGGCACTAAACGGATATGCCGCCACTAATTACTCTCACATATGGCTACCATGGAAAGGAATGCCTAATCAGATCTGGATTGATAGAGAACCATGGATTAAATTCATCATCACCGAGTACAACAACATGAATGAGGTGTTGTATGTCAAAACAAGTCTAAAAAATTATTCCCCAATGGTATGCACAGATGAGCAGGAATACCTTGAAGATGAAGGAATGAGTGAGGTCTTCCTCATGCTATGCAGTCGCCTACCAACTTGAACAATGCTCCTCAGAGCACTGAGATCCTCATCGAATCTGATGATGAAGGGTTCGAAGAGGGTGAAAGTTGGGGTCTGCTCGATGGTTTCCAAGATTTTATGGAAAAATGTGTGCATGACCAACTCAATTTGGGAACTCAAACAAACTTCCAGGAACTCTTACTTCCTAATTGGTGTCGGGTGCACAATGCTACCCATTCAGAATTTGACTGTTGTTTATGTCAAATAGCTATTGAGCATGTCAAGGGGCAAGCTACTCTGAAGGAAAACACCGAATTTATATCTGATCGACGAACAGGTCCCGTTCCTGTAGTCCCCAAGATGGCCACTGAAATGAAATCCCCGCCGAAGGAAAAAATCGGATCCGTTAGCCCTACGCCTAAGGATTCTCCCGGATTTTGGATGCTGCGCTTTGATGGTTCTAAATCCAAGCATGGAGCTGGAGAAAGTTTCGAACTGATCAATCCCAAAGGTAAATCATACTTCTCTACTCACAGACTATAGTTTTATTGTACTAATAACGTGGCGAAATACGAGGCTTTGGTATTGGGCCTCTTGATGGCATTAAGAAAAGATGTCAAGATGCTCCAGGTGTATGGAGATTTGGAGTTGGTCATAAAGCAAGTCAGAAAGCTTTATTCCTGCTATGATCGAAGACTTACGAACTATTGGCACCGTGTTTGGGATCTACTAGAAGGGTTGGATGCGTTCAACATTCAGCTAATTCCTCACACTCATAACTATATCACCAACGCCCTGGTGGAGGCGGCAAGCACACTGCAACCCTTGTCCCTATCTGGCCTAAAAAGATTTATGGTGGAGCTCACTTCCATCCCATCAGTGCCAAACAATGTGGCCAATTTTCAAGTATTCAATGATGACACGCACATTCTGGAATTCCTCACCAGTTTCGATGTGTTTGCTACATAGATAATTGATGAGGTCGAGCCTCAAGAGGCAGAATTGGATATAAAAGGGGTCATCAACTTAAAAACTAACACCATCCATAGGGGAATGGTTCAATTGGAGTGAATCTTTGGCTTTGATCAGATCAGAGAGCAAGATCAATGGGCCAAAGAAGATACTATCAGTGGTCAGTGTGATACCTGCAACTTGGGAATAGCTGGAAATACCAAGAACGTGTTCATAGGTAAGGTATGTGCTCATAAAGAAAGAAGAGGGATTATTGAAATGTTACACAAATATCATGACATCATTTCCTGGAGCTACGATGACCTCAAAACATATGACACGTCGATCATCATGCACACTATCCCTCTCAAACCAGATATAAAACCATTCCGGCAACGACAGTGCCCTGTCAACGCTCTATTAGAGCCAATCATTTATAAGAAAGTACAGAAGTTGTTGTTAGCCAGGATCATCTTTTCGGTCAGACACTCTACTTGGGTAGCAAACTTGGTCCCCGTTAGAAAGAAAAATAGAGAAATAAGGTTGTGTGTGGACTTCCGTAATCTAAATCGAGCATCAGAGAAGGATAACTATCTTGTACCTTCATTGGATGAGGTGTTTCAGGTAGTAAATGGGTCCTAGATGATGTCCTTCTTGGATGGCTATTCAGGATACAACCAGGTCATGGTACAGTATGAGGATCGACATAAGACAACATTCACCACCAAGTGAGGAACGTTCACGTATAGAAGAATGTCATTTGGACTCATCAATGCCGGTGCCACTTTCTAGCAAACCATGGATATCGCATTCAAAGATTTAATAGGCAAGTGCATAATCATCTACATGGATAATTTGATAGTATTTTCAAAGCAATGGGATGATCACGTCACTGACTTATGCAAGGTCTTTGAAAGATGTCACACATTTGGGGTGTCCCTTAACCCAAAAAAGTGCATCTTTGGGATCATTGAAGGAAAGCTCCTTGTACACGTCTTATCAGAGCGGGGAATCTCTATTCACCTTGAATGGATCTAGTCCATTATGAAAATACAGCTGCCAGGCAGCAAGAAGAAACTAAAATCTCTCTTTGGGAAGATTAACTTCATCCGCAAATTCATCACTGGCTTCGTAGAAATTGTCAAACCGCTCAATGCCATGTTGAAGCAAGACGCCAAGGTTGAGTGGACTCCCGAAGCAAAATAGGATTTTGAGGAGATCAAGAGAGCAATCGCTGATGCCCCTATGTTGGTTAGCCCCAATTACCTAAAACCCTTTTATATATACTCTTTTGCCTCAGATCACTCTTGTGCCAGTATTCTGACACAAAAGGATGACAAAGGGAGTGAGCATCCGATCGCCTTCATGAGTACTCCTTTGGAGGATGCCAAACTTTTCTATCATAACATAGAAAAACAAGCTTATGCCCTTGTTAAAGGAGTCAAGAAGTTTTGGCACTACATCTTGCGTAACAAGGTTTTTGCCATAGTTCCTAATCTCGCAATGAAAATGTTGCTTATGCAGAATGAGCTGGGCGAACGAAGGGCAAGGTGGATCGCGTTGCTACAAGAATATGATATGGAGATCTAGCCTATGAAGCTGGTAAGAGGACAGGCACTCGCCCGAACAATGGTATAGGTAGTTATTGATGCTGTACCTGAGCTCACGGTACAACAATACGAGTTGGAGGACGTCTCCCCAAGAGAGTGGTATGATGACATAGTGTACTACCTACTAAACCACAAGTGCCTGTCCCATCTGCAAGGAGTCTAGAAACAAGCTTTGAGGTTGAAAAGTAGTAGTTATATGTTGCAAGGCTGTATATTGTACAAGATAAATCATGAAGGTATCTGGGCTGATGCAAGAAGTTGGGTCCACAAAAAGTTCAAAAAGTGGAAGTGTTTTTGTTGTTTTTCATAATTTGTCACACTTGGACTAAAAATTTGAGGCACTTACACAATAATTTTTTAAAAAAATCAGTAATATGAAATTTTGAATTTTGAATCTAGTTTCTAAATATGTAAATTATTCAAATACCCAAATTGTAGAAATTAAATTTTGATAGGGATCTATAAAAACCACTTTTTAAAAGTCCCTGTTTTTTTACCATACCATGCACGTGTACGAACACCACTTTTTGACCCAAATAAAAGTATTTTGCTAATGCCTTTTGAGGAAAGAGAGCTAACAACATGAAGATTGATGAGGAATTTTTTTTGTAATTTTTTGTTGAATATTTTTTTTTTATTAAATTTTTATTGGCCTTAATTGTTGTTTTTAAAAATCAACGTGTACGGACAACATAATTTGACCTAAACTAAACATTTTTTGAAACTTTTTTTTTTCATTCTGTAAAGAATTGTCTAAAGATTGATGTCATATAATTTTTTTTACAAGAAACTTCACCAAAAAAAAGTTATTAAAAAACCAAAAAAGTCTGATATTTCATGTTTAAGGACTAGTTTGCTTTGAAATTAATTTAAAAATATCAAATATAATCCAATATTAATAAAAATTATATATTTGGAAACTAGAAATCGTGTTCTATAATGGGTTTTAATTTTATAGATTGATTCAAAAAAAAAATCCATCAACCATACTGTCAAAGATGGACATTCTTCTTCAATCTGCCTTAGTTTTTTAGTTGCAGGTCAAAGGCTAAGGCTCAGATTGCCAAGCCTTTCCCGAGCCTAAAACCAAGGCTGCAAGTGGGTTGGAAATTCAAGTTTTTAATAACGCGTATGCGTTTTTAAAAATGCGTACGCGTTACAAAACGCATATGCGCTCTTTATTTGTTTGATTATTTTAAGTACGCGTTTCTAAAAAGAAAAACGTGTACGCATTTCTAAAAAGTATTTTTTTTAAATAAATGACTTGTATGCACTCAAAAACGCGTATGCATTTTATAATGCGTACACGTTTTATAACGCATAAGCATTTTTTTAGGCTCGGGTACCCAATGCATAACGCATACACGTTTTTTAATAACGCGTACACGTTTTTTAATAACACATACACGTTTTCTGCGAGATTTGTTTTTTTGGCTGAAACTTCCCCTCTTCATGGACCCAACTTCTTGCACTTACCCATCTACCTGCGATGCCTGGGAAAGGAGGAAGTTGATCGTGTCCTTAGGGAATTCCATGACAAATTCAGAATTGGCCATGGCTCAGGCCTCTCGACTGCACATCAAATACTGAGAGGTGGATACTATTGGCCCACCATTTTCAAGGATGCTCACGGTCACATCCGTACCTACCACATGTGTCAAACTGCCACTGCTAGAGAAAAGAATACCGCCGTCCCATTACAACCTGTTTTGGAGGTAAGGCCTTTTGCACAATGGGGTCTTGACTTCATTGGTCTGGTAAGTCCTCCATCATCTACGGGACATAGGTACATTATAACCACTTCTGATTACTGCACTAGATGGACAAAAGCAATAACTTGTAGGCAATGTACAACTGAAGTCGTCATCAATTTCTTAGAAAGTTTTATCTTAAATCGTTTCGGTTGCCCTTATGCTCTAGTATGTGATAATGGCCCGGCATTTGCCTCACTAAAATTCACAAGTTGGGCCTTTGATTATGGTATCGCCCTCAAATTCTCCTCTAACTATTACCCTTAAGGTAATGGCTTTGTTGAATCCACCAATAAAAACTTGATCACAATGATTAAGAAGCTGCTAGATAGGAATCCTAAGGATTGGCACACCCAACTTCATTTCGCCTTATGGGCAGATCGCACCCGCCACAAGGTTGCCCTTGGAGATTCCCCATACCATCTACTCTATGGCTTAGAACCCGTCTTCCCCATATATTTCAAAATATCGACCTTCCAGTTCATCAACAACTTTTATGAAGGAGGAGACCGCAGAGAAGCTCACCTCGCCGAATTACTGCACCTTGAAGAAGTACAAGATCATGCGATAAATTTTTTTGCCAAGCACTAGGGCGTAGTCAAAAGATGGTTCAATCATCGAGCCAAAGTTAAGGCCTTCTGCATTTCTGATCTAGTCCTCTATTGGGACAAGGCCCATGAGAAGAAAGGGGGACACAATAAATTCGACAAGTTTTGGCTTGGCCCCTTTCAGATTGCTGAAATCTTTGGAGATAATGCTTTCCGTCTAAAGACTCTCACTGGTGAAGACATCCTGTTGTCGATCAATGGGTAGCACCTCAAGCATTACTTCCAAGCCTAAGCTCTTGGGATATGTCTGTGTAAATACTTGTTCATAGGTTAAGGTAGATTTCCTGTTTTATCCTTTGGTTTTGTTTGCCTTCCTGGCTGCTTTGTCGTGATTTTGGGAAGTGTCTCCCTGTTCTGCTGTGGTAGCCGTGCCTGGTCCAGCGAACGGTTTAGCTTGCTAGCCACTTTGGTGCTGCTCTCTAGATAAGCCGTCATTACCTATTGCTACCCCCCTGGAAGCTCCTAAGTATTGGTTTTCAACTTTTAAACTTTGAACTAACCTAGGATGGTTGTCTGCTCAAATCCCTACTCTTGTCATGGTACACACAAAAAAAATTTAAAATATATCCAAAGAACAGTATGGTGATCATTGGGAAGTAGAGATAAGTGAAAAATCTAAAGTTTGTTCCAGTGACCACTACGATTCTCAAGCCCATTATTCGCACAGTTGACACAAAAAATAAAGAAAAGAGAAAGTGCTAAAAAGGAATACCCTGCACAAATAATAAGTGAATTGCAAAGAACAACCATATGAGTGTGCGAATATCTCTACCGAGGCTATGGATGCCTGACTGGTAGTAGAGCTATGTTCGTGAGGTCGTAGCGATAACTTCATTGGGGCTATGGATGCCTAATTGGCAGCGGAGCAATGTGCAGGTTACTTTTGGGATTAGATGAATTACGTAGCTTATCTTCTCCGACCCATGGTTATTCATACTATCTTCGAGGAAAGGAAATGAATTCACCATGCACACACTTCCATGATAAAGCTACAGTCTGATTCAATCCCGCCTTCCTTAAACTGTCCTCAATTCAGCTTTGAAAATTGTCTTAGGTTTGCAAAATTAGAGATCATGGGTTCAGAATGAATATTTATCTCTAGAACACTGAGAGTGTTCTCCCAATGGAGTTGCCATTTGTTGTGCCTTTTGCACACACGCCCCGTTCGGAACAGGGACCCTCTTTCCCTCTTTGCTTTTTTGGTCCCTTTTTGTTCTGCCTCATTTTGCATACCCATTTTGTGCCCCAAAAGGGGTTGGTGCATTTCCCAATGCCATATTTCAAGTTTGCCCAGAGTCCTCCCATTTCGAAAATTGCTAAGTCTCGGGTCAACTTGGGTTCTCCTTTCAAAATGTCATTCTGGCAGCTATGGCAGTTTCTGGGTTTCCCTTGCCGGATTTCCTCTGCTGGGTTCCCTTTCCGGATTTCCCTTGCCGGATTTCCTCTGCCAGGTTCCCCCTGCCGGATCTCCCCTATCGGGTTTCCCTTTCTGGGTTTCCCATCAGTCTTCGTTGTTTCAACGGCTGTGACCGGATGGCTTTCCGGACTCCGGACCTCGGACCTCCTGTCGCCCTTGTGTTTTCAAATTCACCAACCAAACATGCCATCGTACAAAGGAATTAAATGTCTCATTAATGGAAATTTTGATATAAAAAAAAAATTTCCAGTCGTCATTATCAATTGCGCGAGTGATAGATGAGTTTGGAGAACTTCCGACAACCAGGTGTTTTTCGCCCAGCATTCCAACCTCCCTTTTCAACCGTTTTTTGTGCGGCCGACTATTCATTCTTCGGGATTTCGGGGTAGGTTCGTTGTCTGCATGCCCTCCCTCTCTATTTCATGAAATTTTGCATTTTTGTGCATGAAAAATGTAAAATGAGTTTAAAATAAAGTAGATTCGTGCCTTCCGATCAAAACCCATATTTTAAAAATGTGAAAATCAATCTTTAAATCCCCCAAAATTCGATCTGAAACTTCACCGTGCTACTGCTGTTCTTCGAAACAGCGCTGGCGACTTTTGGGCCCGGGTATTCCCATGGCCATCCATACCCCTCTTCAAATTTTGAATTTGGTTTTTTTTTCCTTCTTCGGATTTCAACCTCCAAAATTCCCTTCCCGGGACTCCGTTGTGTCTCCACCGTTTCAAACGGCCTTGCCCGAGCATCCTCCCGACCCTCAGACCTCGGACCCTCGAACTCCGTCTAAATTCAAACTTCGTAATCTTCTTCAAATCTTCCCTTGGAATTCGGTTTCCAGAATTCTATTCTCGAAATTTCGTCCCTATTTCGCCATTTCAAATGGCTGTCACCTTGCGGCTTTCCAGACTTCGCTTCCCGATCGCAAAATCTTCCATCTTCCGGTTGAAACTCTCGACACTTTTTTCCCATCTCGGACTTTCGCCTCTGGAATTCCCTTCCCGAGATTCCGTTGTGTCTTCGTCGTTCCAAACGGCCTCTCCCGAGCATCTTCCGGATCCCCAACCCCAATCCGCTGTCCGCCAAAACCCGAAATATGGACTTCCTCTAAGCTTCTTTCGGATTCTGGATGTCGAAATTCCCCTCTCGGAATTTCGTTCCTCCTGTGTCGTTTCAAACGGCCCTGTTCGAGCGTCTCCTCGACCTCCATGTCCTGGTGCCTCATTCACCACCCGATTGTCCCGAACCCTCCGACCGCTTCTATATTTCCTCCTCTAGATTTCCATTTTCATTTCGCTATTCCTAATGGCCGACCCATAGTTGCGTCCCGGCAATGGCAATCCGACACCTGGATTTCGCCACCCAGAATTCCGTTTCCTCTGCATTGTTTCAGACAACTTCCCTGCAGGTGATGCCCGAACTTCCAAATGAGGCATCAAATGACCTCCAAATCCAAAATGGATTTCGACCCATTTTCTAAAATTTGGTTTTCCTCTTCCTCCAACCTCAAATCTTCAAATCCAACCTTGGGAAAAGCCTATGAGAATTTTATTCTCATTTTGCCCGTTCAAACGGTATTCTGCCAAGGGATTTCCAGCCCAGGAACTCCGAATTTTCTGCACTACCCTCTAACAATGAAAGATCTAGCTTCCATGGTTATTAAATATGAATTATGATTGTCAGACTAATCTTGATATGCAGGGATTTGTCAGTGGCCATTTTGTCAAGTTCATCATTACTGATTCTCGTCTTTTGTGCAAGATTTATGGAATCTGGTGCAGAGACTTCTGGTGCTTCCAAGAAAGGAAAAGGAATGGCCAAGCCACCAAGGGGCAAGGAAGACAAAGACCTGATGAAATACAAATTCTAGGGAGTCCCTATTTAGTCCAGGATCAATACCCTTTGGAGGGATGTCTTAGATACCAACATCGGACAAGTCGATGTTGATTAATTCACACAGAGGGTCATAATGAACCCGAAAATAGCAAACGCCAGATTAATAAAGAGCATTGGAATTGCTAAAGCTATAGGTTTCCTGTCAGACTTAGTGGCCCTGAAGCTGGCGATGGCATGCATGGAGGCATACCAGTCTGATACCAGAACCATAGTGGATCATGAGGGGAATATCCTTGTAGATATGTCTCTGTCAGGTATAACTGAGACCTTCCACATTCCTGCCTTTGAGAGCATGGAGGTCCCCACCATGAAAGACTGTAAAGAGGTGTGGGAATAGGACCCATTCAGGTGTAAAAAGCTTATCAACCAGTGCTAGTTGATGGACAAATGGGGTAGTGCTGGGAAGCTTCCTCAGGAGCTCTTCCGTAGTGACTTCTTCAAGGACTAACATGACCTTGTAACTCTTCTCAGTCGAGTCATGGTCATTCCCAACATGGTTTTCTTTCAAGAATGGATGTTCTATTTCATAGAACAAATTCTCGGAGGTAAGTGCACCATCTTCTATTGGGGCGAGATCATCAGCAACTACTTCCACGAGCAGTTTACCACCGTGAAGAAAACTAACAAATTCATCATGACCTCCTACTTAGTGTATTTTCTCATCAATCAATGACATTATTAGGGATTGACAATGATGCCTAGTGATCTAGCGGGGCTAGAGCTCAAGCCTTATGACAAGTACCCTCAGTTACAATTCTAGAATTTCAAAAGAAACTACTGCAGGGTGAACGACGCTTTCATTGCTCACATCATCCAATCAGTAGGAGGGGATTTTCATAGGAGGACGTCTCACAGTGCTAGGGTCCTCCTCAGGTAGTACACCTTCTGGTACATACAGTTCCCCAAGTTTACATACATTCGTGCTGAGGGATTCACCGAAAGACCAAACAAGCTGCCTCGATACCCAAATGATCGGATCATTCTTTTGGAGCTAACTCGGTAGCTGCGACACATTCACAACGTCTTTAGTGAAAAAAGTCTGGTGGGCCCCGCCTATCCCATGAACCTTGGTCAGGGGATGTATAAGATCCACACCTCCTAGTGCGCGGGATATTCAAAAAAGGAGCTGGCAGAGTATAACTTTGAATAGTATATGGTAAGGCTATGAATGGATCATTATGGTCATGTCAGAAAGGCACTAGGACATGAATACACCCACCTCCACAACATTGAAGACTTTTGGGCCAACTGCAAGGATGATCTTGAGGTACGGTTGTGGCATTACATGCACAAGACCATCATCCATGTACGAAGGGTGAACTTGTGTTTGGTCCCTGATCAGCTAGAGGAGGATGAGGACATAGTTGTGGATCTAGGTTAGGATGCAATTTCCAACCTGCAGCTGCCTACTATTGACTGGAATGCACTCGAGCTTAATGACATTGGTGTTCTCACTAGGCTCATTGAAATCCGAATGAGGCCGTGAATCGATGAGAGGGTGGCTCAATTGAAACAACAAGGGGTCATCCTGACGTTCATCGAGCTTGCAAGTGAGCATGTAAGTGAACCAAGTGGCTCCGAAGGTGGGGAAGCCACCGCTGCAACTAGGGAGACATCTAAGAACCCACCATCGCTAAAGACCAAGAAAAGAAAGGAGGCTAGTGAACAACATCCCAAACCAAAATTCTATGCCCATAAGTCTTTTGAGCCAGAGCCCTCTAACAAGAAAAGAAAAACAACTAGAGGCATGGAGACAATGGTGATGCCCAAGGGTTCACCCCTTGGGATCGGAAGGAAAGGATCTAGCTCATTGGGGTCTCCACCCATTACAATCACCGCTACCACCCCACTTACTTCAATTCTAGCTTCTACTTCCTCCCCACCTATGGTGGATATCTTCGTCCACCTTGCTCCTACTCCTCCAGTGTTGCATGTTATTCTCATAGATTCATCATCTGCCACCACCTCACCAATGACCTCTTCCTCCATGTCTCCTTCCCTTCCTTCCATTTTCACTGCCACAACACCAGCCCCAAGCCTTCCAAAGTCTTTTGTAAAGTATATGCAAAATGTGTCGTCTAAGCTTTCGGGGATGCTCACCAATCTGATAGTCTAGGCTGTGATAGCTTAGGCAATGGCCTCCACTCCAATGACATCCCCTTCCACTGAATCACCAAAGATGAAAGCAACCATGCAGATATCGGATGAGCATGAACGATAGCAGTTGGAGGCTGAGAAGGCACTAGAGTATGAAGAATTTGAGTATCATGAGCATCCCTTGTTTGAGTGTTGAGAGATTGATGAGGTGGCCTATGAGTCTTCTACTGAGGGCACTGAGGACCGTGATGCCGAGCTGATCCAAGAGTCAAATGATCCCGAGCTCAGTGCAGAATGGGGCAAGCAGCTCAAGGAAATTGAGGACAAGGAGGCCGAGGACCGAATTGCACGGGAAGAGGAGATTGCTACTCCAGAGACTGAAGGTGATAAGTCTCCAACTGAGGAACATGGCCAGACTCCAGAGCATGATAAGGAAACTTTCCTCTATGAGGGAAAACAAGCAGAGAGCCCCGAGGAGCATCAAGATACTTTAAACAAGGAGGAGGATGCTGAAAAGAAGGATTCACCCAAAGGGCAGTCACTCACCGAGTCCCTTGCTAGACATGAAACATTCAAACAAGATTTTGATGAAGGAAAGGAAAATGAAGGAACAAAGGAGAAGGCTCTTGTTGTCAAAACTGTCGAACTCGAAAAGGAGGATAGCAGGACTCAAAGGTAACCACCAAGGGAAGAACCCCAAATGCCTGATTGGCTGCAAAGACAACTCAAGCGAAAGACTCCCACCTTGAAGGATCCCAAGGCAAGGCTGGAAGCCATCATGGCCAGAGCACGAGTAAGCACCATAAAAGAGAAGAAGCCGAGGGTTAGATCAAAGGTAACCATGGATGCCTCAGGATCAGGGGCAGTACAAATAGCAACGTCGATGGTTCAGGAACAATGTATAACTTACAATGTCTTTACCATCGACCTAGGAGTGGCCACAAGGGAATAGAAGGTTGAACATCTCTAGGAGTCGATCGCCACAGTGGTGCACCTTATCTAGTAGGATAAGGTCTCCAAAGAAGAACTAAAGGAGCAGGTGGCTAATCTAATGACTTATATTCAGTAGTGGTCATCTCTAGATGAGCAGCCTACAACATCATCAGCCCCGCCTCAGTTGTTGTCCAAAGAACAAATTGACAAGCTCGAAAAGAGATGGAATTTGGACAAAACTATGAAAAATTGGTTCTGGTAGGTTTTGGACATAGGGAACATGAGCATCAACTTGGTTGCTCGGGCAGAAAATAGGTTCCTAGAGGTTCATAAAACACTTGAGGACACAAGGCAGATCTGTGAGAAGTTCCCAAGGAAGTACGATGCAGCCTACCCAAAGATTGAGGCCATACTCACGTTGCCAAGTGATGTCTGGGAAAAGGACCTTGCCTTCAAGGATGATGATCACTGGTTGGTAGACACATAGAAGCGAGACTATGATCACCGAAAGACGAGGCTTGAGCAGATTTTGGAACGGATAGCACCAGACATTGAATGGGCAAGGGATTCCAGAGAGGAGTGTGTTCGGTATCTCAAACTAATGATGGGGTATGAGATGCCCACGTTCAAGATCAATCCTGAGAACATCAAGCCCCTCTTCGTGAAGATTATGGAAGATGGGATGTCTGCCGAAATCACCACTGAGTTCATGTGCTTTGTTGCCCAAGCCTTCGTGTAGTCAAAACTCTTTCAAGACAATGCTACTAAGTATGATGAGGATTGGAAGAAGCAATTCTCATGAATGGAGTTTCCAAATCATGAAATCCAACATCATGGAGGTGGATAAGTTTTAGTCCCTAGTCCTAAGTTTCATGGAGTATGTCGTGTTGAAAAAGTGACAGTGCAATCTAGTCATCAATGAAGAGTTCCTTGAGGAATAGCTACAGCGAAGGGCAAATGGCTAAAAGACAAATTTGCTGTAGTGCTGTCACTATATGACGAAATAGGGAAGAAACAAGAAGTTATTTATAAATGTAATATATTTGGGGGTAGGTGAAACCCTAATGTAAAGTGAATCTTGGCCACACAATAGAATCAAATATTGGCCACTCATTTTATTTTTTGAAAACTATAAATAGGGCTCTCCTCCTCTCATTCTAAGAGTTGAGTTGTTGTAAAGGCATGCTGCAGAAATTATAAATAGTGAATACAGTCATTTTCTAGTGTATTTCTGGTTTTCTCAACATGTTTCATGATTCCTCTCCCTTTTAGTTATAGCTCTGCTTTAAGTTACTTTTCTGTTTTAATGCCTTTAGATTAGACTTGGTAGTTTTAGCATGTTGTCTCTAGTTTTGAAGATTGCTATTGTGTGTATGCTTTTCTTGTCCATACTTTTGGTCATTTCCTAAAGGTAGATGACTGTGTAAAGTTAGTCTGGACTTTGATTTCATTACTGCTCATTGAATCTCATCTTTATTCACCTTCCCATAGCGAATGAATGATGAAAATCTGCAGTCCTTAGAAGATAGCATAGATTTCATGATATTGTGAGAATTCTAGTTAAGTGAAATTCTATTTAAGGAAATTGTCCACAGTAGGAACCTCCATAATCACTAGTCATTGGTAGTTGCAGGTCCAGGAAACATCTTCCTTACTTGCCCTTTTCTTTTTCCTTTTTTTTTAGAAACAACTTGTGTTAAGGTTTGTTGCACATTGTAAAGCCATATCTAACAAAATAATGGAGTCTAAGACTGCTGCCTAAGCCTACAACAAATCATATTAATTCTAGATCCATAGAACTCCATTCATCGATTCAATTCCCCTACAACTTCGACTACGTAAGTCCACCTTGTGATTCTAGCAAATCACATAAACAATTGAGATATTCCAAGCACTATCAAGACCTGACATCCGAGAGACCTTGGGATAGTGTTCTGCAATTGTGGAAAATTGTCTTTCAAGAGAGGTAATGCACATATGCATTACCTGTGTTGAGAAGTGCATAAAAAAACCATCAACAGCCATCATATCACTTAAATATCGCCACTTTTTGGCCCATCATGATCCTACACATACCCTGTGTTTGCTTGCAACTTCTAGAAATAAATGTTGGTTCCTCTATTTTTTGAAGTCTCGCGCCCCATCACAATGCATTTTTTCTTTTGATTCTCTTTTGTATTTCTTCATTCTCAACTTTGAGCTTTGTGCTTCTATAGCTTTATGATGTAGAAATAATAGATATACTTTGTCTTTCTAAAGGATATATTTTCTCGACCTTTGTAGAAAAATATAGAGGATTTTCTTTCTTTTTACTTTCATTTGGTAACAGAAATAAGGGAAATATGTACTTCATGTCCATGACCCCATACTGGAAAATTAGTGTAGCATTTTGGGTCTCATTACTGTTGGCTTGCCTCTTCCATTTTCTAAGGAAAAACATGATGGAGTTTACTTTCTATGAACATGTATCATTTCTTTCTATTTTCCTTTCTTGAAGGACTATCATCAGCTTCTATGGCAGTCTTTGATTCTCTATGATGGATTGTTATGAACATTATGGGTTTCAATACCCATTATTTATCCTTTTTCCTTTTGACTACCTTTTCATCATCAAGATAATTGTTGTTGAGTATCCTCAATACTGATAGTATAATGTTGCTCATAACTTAGTAGTCCATGCCCCAAATTATATTGGTTGATAAGCCCAAAAGTCACTAAATAATTAGTAATTTGCAATTCATCTGAAAAAAACCAATCATGGTGATTACCTTGCAACACAACACTAGAAGTGATAATAAATTTCTAGTAGGATGATTAATATATTCCCTCCATAATGTTAATCAACTAAGAGAAGGTAACTAGAACTTTGTATAATTCTTGTGATGCTAAAATGAGGAATCTAGACCCTTGCAAGAATCTTGGCTTAAATATACCAACTGAATGCACTCAACAGTTATTGAACCTAACAAAACCGCTTCATCCTTTTAGTACATGTATAGGGCTTAGAGGAACTGGTAAATTGTACCAAAAATCTTCTAATTTAGACTATCTCCCATTTGACACTTTATTTGTTCACTAAAACAGACTTGCAGACTATCCTCAAGAGCAATGTCATGTGTTGCATCACCTTTCTCAAGAAGATCATTGCCACCTTTTGCATTGCTCTTTGTTTTATGTCTTCACTACCTTATTGTCTTTTAACAAGACAAGAACTGTTCGCTCAATTTTACTGTCAGAAAGCACTTCCATTATATGAATGATATCTCAGTGCCTTTAAGAACTTGGTCATCCACAATACTCTATATCTTGTGTGGAACCCCTTGATGTTGGCCCTAAAACCTTTATATTAATACCAGTACTAGATTCAAAGGGGACATATGGTCTACTATAGTTGACTATCTTTTTATATGACTATTACTCATGTCATGGCTTGTTGTTTGAGACAACATGTTAGCATGGCAGCTTTGAACATGTGTTCCATTTTACTTATCACACAAAGTTGCTTATGATAACTTATGCTAGCACTTATTGGTTTTTTTTGCCTCATAAGCACAAATTCCATCACATATATATGTTCATATTGTGCTTACATGAAACAATACATCATTGCATTTCTTAATATGTTTTGGCTTGTGATCTTTCTGGAGAAATTACATGTCAGTTATGATAGTGACAAGTACTTTCTATCATAATTGATGTGTGCTTGATCAAGTAATCACAAGGAAAACTAATCACTCTTTATGCCTCTTTTAAAAGCATAAATTAATAGCATGATGAGCTCAACCCTCGTGGGAGCCCTTTTTACTCCACATGCTGAAATTTTGAACATGATGAAATAATAATGAACTATGTAACTATATCTACACAGTGAACAAACATGTTAGAGAAATATGTGCATATGACAGGTGTGCTTGATAATCTTCTTTCTTTCTTGAACATATTTGGAATAATAGTTGTTTTAGTGCACATGAAGATCAAATTGTATGTTTATAGATGCATGTTCATGTATGAATTAGTGACCTTTCATTGCTCTAGTTCAACACTCTCTTTATTAGATGCAAGAAACTAGGAGCAACAAGGGAGAAAAGCTAGATGCAGGACAAGCAGAAGGATGACACAAGGCAACTCGACCAGGGCTCGTCATTCAGGAAATGACGGGTCACCCTTCCTTATATGTGCATTCATTTTCTATAAATGTATGATGTTTTCTTTCTTTTGCATTAAATCAGTTAGTCTCACAGCTTGTGTCAAAGCTTACACATCTATATTGTTAATAAATATTACGTTTTCTAAAAATATTTGTACAATCTTTCTTATATTGTATGCATAAGAATAAATGAAATTCAATAATGTAATATTCTGATTTTTTTTTATACACGTGAATGAAATATAGAAACATTAAAATGAGCCCTACTTTTCATTTGAAAACTTTAAGATCTCTACCTGATTGAGGTAATAGTGAAATTGTGTAACAGTTTGAACATTGTATAGTTAGGAAATCTATGCAAAAATATTTGTATATTGATAAATAAAACACCACCTAATTTGAAACCATGAGTGTAATTCATAAAAATGTGACTAATCCTACTAGCCAAAACATGGAAAAATTCTTTAACCTAAGAGAAATTAGTAATCTCTCTCCTCAACAAGAGATATAGAAAAAAAAAAGGCCTATGTTAGAATTGTGATAGTAAATGGTAAAGGAGTCATAAGTGTTCTAGTCTAGTGATAAAATAATAGGGTTGAAGATAAGAAAGAAGCACCTACAAAAGGATCAAACATAAAACTTAAGAATGAGGATTTCAAGGAAACAAAAAACACTACTATCTCCTTACATGCATTGAATAGAACAAGTGTAATACAAACACTCAAAGTAATTGGAAATATAAAAAAAAGAAAAATGTGAAAATGTTAGTTGATATTAGTATGACACACAACTTTATGAATTATCGAATCTCTAATTTTCAAGTCATGATAGTTGATGGGAAAAAACTACCTTGTGGTGGTAAAAGCTATCATATAAAACTCTCAATGGAAAATTATAAACTAGATTCAAAAAAATTTTCTATCCCTATTAGGGGAGTGGATTTAGTTTTGTGTGGTCAATGGCTTAAGAAATTGGGAACAATATCTTTCAATTTTCAAGACTTGTCCATGGCTTTTAGGATACATGGGAAAATTATGAGGTTCTAGGAATAAAATCACCACCAAGTGAAATCATTAGCTCCCATAGGATGGAGAAATTACTCAAGAAATTTTCTTATAATATAAGGACACAATCACATTTTATAGAAGCACAAGATATGATAACTCAACATCAACCAAAAATTCAAGATATTACTCAACACCATAAACATTTATTTCAAGAATCTAAAGTTGTACCTATAATTGGAGACCATAACCATGACATGGAATTAATACCAATAATCATTATTAATTCCAACAAAATTTCCTATTTATCCCCTATGCTTATTCTTAATAAAAAGGATGATCCATGGAGAATGTGCTCACATTACAAGAAGCTAAAACAAAATCACTCATAAATATAAGTTTTATATTCCTATTATTAATGAATTGGAAGAAAATAAAATCTACGTAAAAAAATCCAAATGTGTTTTTAGGGTGAAATAAGTAGAATACTCAAGAAATTTGGTGTCACTTAAGAGTGTTAAGATGGACCTTAAGAAGGGGATTTTTGGGTCTAACAAGATACCCTAGAATAGTTTCTCATACCTATCGTCCTATAAAGAAAGATTTCTTTTTGGAAGGTATTAAAGTGAGTATGACTTTTTTTTTATAGAATGCTTGATATTCCAACTAAATAAAAGGGAAATAATAGACTTTGGGCCTCTTACAAATGTTAGGTATTCCAATACAACATTGGGTAAAATTAGTTATATAATTCATTATGTGGTTGTCAAAGATAAATAATATTGATATAGTTTGCCTGTTTGTGGATAGACTAATTAAGTGAATATTTTTGTGGAGTCTCTCATCTATTTTCTACTAATATTATGAAAAAATTATTTATACAAAATATATAAAAAACTTCATGGAATTTCCAAACTTAGATTGTAAAATAGAGCTCCACATCAAAACTCCTAATCAAGTAGAAGAATTTTTTGATTGAGGATTCAACATGGAATTGTGAACGATCCGTACAAAATATATTAGAGTTTCTAAGCATTGAGGATAATGATTTTTCTAAGGGGAAGGGAATTATATAATCTTAAAATGATATATTCCTGAGTATATATTATATATTTCTAATTATAATAAGGATAAGCACTTGTGGCATGCTTAACCCTAACATAAATATTATTTAATACACTAATACCTATTAATTAGGATGAAGGGGTATGTCCCTACATCGTTTAGCTTATAAATAAGGAAGAAAAATCTCTCCCATATCATCATATAATATAATATTGAATTCATATATTATTATCTAATTATTGGAGGTCACCCCTTCGAAGTGGTTTGCTATATTTTTTTTTTTTACAAATATTTCTAAGAAATATCATAACAAGAAATGTGTCCTTACATAACTTGCATTCCTTAGATAACCATTGTGTGTATGCATTGCATACTCATATACTATTTTCTCATAAAATATTACATCACAAGTTTAATTATAATTATATATTTACACACTAACTCACATTTATTTAAATATTTTCACTTTTTATTGCATGTGTTAGTGATTTATACTTTTCAAAACTACCTAGTTTGGTTTCAATCACATGTGTGCTCTTCGTATGTATACAATTTAGCAAAAAATACAAATTACCACAACTAAGACATGATCCATTAAAAAAAAAATTATATCCAGTATTTCACATAGTACAATTGAAGTAAAATCTCTTTATGATTTTGGTGGAGATTCTATCATACACTTATAAAAATATTGTAATGCATGACAAATTCAATATGTATAATATGAAAAAAAAAGTAGCGTGTGAGTGATTTAATTTAACATATAATAGTTTGGACATCTTAAATATTAAATAACCTTTGATTAGATACTATTTAAGTATAACTCTATAATTTTTTGATAAAATTATCTTTGAGTATTATCTAGAAAATGCTTTGGATGTGCCTCACAATTTTGAGAATTAATTCAATTTTTCTTACATCTCATTGATTAGGTGAAACTCTTATGTTATTCACATAAAAACATTAATTAATTATCTCAAAGCATTAACTATAACCTTATTTGTATATGAGAGTCTTCTTGAATATTCCCATAGTTAAATTTTATTGGGATCCTTAAATCTTTTGCACCTCCTAATAGCTTTTAATAGTTATTTCAATTTATTTTCTTAATTAAATGATATTTTTTAATTTATTTTCTGACTATAGTTGATGTAAGAAAATATTGGTAGCATTACTATAACACCCTGCCACGTAACCCTAGAGGATGATCCAAAGTGTATCAATTTTTTTTTTGGAAGTGCAATTAATAATAAATAAGGGTAAGTGCACCAATCTGTGACATAATTTTGACTCTTAAGATGCCACTTTTTTTCAGAAATAAGGAAAATCTGATTTGCATGAGAAAATGAAGATAGTTACGCTCAAAATTTCAAGATGAACCAAGAACAAAAGTTGAAGTTATCCGAGTCTAGTTTCTAAGCTACTATTGTTTTTTTAAATTAATGAATATTAAGGGTCTCAAAAAGGGTGGGGGGGGGGGGAGTGGGCAAAACAGGTCCAGTTTTTATATAAAAAAATAGCATAGCGCTTGAGGGCTCCCCCCTTTTTGGTTAACTTTTTTCTAGAATTTCAAAAATCCCAACGGTGAGAAATTATCTAACACCATGTAGTTTATCCTCCTTCTTTCAAATAATTTTTTTAATGAATATATAATATTTTATGAATTTTCAAAGTGGACACATCCTGAAAAGCTGAAATTTGAGAGTGTTTCGCCCCCAATTTTTTGCAAACTAATCAAAAATTGTTTTTTTTTTCATCATGTGTAGAATGGAGTCTAGTTTCAAAAAACGTAATTTGTTTCACGTTCCGATGAACGTGTAAAAATCTATCCTAAACCTAGCACATGTTGGTTTTTGACCAAAAATGAAGGCATTTACAATAGAAGCCATGGATCAAAACCTTAAATAAATCAAAATCAAAAAAGAATTATATATTTAGATAGCTGAGATAGAGGTTAACGCTATCATGGATTTTTTTTTAAACTTTCATTGAAAGATGTGCAAATGAGACGAGGAGCATGGACGAAAATATGAGAAAATCTAGTAAATCCTATTAATTAACACGTCTAAAGTAGGCCTTTTGGCGAGCGCCAAATTTGGCATGTGCCAAATGTGATGAGTCATTTGGTGTGCGCCAAATGTGGTGAGTCATTTGGCGAGCGCCAAATGGCCTGCTTTGCATAGAACTAGATTTTCGTTTTCTCTGTCATTTACATATGGACATTTACTTTCTTATACTTTAAGTATAAGTTGACATTTACATATGGACATTTACTTTCTTATACTTTAAGTTATATTTCATGTATATATAGGCAGGATGTTTGAGAGTGGTTTCAGATCTCTAAGAGTTATAATGCAAATTCTAGTTTTTGGAAGATCTTAAAAATTTCAGACTTAATCAAATTTCAGTAATCAACATGTCAAATTTCAGTAATCAGGAGGTCAAATTCTAGTACTCAAGAGGTCAAATTTCATCTTTCTCTCTCTATCTCACTCATTTTCATCTCTTATTCTCTAGACCTCTCTCTCTCTCACTATCTCCATCCCTTTATCTAACAATATCTTCCTTGAGCTCAAGAACTATGTCTCTACATATCCATCTCTCTCTCCTTCCCTCTCCAATATCTATCTCCCTCCCTCGTTTCCTCTCTACATTTTTCTCTCTCATCCCTCTCCTTTTATCTTTATATATCTCTCTCTACTCTCTATACCTACCTATCCCTCCCTCCCTCTCCTCTCTTTCTCTCTCTCTTTGCTTCCCACACTCTCTCCTCCCCTCTCTACTCTCTATCTTGTTATTCTCTCTCTCCTTCCCTCTCTAGTTCTCTCCATCTCACTTCTCTCTCCTTCTCTCCCTCCCTCTCTAATTTTCTCTATCTCCCTCTCTCTCTCCTTCCCTTTATACTTCTCTTTATCTCACCTATCTTTCTCCCCCTCTCTCTCCCTCTCTCTTCCTTTCACCCACCTTTGCTCTCTACTTCTCTCTATCTAACCTATCCCTCTATACATCTCTCTCTCCCCCCTCCTTCCATCTCAATATCTCCACCTTCCTCCTTATCTCTCTACTTTTAATCTCCATCACACATCTCTATCACCTATATCACTTCTCTCTTTCCCCCTCCCTCTCTACTCTCTTTCTCTCTATCTCACCCCTCTCTCCCTACCTATTCCTCCCTCCTCTCTCTTATCTCTCTCACCTCTCTCTCTCCATCCCTAC